>OX439386.1:16398162-16748904 GCA_949319315.1 Zelleria hepariella | reverse complement strand
AACCCCCCCAGTGCAAGATACCAGAGACCATTCCATTTTGCCCCACCGGAGTTGCCCCACTGGTAGAGAAAAATTAAATCACACATACCCTACCAGTGGGGCAACTCTGGTGGGGCAAAATGGAATGGTCCGATACCAACTTGTCACTATTTTATGGACCGGCTGATAACCTTCTGGCAGGGACGCCCCGAAATACACGCGGCCTTACAACTACAAGCGGATGGATGACAATGAGTGGCTATCGTGAATTCGTGAGGCGTGCGTGAGAGATTATTTTATTACCTGACTGCCCCAGCCCCCTTAGCACGCTACCATTTTGCCTACTCTCAACTGTCACCTTAGCCACTTAACACTACTGAGGTGACAGTTAACAGTGGCTAAGGTGACAGTTGAGAGTAGGCAAAATGGTAGCGTGCTAAGGGGACTTAACACTACTGAGGTGACAGTTAGCAGTGGCTAAGGTGACAGTTGAGAGTAGGCAAAATGGTAGCGTGCTAAGGGGGCTGGAAGGTTAGGTACCTATGTTTTTCGAGTGTAAAACACACGATAGGTTACGCCTTTTGGTTCGATTCCCTTAGGCCGCGCGCGGTAAGAGCTGCCATGAGGGTATCTGTGACTGTGGCCGACCGTACCTTAATAAACAAGACGGTAGTCGGCTACTAGCAAAGTTGCAACGCGATACGCAACGGGCTCGCCACCACAAATAAATCACGTGCCGACATCTCGTTTCCGTCTCATTATACAGGGTGTTTTTAAATTAACAATGTCCCTGTTTGTGTGGTACCCCCCAAACCACGATCCATCTTGCAGCATGCCCTGCGTGCCCCAACAACAGGAACATGTCCCAGGCACTGCAGCGCCGAGTGGTCTTTTCACCCATCTAGCGCGAGTGAAGGTGCCACTGGACGCTGTAAAAACAGGCCTTAGTTTTTTTTAGTAAACATCGTCGTCATCATCATTAGCAGCCGCTTATTCGTCCATTTCCAATATCCAGTCGTCGTAGGTACCCCACAAGTCCATTATTGATTTTCACTAAATAAAAATTAAGGCCTTTGCATCTACGTAATGAGATGATTTATACAGCGTCCAGTGGCACCTTCACTCACACTAGATGGGTGAAGAGACCACTCGGCGCTGCAGTGCCTGGGACACGTCGCCAAGGAGATTCTAAAAAAGTTGCCAAATATAATGCAACCAAAGTCCTAAGTCTTTGAGTTAATTTGCTTGAAGTTCAAGCCTTGAACAATCATTCCCGGCCGTCGAAACTCGAATGAATTCACCAATTCCACTCCTAATATTCCGTACGCTCTTTCGTGAGTCAATAAAGTGAAAAGCTTCATGTGCTGTCGACTTTACCTACAATTCATACCTACTTTTCTCATTCATACAGAATGAGAAAAGTATGAATTGTAGTAGGTAAAGTCGACTTGCCCCCCCCTGCGCCATCGGCTGGCGACGCCCCTTGCTGGGGCATTGTTTTAGATGTAGTAGGCTTGCCCAGCACCTCACCATCCTGACGGCGTGAGTAACTGTGCGGATTTTTGAACAGAATACAAAGGTAAAAGTATTTTTATTAGCCTGAGATGTGTTAGATCGTGATGAGTGGTAGGTAATATTAAAACACATTGTATAAGCTGACGATCAAGGACTTCTTGACCGCAATCGGGAAGAATGTTTATTGATTACTTACCTATATCTGTCTTGTAGGCTCAGTATGAGCAAAGAGCATATAATACATACAGGGTGTTAAAAGACCGCCGACAGACCCGAAAGGTACGCATACCAGACACCAAAACAAAGTACTTTTTCGATAAATTATTGCCGGGAAATGATTTTGGTTTTTTAGGTTATAATTTTGGAAAATATTTTATCACGCAATGGAAGTGTAACGCAGAGAAGTCATATTGCACAAAAGCGTTGACATAAAGTTGTGAACTTACGCTCGAAGTGCCGATGTTTAGAATACATTGCGGGTTGCAATCTTAACATCGTTTTATGCAAGAAATATTTAAAATTTTGGTATGGCTTCTTGAGAAGAAATGTTAAATACTCGATACTGAGTAAATTTCTGCAATAAAAAAAGTTTGAAAAGTCCAACTTTGAACCTCGTTATCTCGGAAACCGTTGATTTCCCTGGTATAGTTCCATGGGAAAAAATGTTCAGTATGATGAGGACAATGCGTGGTATCCCGCTTTGTTGGCGGTCTTTTAACACCCTGTATAATGTATGAGCACCATATTACCCACATAGATAGGTACGGTCGGCCACAGTCTAGGATATCTACCTCATGATAGCTCTTACAGCTCGCGGCATAAGGGCGCCAATCGCCAGCTGATGACTTATTGACCCATTCATTGACTCATTCTAAGTAGGTACGGTCGGCCACAATCTCAGATACCCCATGGCAGCTCTTACCGCGCGCGGCATAAGGGCGCCAATCGAACAAAAAGGGGTATCTGAGACTGTGGCCGACTGTACCTCTAATCCTTTCAGTGATATTAGTCTTGTAAAATCCACCATTGTAATCAAGTAGAAATTCCAGCTGTCAGATATATTAAAATTTTATATCGATCTACGGTGTTCTAATTTTAAATCCCCAATCACCACCAGGCTACCAATCACGTCACGCGTCCGCCGGCTGATGCGCACGCGTCGACATCGTGCCCGTTCTTTATTCAAAATGTGGATTAATTTGCACGCAAATGAGTTCGCTTGCAATATAATTTATCCTTTTGAATGCTGGTTATCCACTTAGTACCTACCTAGATATTTTTCTTTTTGTTGTCAACCTAGACTAGTTTCGGCCACACGCTAGGATACCCCTTTTTGTTCGATTGGCGCCCGTGAGGTATTCTCACAGACATCTGTGGGTATCCTCCTAGACTGTAGGTACCTTAAAGTTTGGCATGACAGCCATCAAAGAGTTTGCCTATCCTATACCTACAGGGCAATTATTAAATAGCTTTTTTCCTGAAACACGTCAATTTTTAAATAGCTTTTTTCCTAAATGTGATTTCCACAACTTTTATTCTACGAATTTTTGAAAAGCTCGATTTTTTTATTTATTGAACGTTTCCTATTGTTTAAAAGTGTGCATTTTGGGCCAGATGGAAGGCAGACGGGCGAGAGGCAGAACACCAATGCGCTGGTCCGATGCCCTAAATATGGCGGGTGGATCCATCCAGCCCAGCACGCATCCCATCGCACCCATGACCGTGATGAGCGAGAACCATTGTATATGGTCGGTCAAGATCCTCAGAATCGAGATCCAGAAGAAGTCCATATCACAACACAACAGGGCCTCTAGCCTGTAAAACAATGGTGCTAAAATGGGCTGTCAGTTGACGGCTTCAATTACGATTTACTAACGCTGTCTGTCCTTTTAATGTTTTTGTAGTACTGCAAAGAATATTATTATTCAAATTCTAGAGGATTAGTTATCTGGTTGTAGGAGAAAAACGAGGAAACTCCGGTTTTGTCCTTCTGCCGGGACGCCATAGACCCGCCATTGCGTTACAGGCTAAGGGCCCAGAACGCGCTCAGAAACCCTATAACTATAATACGCGCCACGAAAGATGAACCGCCTCCCGCAACCTTTCCCTAATAGCCTGAGCAACGAAGACCAAAAAAGGCTGAATAGAAACATAATTCGTGTAAAGCCAAATTTTGGCACAGTTGTAGAGGAAAGTGTCCTGAACAACATACTAAAAGTACTGATAGGTAGGGGGGAGCTAAGGGGGGGAGGGGGTTGTAAAGGTCCCTTTTCACAGTTTGTTGTAATAACTCGAAAACTGCAGCCTATATCAAAAACTGACCAATTACTGAATTACTTAATCTAAATAAAATTCTCTACAAAATGTGTTAATAACATTTTTCACTGGATTGATACAATAAGAAAAAATGGCGGGGAGGGTTTTTTGTTCGTTTCCTGGGCTTGGCGCGTATTATACTTGGCAGTCTGCAGCAAGAAGGTATTTAAAACATCCCTATTGGTGTTTTTTAATTAACACACCTTCATTGACGTCCGTCCTCCGACTTGGCGAGTGGCTAAGGTATTTTATTTGTAAACATAAGACGCACATTGATTGACAACTCAGAAATGCAACGCGTCTAAGGCATGCGGCGCTGGGTCCCGTCCCGTCCCGTCGTCATCATCATCGAAATAGCTCAGAAAGTCCTAACACGTGGAGTTCTCCCACGATTGTTGCTCTTCAAAAGGTCTTCTTTGTGGAGCACGAAACTTTTTGGACAAAATTCGAAATTATAAAATTGAATATTTTTCTTCTTAAGTACTTTTGTTCGGCTCAACCTTGAGTCTAATTTTGATACGTCTTGTCGCACCATTGTACAAATAGAATTGATCGTTTCGGCTCACGAGTTTCCTTCAAGGCATTACCTAGCCCGCCACATCTTATTCTTCAACCTGTCGCCACCCAATGCTGAGTGAAGGTCTCTTCCATTGCACTCCATTCCTTTCGGTATTGGGCTTTTCTCATCCAGCCTTTTCCTGCCACTTTGACCAAGTCGTCAGTCCATCTCAACGACCGTCAAGGGTAGAGGGGCTGTAGGTACTGTATTAACTTAGTTTCTCAAAGCAATGTGTAAAAATAGCCCTTTAAATGGCGTGCTACGATTTATTGTAAAAAAAACGGGTTATCAAGTTACGAGGTCGGTGAAAGTTATCACGTTATCACGTAAGTTGTCATAAGTACTCCCTCTTATCGTGCTTGATAGGTACCTACAGTCGCCACACGCTGGGATACACCTTTTTGTTCGATTGGCGCCAAGGGCGTCGCCAAGGGGGGGCAGGGAGGGGCAGCTGCCCCCCCCTAGATATTCTAAAAAAGTTGCCAAATATAATGCAACCAAAGTCCTAAGTCTTTGAGTTAATTTGCTTGAAGTTCAAGCCTTGAACAATCATTCCTGTTCGGTAATGCGACCTCACTGCATTGCCGGGTACTGGCCACTTTTCTTTTTACTTCAAAATTTCCGAACGTTTTTCTATTGTTTTTTTTATGCCCCGCGCTCTTTTCGAATATTTTGACAGATGCATTTTTCTCGCCCCATTTTTCGCCCACTAATATTTTCGCTCTATTATTTTAATTTGTAATTCTGTATTTATTGATATTTTGACCCACTATCACCCATTTCGTATTGTTATTATTGTAATCTGTGTATTTGTGTTAATTTCCCCGCCCAATCTCACTCACTTTCATCATTCTCATACACCGCTGTTGCTCACTGTTTTTCCCGCTCTACTTGATTTCTCTACGTGTCGTCGTGCCTGCTTTTCGGTGAGTGTTGAATTGCTGTTCATATTCGCTTAGCCCCTAGTTAATTTGCATTCGCTAGGAGGAGCCGCGGGGCCCGATCGGAAGGAGCAAACCAACTTTCGCCCGCCTTCAATCGCGGCCGCTCGGTCACCCCGAGCGAGTGGCTGCGCATCCTCTTGTGTTCGAGGGTGGACACAATTAGCGAACAATTCCCGTACGTCGAAACTCGAATGAATTCACCAATTCCACTCCTAATATTCCGTAAGGCTCGTAGTACAAGTGAAAAGCTTCATGTGCTGTCGACTTTACCTACAATTCATACCTACTTTTCTCATTCAATAGAGAATGAGAAAAGTATGAATTGTAGTAGGTAAAGTCAACTTGCCCCCCCCTGCGCCATCGGCTGGCGACGCCCTTGATTGGCGCCCTTATGCCTCGCGCGCTAAGAGCTACAATGGGGTATCGTATCCTAGATTGTGGCCGACCGTACAGGGCCATCTTTACCATAGCAAGGTCACACTGCCGGTTTCTGAATTGAGAAATTCGCTCAGCAAATGGGTAAGTATCGTCCTGTCTCTGCAGATTTCTCACAAAAGAGCGTGACAGAACGATAGTAAAGTATTTACTTAGAAAAATTCTCAATTCAGAAACCGGGCCATAGAATTCGAAAGAGCACAAAAAACTGAGTCGATCGTTTGCTGGATTTAGTGTGCCCTTTTCATGACCTACTGAAGTGTCGGTAAAAGGGCCACTATAATAAAAAAATGGTACCTAAGTACTAGTAGTCTGGAGAGGGAGGTGTAAGAAAACAAAATTCTTACCACGGTTTCTTTCGTTGGAGTTCCCGATATTTCGGCACCGTTGCAGGCACCATGGTCTTGGTTGCAGACTGCGTTGCGTTACAGACTAGGTTGGTTACTTAGTCTAACCGTCTGTAACGCAGGCTCCATGGAGATCAAAATTACTAAAATATGAGTGGGGGGGGAAAATGTATATGTTACCGGCCAAACCCGATTTAAGGATAAACTAGTTTCGCCTAGGCCAAACCAGTTTATCCGAACGTCGTATGGATAAACCGGTATAGCCTAGGCCAAACTAGTTTATCCGAACGTCGTATGGATAAACCAGTTTAGCCTAGGCCAATCTAGTCTGGCCTAGCAAGAATATTTAAGCTTCAGGATAAACTAGTACGGCCTAGCCTGAGCTGATATTGACGAATGATTAGGTATGAATGTTACCATATCTCGTAAACTAAGAGGTTTAGCGCAAAAATAACGAAATTTTCGAACCCCTTAATATCCCCGGAACCAAGCCTCTAACTTCTATACGTGTTCTAAAAACCGACATACAGGGTGTTAAACATACAGGGTATTCCTGAAAGTGTGAAAGACAGTCGAAAAAGATTTAAAACAAAGGTTAGGTCAGTAGGTTTGGTTGGCGACACACTGACATACCTCTTTTTGTTTACGAATGGTCCTTTAAACCGGACATACCGTAGACTTTTTGACTGTAGACTTTTTCAAATTCGGCCTCTAAATGCGTTCAGATAATTACGGCGGGTTTGTTAATTTTAAGAAAAAGTACTAGGCTAGCATAAATAAGTAGAATCTGTATTACCCCTACTTAAATAGGATGCTCGTATGGAGAAACCAGTTTAGCCAAACTAGTCTAGTCTATTTTATTTGAGTAGGAGTAATACAGATTCTACTTATTTATGCTAGCCTAGTACTTTTTCTTAAAATTAACAAACCCAACGTAATTATCTGAACAGTAGGGGACACACTTAGAGGCCGAATTTGAAAAAGTCTACATTCAAAGGTCTACGGTATGTCCGGTTTAAAGGACCATTCGTAAACAAAAAGAGGTATGTCAGTGTGTCGCCAACCAAACCTACAGACCTAACCTTTGTTTAAAATCTTTTTCGACTGTCTTTCACACTTTAAGGAATACCCTGTATGTTTAACACCCTGTATGTCGGTTTTTAGAACAAGTATGGAAGTAAAAGGCTTGGTTCAGGGGATATTAAGGGGTTCGAAAATTTCATTATTTTTGCGCTAAACCTCTTAGTTTACGAGATATTGTAACATTCATACCTAATCATTCGTCAATATCAGCTCGGGCTAGGCCGTACTAGTTTATCCTGAAGCTTACATATTCTTGCTAGGCCAGACTAGATTGGCCTAGGCTAAACTGGTTTATCCATACGACGTTCGGATAAACTAGTTTGGCCTAGGCTATACCGGTTTATCCATACGACGTTCGGATAAACTAGTTTGGCCTAGGCGAAACTAGTTTATCCTTAAATCGGGTTTGGCCGGTAACATATACACGACATCATTAAGTCTATGCACGACATCACGTCTGGGGGTCTACCGGCTAAGATGAAGCCGATTACCATTGGCGAAAATCGAAGTTCGATTATTGAAAAATGTACTGCCACCTACTGCAACCCCTGTTCATTTTTCATAAATCGAACTTCGATTTTCGCCAATGGTAATCGGCTTCATCTTAGCAGGGCCCTTAGCCTGTAACGCAATGGCGGGTCAATGGCGTCCCGGCAGAAGGACAAAACCGGGCTCTCCTCGTTTTTCTCCTACAACCAGAGAACTAATCCTCTAGAATTAGAATCAAAATATTCTTTGCTGTACTACAAAAACATTAAAAGGACAGACAGCGTTAGCAAATCGTAATTGAAGTCGTCACCTGACAGCCCATTTTGGCACCATTGTGTTACAGGCTAAGGGCCCTGGTAGACCCCCTGACTGTAGGTACACATGACAGCACGTCGAGGCTTACACGCTAGCATTCTACTCGGTTACGTTACGGGCGACTTTACAACAAAAGTGTACAGTCTGACGTGCTCTCGTGTGTCCTACCTACACTCAAGTTGTCAAGTCGCCCCTAAAGCCGGGTTTACATTAGTAGTTTCATGCATTTTCGAATACATAAAAAAACTATTTCATGTCGGACCGTCTTGTTCAATCGGCAATGTATTCGAAATCGCATGAAACTAGTGTCGTATGTTACATCTATGAGCCTCAATACGACCGGTTGTGGTAGCCAGCTGACGGGCTAATAAGTAGGTATGGTATGTATGATTGGATTTATCGATAACGAGGAAATAAAGTCAATTGGTGTGACCTCAGACGCTGCAAAATACATTTCCTGCCCCTCTACCCTTGACGCAATTTTTTCAATATGGCGCATTACAAAATTCAATATTTCACTAATTATGTGACGCATTTTTTTATGTAAGTACACAATAGCTTTATCTTTGAATAAACATTATAAAGTAATACTTACCTAAAATCAAAGCATGACTAGCTACGAAGAAAAATATAGACTAGGAATTTATTCAAAGATAAATTAATTAAAAATGTTCGTCAATATGACCGCAATAGCGTCAAGGGTAACCCTCTGGATTGACACATTATGTGACTATAGTCACTATCGATATACTTACCTATTTCAACGATACGCTGAGATACCCCTTTTTGATAGATTTACACACGACAGCACGTAGACGCTTACACGCTATAGCCTTCTACTCGGTTACGTTACGGGCGACTTTACAACAAAAGTGTACACTCTGACGTGCTGTCGTGTGTACCAACACATGAACCTAAGTTTTTCTGAGATTTGACATTACTTGTTTATACAAGGTGTCACACACAAATGGCCCTTAGGTAGGTACTCTTTTTACCCGTTGATAAAAACTTTTGAAAATTTAAAGCCGTAGGTAAATTAAATTAGGTTAGGTTCAAAGTACCTACTCAGGTAGGTAGCTGTAAAATTAAGTACATAGATCCTTTTTACAAAAAGACTAAAAAAAAATACAGCATAATTTAAGAATTAAGTAGGTACCTAGGTACTGTTTTGTTTCCTACAAACTAATTACATAAATAATTAGGTACCTATTACCTAAGTAATCTTGTTAAAATAAATTTACAAAAATAGCCATATAAGACTATCAGAAGTAATCAATAAGCATTCACGTACAAACTTATCGCACCACCGTGAATTTCATGTTATTTATAATTTTACAATCATTACCTACTAGATATTATCACGAGGTCAATTTCCCCTCTGCAAAAACATACATCTTAGTCCAACGTTGGATCGCTTGTTGGAATAACGTAACTTTACTTAACTTATTAGGTATCTAGTCCATAAAAATCTTGAAACCTGGAATTCGAACTTTCAAAGACCCTCTTCGACTTTACTGGTAATTTTTTTTTTACCGCTTCTTGGCTTTTAATTTCTTTTTGCCTGTAGGACCAACCGCCTCCAGAAAACAAGTAGGTACTTACCTAATGAGAAAGTAAGTACCTAACAACCTGTTTTGATTCATAAAAAAAAAGAATCAAATTCGCTGGCAATGAAAACGTCTGGTGATTGTGACGTAGGTATTCTGTTCCAAATTTAAATATTCGAAGCGGTCAATGTCATTCATTTGCTGAGGAATTTAAATAACGAATGTAAAGTCTAGTAAAGTATTATTAAAAAAATTACAATTTAAAGAAAAAAATGTGTTAGTGCGAGTGACTTTTGAATTTTGAATACCATTTCAAAGACATTAAATAAAGTGTGTGTGACTAAATAGCAAAAATAATTAATAACATGTGAATAAACTATTCTTTTTTTTTCTTATTACCATAATGAGTAGGTACGTAGGTAGGTACGTATGTACCTACTCACTTTATGGTCTTCATACTTAATTTTTACACTAAGATAAATTAAATTAAACGAAGAGGTTTTTTTCCCCAGCTCCATACTAAAACGAGGAATTTCATACTAATAGATTTACAAAATACGTAATTTTAACATAATAATAATTTAAGACATAATTTTAATTTTGCAAAAGTTGACCAATTTAATTATCCGACTAAGTACAGTCAGCCACACGCTAGGATAACCCATGGTATCATTTATCGCGCACAATATGTGCGTCAATCGAAAAAAAAAAACATCTAGGTAGGTACACACGACAGCACGTAGATGCATACACTTTTGTTGCAAAGTCGCCCGTAACGTAACCGAGTAGAGTGTGTCAGCGTGTAAGCGTCTACGTGCTGTCGTGTGTACAATCATTTGAACAAAAGAAAAATAAACAAAAACAAACGCGACCCTGACTAACAAAATAAATGTTAATGTTGAATGTTATCTTGCCTCTTGCCGTGCTGTTGTCATGGCACTATGGCAGCGATAAGCGAAATATTTTTAATGTATCGGTGGCCACTGTCAAGTCATCAACTCGATATTGTTATACAGGGTGTAAAAATAACGTTAAACCAAAATTAAAAAAAATCTCAATTCATAGACTTTTGTAAATCACGTGCTAGAGAAGCAAAAAAAAAGGGTCTGAAGGATTTTTTATTGACTTCAAAAACTTTCATACATCTTGAACCTTCAGAATAGCACAAAACACTTTGACTTTGTGGGCCTTTTATTCGAGTAATTAGCGGTTAAAGTTGAAAAAACTGGAATTGGGAGAAATTTAATTTCGATCGGTCTTCTGTTATTTTTGTTGATTCGGACAAAAAACATACCTATCTATAGGTAACTATGATCCCTTTAAGAAAGAGGATCAAATGGCATTATAAAAATTAAAAAAAAAATATCCGTAGAAATTTTTTGGAAATTTCTGTCATTTCTAGTAAACCTCAGTTGGCTCCTTAGAGTATTTCGATCTCTACATGAAAAAGGATCCATTGGCATTAAAATATTTTTTTTGGTATTTTGGATTTTTAGTTCGCTGACCGTACATTTTTTCCGAAATCTGTGAATGAATGCAGTTCATAATATCTCAAAAAGTTATGGAAGGTCTTTAAATAACGTTTTCCTGTAACTATAACGGTTAAGGTACCTGCCCTTACTGCCCCGTCTCAAAAATCCACCCTATATGTACATTTTCCGTGATGGTTTTTTTTCCCACCCTGTATATTGTATAACTACCCAGTAGGTATATTGGTACCTAAAGTCAGAAGTCGTGCGTTGCCCCCCCAACATGTACAGGCAAAAACAGATCCAACGTTACATTTTTGTTGCGAAATCGTCCGTAACGCAAGTGAATACGAGCACGAGTGTAAAACCTAATGTCCCGTAGACTGTACTTACCTACTTAATATTTATCTTATCTTTTTTATAGCGTCGTACGATTTTTATTTAGAAAGAGCGTTTCTAGGCAGATATTTTGTTTTTCACAATAAAATTTCATGTCGCTACGTTTTTTTAGCGCGGCTTCACTTGCTGTTATTTTACCATACCTACATGGTGGCCGGGGAGGGAACTTTTGAGGAAAAAAAAGGATGCCCTACATACATGTATAATCCGCGCGGGATGAGAATGGGATGGAACCTTGTCAAAATCAATCGAAAATATAGGTATGTCATTTTACTTTGACAAGGTTGCTTTGACGCGAGTTTGCTTACCGCGCGCCTCTCAGTACCAAAAGGTCGCATCCCATTCTCATCCCGCGCTATACCTGATTATACCTACACACGACAGCAATTTTATTAAGTACCTATTAGATTATTTTGATAAATTTTTGTAGGTAGGTTAGGTATTACCTATTTTGCATAGGACGTCTGAATGTCTGAATCACTCATTCAGCTGTACTAATAAAATAAAAGGGTTGTTCCGTATTCATGACTCGACTTTTCATGCTATAGGTATATTTTTCCGGATTCATGGTACGAGTTATTATTATTCCTACTCATGATTATTTTCTTTTTAAGTTTCCGTTTTCATTTTACACGTGTTCCGTATTCATGCTACCAATAAAATACATTTTAATATTGGCACGTTAGTATGGTCCGCATAACAATTTCAATTCTAAGATTGGTAAATCGGACTAGGTGGGTACCTACCTCAGTCGGAGAGACTGAGGTAGGTACCCAGTAGGTAGCTAGTTCTACCTTAGGAGAACTAAGGAACCAAATCATAAAACTAAGACATAACTGCACACGCACGCACCTTTCAATACACCCGCAGGCACTTTTGGTTATTGAAATTAAACAAACCGTGGGACTCGCGCACCGAGGATTCCGTTCCACCATTCTATGCATTTATTTGGAATAAAAATAAAAACTAGGTAGGCTGCATAAAGCGCCATCTAAAGTGAAGGTTTGAAACTAACATAGAGGGTGCTAGGCTGCATACAGCGCCATCTAGAGTTGAGGTTTGGAACTAATATAGAGATATAGAGGGCGCTAGTTTTGTATGTCGTGTTACAACCCTCACCAGCATCATCAGGTATATTATTATTTTTTGTTCTTCTAGCATTAGTTCCTCAACTCAGCCAACAGATGGCACTCCACAGTCCTACATCGTGGATCGCGGTATGGCTTGGACTTTCGACTAATGTATCTTAGTAGACTTCGTATGAAACTATTCCTCATAAATCAGAATATTCACCTCACGGAGTTCTTTGCAGGATAACCTTTTCATTTATAGCTTAAATTTTGTAGTTTTGTTTATTTGTTGATTAAGAAATATAATTTTGTAATTTCACACACATGTATAAGAAATAACGCACTTACGCTATACATGCATTTATATCAATAAGAAGATTTTTTTTTACATCTTAGATCTACTAAATTATACATATTTTATAATAATATTCTTCTCAATGGTCTGAGTGTCAAGTTTTATAAATAGTGCAGCCATGATAGCTATAGTTTTGTTATATTAAAGTAAAAACATGTTGATTTTATTTCTTGATTTTTAATAACGTTGGTTATTTACATAATTTTTACTTATTATACAAGATGATTATTTGTAACTTAATTTGTATGATTTCAATCCTATGATCTCCTATGTCACTTAAAACCTGAGTAACCGATCATCAATTTGCAAGGTACTGTTGACCTACTTGTTTGCAGTGCTGACGTATAACGCATACGTGATTATCCCATTCCTTATGGCAATACAAAGAACAATTAATATACCAGTGTCCGTGGATGTGTTAACAAAATCCGTACCCTTAAGCTTCTCTGCCTATTATTTATTTCTTCCAATATTTTAGATTTTTTGCTGACCGTACTTAAAAGCAAAGTATTTTTATTATAATGTATGGTAGCATGAATCCGGAAAGGCTCGCGAGACGAAATGTAACAAATAATAAAATATTTTCCATAGCATGAATACGGAAGTCAAGTAAAATGAATCCGGAAAAAATATTCGTGACATGAAAACTCGTGTCATGAATACGGAACAACCCAAATAAAATATGGTTGCCGACCGCAATGTTTTATCGGTACCTACCTATGTACCTACTAGCTTTAAAAAAATATGGGTTTTTGTAATGACGCAAATCACGTAGGTAGATATGCTGTTTTAAACCTACCTACAGTTACCGACATATTAGAATAGGTACTACCAATTTTGTTGGGTTCACTATGTCTCTCATAATACTCATACTCATAGTATCATGGGTATATCCTAGCATGTTGCTGTCCTCATTTTACGCAGCGCGACACGTTCACACGCAGCGTAGGGTACATAGGGCAGCGCGGCGACCCTTAAATGCAAGCACTCTACTCGGTTACGTTACGGGCGACTTTGCAACAAAAGTGTACACTCTGACGTGCTGTCGTGTAGTACTTGGTAAAAAAAAAGGAGCGAAAAAAATATCAGCTGTTCCATCCATTTGGTGCAGTTCTGAATCTAAGTACCTTATGTATGGAACAACTGATATTTTTTCGCTCAAATTTTTTTGCCACCTAGTATAATGTTGTTTGTAGTAACCAGTAGACAGCCTACTTAAAGTTCGGCTGTCGAATTCAATTGCACCCTGTTAACCCTGTAGGTAGGTACTCGTAAATTGTAATAGACAATCAAATGACCAAAGCTAGCGGACAGATTAACGCGCCAATATTAACATAACGTGTGTAGCGAGGATCACGCGGCGGCGAAGTTGGCCGTCGTGGGTTGAGCGTGAATCGTGGGGTGACCACGCGATCGGGCGTTGACGGACAAGTGACTTATTTGTTTGTTTCACTTAATTGCACGAAAAGAAAAAAGTAACTACTATTAGTTACTTGTATCTTTTTCTATCTGTGATCTCTATAGCTGGTGTGATAGGTACATTATGTATAGTGAGCCACACGCTAGGATACCCCTTTTTGTTCAATTGGCGCCCTGCCGCGCGCGGTAAGGGCTGCCATGGGGTATCTGTGACTGTGACAAGGGCGGACTTATTTCTATAGAAATTTCTTCAAGCCAGCCCAGATGTAGATAGCAGCTCATAGTAAACACAAAGTCAAATAATATGTTTAACATACTTAAAAAAAAAGATGACTAACTTAATTCGACCAGTATTTAATTTTTTTATGTTTGTTACCTCTGGACTTTTTTCTATGTGGACCGATTTAGATTCCACATGTTATCGCGTAGGTACTGTGGGCCACAGTCACAGATACCCTATTGCAGCTCTTACCGCGCGTGGCATAAGGGCGCCATTCGAACAAAAAGGGGTATCCTAGCGTGTGGCCGATTGCACACACGACAGCACGTCAGACTGTACACTGTTGTTGTAAAGTCGCCCGTAACGTTACCGAGTAAAGTGCTAGCGTGTAAGGGTCGACGTGCTGTCGTGTGTACCTATAGCTGTAATTAAGTGCATCAATCGAACAAAGGGTAAGCTAGCCGTCACTGACTGCTCCTAAGCTTGAGTGAAGAAAAGGTTTAAACATTGCCTCTAGATCGGGATTCAATAAAATTAATCTAAACTGCGTCTGTTAACTCAAATTAACTTCTTATTAAATAATCACATAAAAAAATAGGGCATATAATTAAAATTAAACGTAGGCGATGATAATGATAAAGAAAAGTCATGCAATAAATTAACTGAGGCGTTAAGAACACGGCAGCATGCAGTTTTCATGAAAAACATGACACTGACACTTGACCTTATCACCTCCCCAATTATTGGGACCCAATCTCACAACATCCCTCGTGGCCGTGTTATACAACACCTATCGGAGCACTCAAAACATTTCCGTCAGACACTGTATCAGACGGACGGCCCAAATTATTGAGATAATCTTTATCTGCATCAACCATGCGCGCGTCATATTATGATGGGTATTTTGTCGTGCAATGAGCTTTGCACTGCGCGATTTTATTTCCGAAAATATTTTTTTAAAAAGCAATCTACCTAATTTAAAAAATATATTTCTATTCACGTTTATTTATTATCAATAAAAAAAGGTTTCATTCATTCAATATATAAAAAGATTCAGAAAAGAGGACAGAATACAGATAAAAGAAAAAAAAATATAATTCCTAAAGAAATATCGGAGAAATGGCAGACTTATTATTTTTTATCTCTAATTCCTCCGTCATAATATTAAAATCATCAGATTTTTTATTCCATCCTGAGACCGTATCGGTCATCGGTCACAATTTGCAATTTCTTTTTCAGTCGCAAAGCTGACTTGTCGACAAAAACCTACACGCACGCGTAATATCACACCAACACCTCGTGAACGCGTGATCATTTTGGGGTTACTCATTCATTAAATTATTCGTGTTATTTTTATCTATCTGTTGTAATCGTGATGTTTAATTACGTGCTTAACTAAGTATTTATTTTGTTGTTGATCAGTATTTATATTTTTGGTTTCTGCTAGGGAAACAACAGGTGCTTCGGAGTTAATTAGTTAATGTTTGAAACACAGTTTTGTTTCTACTAAGGGAAATGCATTCCTTACTGGCTTCAGGCTTCCACACTCCCAGAATAGAAGGAGAATAGGTTCCCCTTCTATTTACCGTTTAGAAACTTAAGAATCCCCTGGAGTTCTGCAGCCCTCTCGCTCGCACATTTCAACATTTTAATTGATTGTAAGAGAATGATTCAACTTTGGACGATAAAATATAGTTGCAGACATAGATAAGCTATCGACATGTGGATACACGTCTTTTAATTTCACATTTCTAGTTTAAAAAAACTGAATATTACTTTTAACCTTTAAGTTAGTGATATTTGTTTTATGTCTGCAGTGCTCCATCCAGGGGATTCTTAACTGAATAATTAGGACAAGCTACGGTCTGCGACCACGACACTCGGAGATACCCTCTTTTGTTTGATTAACGCATTTATACGAAGCCTCATAAGAGCTACAATGGATCAATTCAAAGTTACTCAAGGACTTCCATAAACCCCGAAACCAAACAGCAAACGAGATAAATTTAATCTATATCTATCTATACTTATAATAAAACTCTAGCGAAGTCAATTCTGTACATTGAATATTTTTAGAAAAAAACTAGCAGGGGTTACTAAGTAAACTATACTGAATCCAAAAATGCAAAAAAAACGGTTTATGTCTGTCTGTCTGTCTGTCTGTCTGTCTGTCTGTATGAACACGATAAACGCGAACACCGCTGAATAGTTTTCAACCAAACTTAACATGGTCGTAACTCACGTTTCTGGGAGTAACTTAGGCTATCCGATGTTTAGAATACATTGCGGGTTGCAATTTTAACTTCGTTTTTTGTAAGAAATATTCATAATTTGGATATGGCTTCTTGAGAAGGTATGTTAAGAACGTGATACTGAACATATTTCTGCAAAAAAAAAATTTAAGTCCGACTTTGAACCACATTCTCTCGAAAACCTACATTGCGGGTTGCAATTTTAACTTGATTTTTTGTAAGAAATATCCATAATTTTGATATGGCTTCTTGAGAAGGTATGTTAAGAACGTAATACTGAACACATTTCTGAAAAAAAAAAAAAGTCCCACTTTATTATCTCGGAAACCGTTGATTTCCCAGGCATAGTTCCTTGGGCAAAAATGTTCGTTATGATGAGGACTATACGTATACGTGGTCTCCCGCTTTGTTGGCGGTCTTTTAACACTCTGTATAATAGCACGCTACGACTTTTGGCATTTCGGGCGCATATTGTAAATGAAAAATCGGCATTTGTTTTTATTTTATTTTGGTGGAAAATGTTAGTTCTACAAGCGTAGCATAAGGCCGGGTTAGAGCGTATCTAAGGGTTTAAAACAATAGGTATCTCACTCTTTGGTTTGACGTAGAGCGGGATGGACAGAGCCATAGATACGCTCTAACCCAGCCTTATGATGCTTGCTGGAGGGAATTGTGAGTGGTTTTCGGTCGAGGTCGGACAAAGTTTATCGATGTTAGAAATGTAGTAATGTTGCGTCGCGGTCTAAATGTTCTGGGTTTGAACCCACGCGAGGTTGAAATTTTTGTTGTGCCTTTTTTTAAATATTTACTCTACTGAGCCCAACTTGATAGTAAAAAAATATATTTTGTTTGCCGTAGAGCGGGATAGACAGAGTTAATTGCCGTAGATACGCTCTAACCCAACCTTATGCTTTGCTTGCAGGCTTAGCATGAGAATGGGTAAGACCTTATCTATGGGCTTATAACTTTCCCACTCTATCCCACTCTACGTCGAGGGAGATACATAATAAACCCCCATACTTCCCAGGCAATTCTTATGCTAAGCTTCCTGGTATCTTACACGGGCGATACCTAATCTAAACAAAACATATTTTATCATAAATGTATTGTTTAGATTAGGGCACACACACACAGACAGACACACAGACAGGCACACCCTCATAAACACATAAACAGACACACACACAAAGCTATCAAACTTATGACACCCCTCTTTGTTGGTCGGGGGTTAAAAAAAACCTTCCTTTTGAGTTTTCCTCCACAGTCGAATTTAAATTAAATGTCAAATGTGTAAAAACGCATACGAAGTCGCGGGCACAACTAGTCTGCAATAAAATCGCACTCGGATCTGACCATGACACAGAAACTGCCAAAAAAGTTTCAAGTCAACAAACTTTGACAAGTCCTAAAGGAAATTGTCAAGAGCCATGGTCACCCCAATTTTATCTATAGGCACGCGTGGCCGGCGCCGGCGTCATTTTAGAGCTGCATTTTAGCGCTTCGGCGCTGGATCAAGCGGTTATAATACAGGGTGTTATTGAATTAACGTAATGAGGATCATTCAGACATCGGAATATTAAGAAAATTATGAAGGATCATTCAGACATTGGAATATTATGAAAAGTATGAAGGCGGATGGAGAACAAAAATATGACCCAAATCCATCAAGAAGCAAGAAAGTTAGAGAAGTTTAAAGTTAGGCTGTTTCAAAACTCACCCGGCATTCTATTTGTGACGTCATCCGCTCCCTCCACAGTAGATTTTCTGAGGTAGGTTATAGGTACGGTCGGCCACAGTCACAGATACCCCATGGAAGCTCTTACTGCGCGCGGCATAAGGGCACCAATCGAACAAAAAGGGGTATCCTAGCGTGTGGCCGACCGTACCTACAGAAAAACTGTCAGAAAAGAAAGTCATGGGATTGCAAAAATATTACGAGTGGCATTTATAGGTACAGATTTAGAAAAATAAATACAGGGTGCAAGAAAATTAGTGATTTTGACACAATACCTTTTTTTGTGCCATTCGATTTTATTTCTTGTAAGGATCAAAAGTCACACTATACAGGGTGGTGCATTGAGGTTGGTCAGTGGGGGGAACATCAATATCATACATAACAAATACCTAAATATTTTTTTTTTCGAAAATGACCGTATTCGATTTCCAGCTAGTGGATGGGATTAGGTACAGTCGGCCACACGCTAGGATACCCCTTTTTGTTCGATTGGCGCCCTTATGCCGCGCGCGGTAAGATCTGCCATGGGGTATCTGTGACTGTGGCCCACCGTACCTATCTAAAATCTATTAAAGTTTTTTATTTATTATAAATCGGCGTCGTGGTTTCTAAGAACATATTTTTCTATCACTTACAGTCTAGAAGTTGCCCTCAACTGACCTGTCTCAACGCGGCCACCCTGGCAATTCTTCATAACTTTAGTTTAAAAAAACCTACTCGTAAATGCCACTCGAAGACATTTGAGTAGCTGATGGGGATTGGTGCCTTTGCCCTTGCTAAAAAGAATACACCCTGTATAAACGATAGTCCAGGTTTGTTCAGCTTAAAAAAAACTGCTGTCTCTAAATACACCCTGTAAAACAATAGACGGGATTGTTCAGCTTAAAAAAAAATGCGATAAAAGTCGAGTCCGAAATCCAGCGCTTCCAATCAACGCCTGCAGCGCTTTCCTCGCTACCAAAACCAAAATACTTTTACGACGATTCGAGCCGGCATCCGCACGTCATTTATATAAGCGCCCCGCGCCGTACATTCTGTTTAGTTCAGCCGCAGCCGCCGCACGTAACACCCGTGTTGCTTCCAACAGGGCCAAGATGTGTGCGGCGATCGACATGCTGGCATCCGAGCAGCTCTTCTACGGCTGCAGCCCACCAGCCAGCTTCTTGACGGAATACGCGCCCCCAGCTCGACGCATCACCACCAGAGGCTACTCCGCACCATGCCTGTCTGTCTTGAAGCCCATCCAGCTCAACTTCCAGTCGGCCACAAGGTCCTGTTTGCGGATACAAACGGACAAGACTAAGAAGCGAGTGGTATTCGCTGACGACCGAGGTTACGCTCTTGAACATGTCAAGTTTATGACGGAGCCTTCGCATGTGCCGCCGTTTTGGGCGCTACGGCTTGTGTCGAGTCCTCCCGTGGAAAGAAAGCCGGTTCAAGCGCCGGCGGACCCTTGGGAAGCCACCTTCGTCCAGCCAGCGTCCAACTACCTGGAGTTCCGAAGGAGGATCACCGAAGACTGTGTGGCATTGGAGAACGTGATAGTGAAGGAGAAGGAGGGCGCGGTTGACGGCACAGTGAAAGTGAAAAACTTGGATTTCTCAAAGGAGGTCTTCGTCCGAACCTCCTCCGATGGGTGGCGAACGCACGAAGACACGTTTTGCGCTTTCGTCGAGTCCGGACCTATAGGAGTGGATGGATCTTCGCTTTACGATACCTTCGGCTTTCGGTTGCAACTACCCGTCCACTCGAGGCGGTTGGACTTCTGTGTGTGCTTCCGGTGCAAAAGCGACGAGTATTGGGACAGTAATGGAGGTGCAAACTACACGGTGGAGAAAGCGTCTGTAAGGAGCGCCCCCGCAGTCTCTTGCGCAAGGATCCAGTACGGCAACGCGTGGAAATCAAGAGCTGACAGCAGTGATGGCAAAACACCTTACTGGTGAGCGTTTCCAGCCAACGATAGGCAGTGAAATCTTTTTGGATTAAATCCGGAGTTCCTTGAAAGCTCTTCGGGAGACGTCAGTGTAACAGGTGGCTGAAACAAGAGAATCTTAGAAGCCGTAAAGAACTTTTCTGTGATCGCCAGTGCCATTCTATACTAATGGATATTGAGGAGTTTTTTTTTATTGTGATTGTGCCAAAAAGGCGTCTACAGTTGCGCTGAGAATGTACAGGGTGTTCATAAGATAATTTGCATAAGCGTCCAATTTTAAGAAAACCTACTAGATACCTAGTGAGTGACTAGCATTAGTGGGAAAAACAGTTTGATCGTGAAAATCACTTTTTCATTATTATTTATTGTTCATGTACCTATGATTTTAGTCGACAGAAATGATAAATTTACTGTTTTGAATAAGACAGTCAAAATAGCATGTTGTATGGCGATTTATACTGCGTCTAGCTAGCTGGTGACCACTTTTACCCACATTAGAATGGATGAAAGCATTTCTCAGCAGATGCAAAAGTACCAAAAGGGTAAGTAGGAGTAGGTATAGCGATGATCTGATGATGATTCCATAATAATATGCAGCTAGGTTAAGAATTAATTTATTAAAACACCTTCGAAACAAAACAAAAACCTAAAATGTAGGTATATAAATAAAAAAGTATGTCTGTATGTTTGTGAATTGTGACAAAAGGAATTTATTGAACTTATATTTTTTAGATATAGGTAAATAATTGAATTTATTGTTTTTTCGCACACACACGTAAATTTTTTGCCGAAATTGCAAAAGGTATGTAGGTAGTGTAAGTATTTAATTTTAATTTAATAATTTGGTAAGAATTTGTGTTTTTACGCAATAATATTATCGTGATTCGTGATTTAATAATGTAATTCACAGAGACCGTACAAAAGTTGATTGATTTTGGTATATTTTTTACTTATTTCAATGTTTATGTAAAGTAATTTAGAGCAAAATGGGTTTTCTCGAAGATAATTATCAGATTAATATAATAATGATTAAGAAACTAT
Source organism: Zelleria hepariella (assembly GCA_949319315.1). Taxonomy (NCBI): domain Eukaryota; kingdom Metazoa; phylum Arthropoda; class Insecta; order Lepidoptera; family Yponomeutidae; genus Zelleria; species Zelleria hepariella. Next base: position 16,727,482 of record OX439386.1, on the reverse strand, counting down.
ATTTGCATACAAAGAAAGAACTGATTTATTTTGTATAGATTTTATATGAACATAATTTATTGTATAATTTGTAAGTTGTTCTTCATGAATCGAATTTGTAAATAGTGACTGTTCCCATCTCTTTAAAGTTACCATAACATCGGAATTAAATAAATATTTTTTATACTGCTTACAAGTATTCTTATTTATTAGGCAACTATACCGTCCTACCTATTTGTACTTAGATAAATAACCTTACAAAATATGAAACTAATCTCAATGACAGTAAAGATCCTAAACATTTTGCACCTACGTAGGAAGGTATACACATACATAATAAAAAAAATGTTTTGATACTATCGAATACTCATTGCGTGGGTAGGACCATAACGATAATTATTTAAAACAAAACATTTAAAACATAACAAACGTTAGGTACAGAAAAAATGCTTTAAAATGTGTGCCAAAGTAAAGCTCCAATTTTATACAAAACAAGAATGAAAGGTGGATTAGTCAAAATACTCAGAAAGTGGGCAAAATTGATTAAAAAGTAGGATTATTGAAAAAGGGGGCAAATCTCTACAAATACTATGAGAATCACACTAATGGGGCAAAAGCAGAAAGGGGGCTAGAACCGAACAGACCGTCCAATGATGTCTGAGACTAATGCAAACAGAATAATCAAAACAATCCAATTTATTCATTGAGGGAATTGAACCTACGACCTTGAGTTCAGCAAGTAGGTATCTACTTCTATGACGATACCAGCCAGCATTACACATTTAGATTTGTTTTATTTCTTTGGTTGGATCCTTTCCAATCCAAGACATAAAAATGTGAGAAATGCATAGATGAATCATGAAATTACATGGTAGGTAAGTGTAGGTACCCCTCTATCTAGCTAGATCATGTCATGAATGACACGATACATACAGTAGGTTTCACGAAAGAATGGCCCGTTTTCAACTGACAGTTAAAAGCTGAATTCATAGCACTTGGTAGATGGCGCTCATAGGCTTGGCCATTGTTATTTCTTATCCTTTAAAAGTGTACATTTCTACCATTCCAGCGCTGCCTGCGCGGCGCGCTTTCGTGGCCCTCCACTCTCAACCACCTTTCTAGCCTCTCCGCCTCCGATTTGTTACTGAGATAAAAAAAAAACTTTTTTTTTGTGTGGAGTAATATTCCTGACGCTTTCATTAAAGCATTAAGCTACATATTATGTCGGAGACTGCCCCTCTACCCTTGGCGCATTTTTCCAATACGGCCGCAATATGGCGCAATTTACAAAATTTAATATTTTACAAATTAAGACGCATTTTGTGTTTTTATGGAATAAAACAGCCTTACCTTTGAATAAACATTACAAAGTATTTAAAATCAAAGCATTACTATGCGAATTCAAAGAGAAATTAATTTTAAAACTTTTTCAATTTGATCGCAATAGCGTCAAGGGTACCAACAGTACCCCTGATAAGTAGGTACTGTTTTTATTTGATTTAATTTTGTGTTTTATTCCAATTTATAGGTACTGCTGTTTTTATGTTTCTATACAATTTTATTTAATACACAATGAAATTTTGATTTAAAAGTTTGATTAAATATTGACATTAGTGATTGGACTTTAAAATTTTATTTTATATTATTTTAATCTGAGACTCAACTTTTTGAAAATGCCATTTTAATTAATTATGTACTTTTTGAATATTTTAATTTTTAATTTATGTAACTCTAAGATTATGAACTGCTTTACTTTTAGATTGTACAAATTGTGATATTTTAATTAATTTAATTTTTATCTGTTTTTTAGTTTGTAATCTATGAAAGTGTTAATATTCCGAAATAAATGCTTTGAATTGAATTGAAATTAAAGTCGTAGAACAAAAGTTGTTGGAAATCACATTGCCCTGTTTAACAGATAAACCTCTGACATGCCTTTGGGTGGCCTAAAAACTCTGACACCAGGGGTGGCCACTACCTCATACGATTACCTACCCCTACAGATAAACCTGTGATTATATCAATCACCTCACTAAAAATAAGCATCCAGCTGGCCAACATACAATAATAGCATGGTATCTCTGTAGTCTGTAGTCATGCTATTATCAAGATAAAAGCATGGTACTGTAGTGAAACTCGTCGAATTATGCTGATACAGTCCGTCTACTGTCCACTGTAGGTATACACGGTGTCCCAAATAGTGAGGACCGCTATTTTTTTTAAAAAGCCTATGGTTTGTGAGTCTTGTTACGCGCAGTCTGAGACTGGCCATGGCGTCGCGAGGGCCGTCTCAGCTCCATGATTAAGGTCTCCGAATGAGAACCGAAACTAGTCTGCTACACCGTCATAAATACAAGTAAGTTTAACCGTTTACGAAATAGGTACGAAATGTGCAGTGCTTACGAAAGGTTAAGGGTAAAAAAGTAAGGATCTGTTCGGTTCTTGCACCCTTTCTGCATGGCCTCCTCAACCTCATAGATTACAACCCCCTTTTTTGAAAATCCTACTTTTTATTCCAACTCTGCCCACTTTCTGAGTTTGCTCCCTATTTTGACTAATCGATCTTTTTTTAAAAATTAATATTCATCTGACTTCAGTTTTGTATTTCTTATATTCCGTATAGTCGAAACGCACACGGGTACCAAAAGACCTTCTTTTAGCACCCTGTACGCGAAAGGTGTTATCACCTACGTTCACTAGATGTTGCTAAACGTCGTCAAGATTGATAAGAGGCAACGCCAGTGGCTTTCAAAGTTTACTTTCCACAAGTAGTCTTGATAATTTTGAACAAATGTGGCTATCAGGTATTTCTTCGATAATTTTGGTTCGAATCGGGTCGAATCGCGAGTAAATAAAAGTAAGTAAGTAAATAGTACAGTAAGTACATCGAAATGTTGCGCTCCGACTTCACCAGAGGCAGCCGACGCCAGAGCAGCACTCATAGAACGTCTCGCGGATGAAGAGCTTCCGCCAATTATAGAGGACGAAATAGGTGCTGCCCTGAGAAAAATGAAGCGCGGAAAAGCATCTGGGGAGGACGGGGTGTACGTAGAGATGTTACAGCGAGGAGGTCTCCCAGTACAGCAAATATTAGTGAAGCTATTCAACAAAGTCCTTGCTTATAACACTACACCGAAGGCCTGGAATAATGCAATAGTTACCATCTTGCACAAGAAAGGTGATAAGTCAAATCTTGCAAATTACCGCCCCATCAGCCTTCTCTCTCAAGTGTATAAGCTATTTGCCAAAGTCTTATGTAACCGACTAACTCACCAGTTCGATGACTACCAACCTGTGGAACAAGCCGGCTTCCGGAGTGGATACTCTACGATGGACCACATACACTCGATTAAACAGCTGATGGAGAAATGTCGAGAGTACAACCTGCCCTTATAGTACGGAAGCCGACCGCATGATCTTCACGTCACTTGATACAAAGATAAGCTCTATGGCTTCAAATAGAAAAAGTTACGCTGAGCTCGAATCAATCGGTCTTATCACTCTGAATTGGCCGGAAGGTCGAAAAAAAGGGCCACTTCCGGTGCAAAAAAACACCCGATTTTACGTGATCTGATACAAGAATGAAACTGGTGGCTTCAATTAGTACTTCTTTCGGAGAAGCAGAAAAACCAAGTCTGTCAGCTCTGGAGTGGCCGGAAGTACCTGACAGACGCCCTCAAAGATCACGATTTTGCTCCAAATTTACGTGATCTGATACAAGAATATGACTGGTGGCTTCAATTAGAACTTCTTTCGGAGAAGCAGAAAAACCAAGTCTGTCAGCTCTGGAGTGGCCGGAAGTACCCGACAGACGCCCTCAAAGATCATGATTTTGCTCCAAAATTACGTGATCTGATACAAGAATGAGACTGGTGGCTTCAATTAGAACTTCTTTCGGAGAGGCAGAAAAACCAAGTCTGCCAGCGCTGGAGTGGCCGGAAGTAACCGACAGACGCCCTCAAAGATCATGATTTTGCTCCAAATTTACGTGATCTGATACAAGAATGAGACTGGTGGCTTCAATTAGAACTTCTTTCGGAGAGGCAGAAAAACCAAGTCTGCCAGCGCTGGAGTGGCCGGAAGTACCCGAAAGACGCCCTCAAAGATCATGATTTTGCTCCAAATTTACGTGATCTGATACAAGAATGAGACCGGTGGCTTCAAATAGCCCTTGATTAGCAGAAACAGAAAAACCAAGTCTGCCAGCTCTGGAGTGGCCGGAAGTACCCGACAGACGGCCTCAAAGGTTGATGGGGACTACTACATTTACTTCATCTGGTACAAAAATTTAATAAGTTGAAAATGTTCATGTTTAAATAAAGGTTGTCTGGTAGATACACACTGGATCAGTCAGTTAGTAGAGTGGAGACTCGGACCTGGAAGTGTTCGCCAGAAAGATGTTACTTAGTGACCCGACCACAAGGATCGTTTTTGACATTCTCGGATAGAGATGGGCGGTGAGTAAATACTAAATAGTATTTAATGATTCGGTAAAGAAAATATGAGTATTTATTCGTTATTACTTGTTTTTACTTAGTATATACCCAAAAGCAAAAGTTAATACTTTTGTATGTACTTTTGTTGTTGGTTTACAAGGGCAGCACCATTAACCGTTAAAGCTACAGGAAAACTGTCGGAAAAAAAAAGTCTTTGAATTGCGGAAATATCATGAATGGCATTTACAGATTTTTAAAAATATATACAGGGTGCAAGTAAATTGGTAAATTTCACCAAACTTATTTTTTCGTGCCATATGATTTTGTTTCTAGTAAATAAGGATCAAAAGCCATGGTCAAAACATTACAAATATAAAAAAATCTAAATAAAACTTAAACTTAAACTTTCCATTATACAGGGTGGCGCGTTGAGGCAGCACCATGAACCGTTATAGCTACAGAAAAACTGTCAGAAAATAAAGTCATCGGAATGCAAAAATATTACGAGTGGCATTTACAGATTTTGAAAATTATAGACAGGGTGCCAAAAAATTTGCGATTTTGACAAAACTTTTTTTTCGTGCACATTTGATTTTGTTTCTTGTAAGCATCAAAAATCATGGTGAAAACACTGGCAATAATAAAAAAAAAACATTTCCATTATACAGGATGGCGCGTTGAGGTAGCACCATTAACCGTTATAGCTACAGAAAAACTGTCAGAAGAGAAAGTCATCGGATTGACTTAAAATTTATTGACATCTTTAAAAATTATTAACATTATTATTAATTATACTGTTTAGCATTATGTACTTATAATATGTGCATGCCTTAAATAGGTTGAATGTGCTGAGCTTTTAAATATCAACTATTTTAACATCTGAAATGTAACTACCACGTTCAAAGCAATGTAAAAAATATTTATGATGAAACCAGAGTGTAAAAAAAATCGGAGTGTGTGGACTTAGGTCTTTACAGAAATGACAGTCATCAATAAAATTAGTATAGTGCCAACATATTAGATGTTCATCTGTCAATTTGGTGCTGGTTGTCTGTTCCTTGATCGAAAAGAAAAAATGAAAAAAATACCCCTTACAATGTGTTTTAGACACGAAGTTCAGAAAAATGGTAAAAAACGATACAAGTATTTAGCAAAGTCCGCTTTTAATTTTTTTTTTCGATTGCATCGACCAGTATGACTGAACCAAAGCAACAAGCACGCAAACTGGGATGCTTTTTGCGCTTTCGTTCCGTGGTCCGTAAGGTACACGGCCACGGAACCCTGTCAAAACAGCCTGACCACGGCGTTGTCTATTTGTCTATACAAAATAGGATTCATGGCCAGGCGGGCCTGTAACTTTAAACTTCTCTAACTTTGTCATTTCATTCAACCTACCTCATAACTCACGAATATGACTATACTCATATTCGTGAGTTTTGAGGTAGGTTGCAAGGACAGCCAGCACCATTAACCGTTATAGCTACAGGAAAACTGTGAAAGAAGAAAGTCATCGGAATGCGAAAATATTACGAATGGCATTTACAGATTTTGAAGAATATAGTTAGGTATAGGGTGAAAGATTTTTTTTAAAACTTAAACTTTCGTGAGCACTGCACATTTTTCTATTAAATCACGGTTTTACTCACGTCGGTGTAGCCGACTAGTGAGTAAAACCGTGATTTAATAGAAAATTGCAAGAAACGTTGTTTTTTTGACATAATTATTTTTACGTGCCATTCGATTTTGTTTATTGTATTGATCAAAAGTTACTATCAGACCAGCCATGGTCAAAACACGCCAAGTAACCATTTTTTTTATTGAATGGCTGCACGGAATCTTTGTTTCGTGAGTCCGGCTCGCACTTGGCCGGTTTTTATTTATATTGAAACATAGGATCGATACAAGCGATGCTCTATAATCACCAACTCACAAGAAAATGTAGAAACCAGTCGTTTGGGTATTCCTACTTCAGCTTATTTAGCTCATCTTTTTTCCTTTGCTTGTCATTGATGTGGTTTAAAGACCTTATTGTTATTGCCATGTATTAAAAATAAATCAGTTTATGTCGAACCATCTGACGTATTACTACAGTCATAATGATTTTTACACCCCTCGCGCCCTCTACCTTCTAAAGTGGCCATGTGCACCATCATCTACCTACACTATCTACACTAATCTACATCTGCACTATATAATATTATAAAGAGGAAAGATTTGATTGTTTGTTTGTTTGTTTGTTTGTATTGAATAGGCTCCGAAACTACTGGACTGATTTGAAAAAATATTTTACCATTAGAAGCCGACATTATCCCTGATGAACATAGGTTACTTTTTACCGCGGGAAAATGCTTCATTTCTACGGGAAAACGCGCAATAGGACAACGGGTAGTAAGAATAATTATCCTTTTTTACATTAACTTCTAAACGGCTGTACAACTGACAGTAAAAATCTTATGACAAGCAAAGGACAAAATATGAGCCACATAGGCTGTGAAGCAAGAACAGACAAACAACTAGTTTCTATATTTTCTTGTGACCGCGGCACCGCTAGTTCATGACTCCAAAAAAACATAATTATCTTGGCTTGGCTGGAGTTTTTTTTATATGAGCTAAATCAAACAGGGGTTGTAAAATGTTTTACTTTGACATCTGTCACTTGGACTTGTTACCTACTTGTCGAAATTCTGTGTTTTTTTGTTTTGTTTTGGGATTTAACATTTTAGAACATAACGCTGGGCCCATAACTGGGCCTGAAAGTGTTTTTACCCTTGGTGTACCTATCAATATCTTATTAATGAATTTTTTGTTACTCATTGTGTCCAAAAATACATTCCGTACAACAGTCCCGAGTAATGGATTAAAGTGGTCATAAAGTCCACAAAAATCCATCAATGGATCTTTTCAATGGATTTTCGTGGACAAAGGGCACTTAACCAGTAAACAAGATAGTGCGGGGGCCAAAACAAATCATTTTGTACAGATATAAAATTTCAGTTAAATCTACCGTGTAGGTGTATGACTAGACAGAACAAAAAATTACCATTTTACGTGTTCCAAGTAGTCATACATGGATGTAGAACTAGGTGGTTTTTTTTTCATAGTAGTCATACCTGTAGTAGTAGTATCTTTCATAGCCTGAACAGGTAAGATGGTGATACTGTACACCATACACCAAAATCCTGATCTTTGAGGGCGTCTGTCGGGTACTTCCGGCCACTCCAGAGCTGGCAGACTTAGTTTTTCTGTTTCTGCTAATCAAGGGCTATTTGAAGCCACCAGTCTCATTCTTGTATCAGATCACGTAAATTTGGAGCAAAATCATGATCTTTGAGGGCGTCTGTCGGGTACTTCCGGCCACTCCAGCGCTGGCAGACTTGGTTTTTCTGCCTCTCTGAAAGAAGTTCTAATTGAAGCCACCAGTCTCATTCTTGTATCAGATCACGTAATTTTGGAGCAAAATCATGATCTTTGAGGGCGTCTGTCAGGTACTTCCGGCCACTCCAGAGCTGACAGACTTGGTTTTTCTGCTTCTCCGAAAGAAGTTCTAATTGAAGCCACCAGTCATATTCTTGTATCAGATCACGTAAATTTGGAGCAAAATCGTGATTTTTGAGGGCGTCTGTCAGGTACTTCCGGCCACTCCAGAGCTGACAGACTTGGTTTTTCTGCTTCTCCGAAAGAAGTTCTAATTGAAGCCACCAATCTCATTCTTGTATCAGATCAATTCAGAACACGTAAATTTGGCCCAAATCCTGATCTTTGAGGGCATCTGGCAGGTACTTCCGGCCACTTTAGAGCTGGCAGACTTGGTTTTTCTGCTTCTGCGAATCAAGGGCTAATTGAAGCCACAAGTCACATTCTTGTATCAGATCACGTAAATTTTGAGTAAAATCATGATCTTTGAGGGCGTCTGTCGGGTACTTCCGGCCACTCCAGCGCTGGCAGACTTGGTTTTTCTGCCTCTCCGAAAGAAGTTCTAATTGAAGCCACCAGTCTCATTCTTGTATCAGATCACGTAAAATCGGGTGTTTTTTTGCACCGGAAGTGGCCCATTTTTTCGACCTTTCGGCCAATTCAGAGTGATAAGACCAATTGATTCGAGCTCAGCGTAACTTTTTCTATTTGAAGCCATAGAGCTTATCTTTGTATCAAGTGACGTGAAGATCATGCGGTCGGCTTCCGTACTATTATGCTTCGCCTTCGTCGATTACGAGAAGGCTTTTGACAGTGTCGAGCACTGGGCAGTGTTTAATTCTCTTCATCGCTGTAACATCAACAAGAGGTATGTGGATATCCTCAGGGAGCTGTATCGATCAGCTACTCTACAGGTGCGATTACACGAGTTGACAGACCCCGTGAACATCAACAGGGGAGTTCATCAGGGTGACACCATTTCGCCAAAGCTCTTCTCTAACGTCTTGGAAGACTTAATGAAGACTCTAGACTGTACCGAAAACGGTGTCAAAGTCGACGGCACTTACATGTCACATCTACGTTTTGCCGATGACATCATCATTCTGGCTGAAGACGCCGCAGTGCATGCTCGCAGAACTGCATGAAGCATCCCTGAGGGTTGGCATTAAGATGAACATGTCCAAGACCAAGATAATGACGAACCATACTCTATCTGTACCAAACGTTATCGTTGGTAACTGCCCTATAGAGGTGGTAGATGAGTATGTCTACCTTGGACAATGTTTATCTTTCGGCCAAGAATCCCAGGTAAAAGAGATCATGCGACGGATTGGGTTGGGATGGGCTGCCTTTGGAAAACTAGCCGATGTCTTAAAATCGAAAATCCCACAATGTCTGAAGACCAAGACATTCAACCAGTGTGTTCTGCCTATCCTAACATACGGGGCCGAAACATGGACGCTTACTAAAAACAACATGCACCGAATGAAAGTAGCGCAAAGGGCTATGGAGCGAGCCATGCTAGGCCTCAGACTCGTGGATCGGGTACCAAATGTCGTCATCCGACGTCGGACGAAGGTAGACGATGTGATAGGATCTCGAGTCTTAAGTGGAAATGGGCGGGACACCTGGCGAGGCGGGAAGATGGCCGGTGGACAAGGGCAGCAACAGAGTGTCGTCCAAGAACTGGACGACGGTCGGTGGGCAGACCAGCAGCCCAATGGTCGGACGACATCGTTGTGTCGGCGAAGGGCCCATGGATGCGGATGGCGAGGGACCGTGAGAGGTGGCGTGAGGGGGAAAAGACCTATACCCAGCAGTGGGCAGAGGTGGGCTGATGATGATGATGAAGTAAATAAAGTAGGTGGTTAAAAGTTATTAGGTCTTTCTTTGCTTAGCAGCGCCACCTAGTTCATTTTAGTAAAACTTTCCTGAAAGGTGTCGCTTCGCTCGCTCGTTCAAATACTTTCAAATTTTTCATTTTCGAACACAAAAATAAAATTCATGAAAAATACCTACTTACCGCCCGTGACACACCCGACACAAATGCTTTTTAAGGGTAGACGATAGCAAGGTGGCGGGAAATTCAAAATTTTCACAGACTTTTACATTTTGTAGCTAAACTGAACAATTTTTGTTCAGCGATTTTTCGTTCGCGAGAATAAAACCGTTTCTTTTCATTATTGTAAACAACAGAACAACAGTTTGAGAGCTTCCCCAGACGGACATAACTCAGACAAACAAATAACGTAACATAAACACGTGGCTGCAAGTATATCGGATGCATTCTAGTTGAGAGTGACTGTTGTTGTTGTAGTAACTAAAGCTATGACCTTTGTATCTTCATAATGAGATAATTTATATACCGTACAGACTGCAGTGGCACCTTCACTCACACTAGATGCGTGAAGTGACCACTCGGACTCTGCAGTGCCTGGGACATATTAAGATATCAGCTGCTACCTATCAGTATAACCAAAATACCTTCGACACTAAAACCACTTAAAAAATCACCGTGACCGTATAAATAAGAAAGCCAAGGCCGTGCATAGTGAATTAGCCCGCGCGCAAAGAAAAATGCTCATAATCGACTCCTGTACGTGCAGCATGGTAAGCCCGAGATAGGCCCTTGTCTATGCAAAACTGTCAACTTGTCGGTCGGGCTCGAGTTGGCTCTACGCCAAAATGGCGATGGAGACAAAAATACAACATTTTTATTAAAAATTGCAATATCTACTTTCTGCTCGACATGACCCTAATCTTTTGCCATCTCGAATCCCGCCTGCCATGCTCGCACAATAGACAGGCACGTCTGTCACTCGAGTTCGAGAGAGTGTCAAAACGACCATGCTAAGCATACTGTATCAAATACACTAAAAACTAAGGCCTTTGCATCTACGTAATGAGATGATTTATACAGCGTCCAGTGGCACCTTCACTCACACTAGATAGGTGAAGAGACCACTCGGCGCTGCAGTGCTTGGGACATTGTTTTTAGATGGAGTAGGCTTGCCCAGCACCTATACCATCCTGACAGCTTAGTCGACCAAGCCCACAGGAAAGACAGGTCAATACGTGTGGAGCCAACTGAGCCGCGGGTTTCCTCACGATGTTTTCCTTCACGGTTAGCGAGTGGTATTGCTACTACAAATTCACAAATGTGCGGGCATGCATCAAATACACTAAACAAATCGAAAATGTTCACATATCAAACACTAGAATTAGGTGAGAGCTATCTAACACAGCCAGTTTCATGTTGATATCCAAAACAGATTTTCAGATATTATTATGATTATAATGATAAATTTTTTGCTTGTGGAACTGAAGAGCCGCAACTTATATCGAAAGAGCCGCACGTAGCTCGCGAGCCGCAGGTTGCCGACCCCTGGCCTAGAACTAGTATACATTAATTTCGGTTTGAAGATGGATAAAAAAAAATATTGGAAACCACAATATGTCACTGAAGTGTGTATAACCTGTATCAGTTGGAAACCACATGTCACTGAAGTGTGTATAACCTGTATCAATTTGAAACCACATGTCACTGAAGTGTGTATAACCTGTATAAATTAAGAAACCATATTATATAGATGGCGGACGCTCTTGCGACCTCTCGCTATAATCATATCTCCATCTATACTCACACGTAGCGTAGCAGACATTTTATTAGGCAGTCTTGTTGAACGAGCGAGCGAAGCGAGCGAAGTTCTCCGAGTCTACTGGAACAATCCGGCGTTTGTATGTATGTATGTATGTATGTATGTATGTATGTATGTATGTATGAATGTTCGTTCGACGATAACTTGAGTAAATTTAGTCGGATCGTCATGAAATTTGGTAGGCAGGTAAATGAGGCCAAGAGAATTTTTAAGTTCGAACATGAGCCAAATCGGTCGAGGGGTTGCCGAGATATGGGGTCGTTAAGTTTATATGGGGTCGCGAGTTCACAGTTCGGGGCGAACCACTAGTATAGTCACTTACGCAGGGCTAATAAAACCGCGCCGAAATACCTTCGCCTTTCGGTGTTGTTTAAATTCTTTTGTCAAGTTATTTCATTATCGTTGTTTTCGTTAAGTATACAAAGTTTTAGGTATGAACCGAAATCGTAATTTCCTAACCTCGTTTTCCGACCTTACCACAGGTACAAGCCGCCATTTTCAAATAGTTTCTTTATTGACACGGCTTATAATAGGCTAATCAGTAATAGGAAAGTTTTGCCACCTTAAAAGAACTTTGGACCGACGCACAGGATGCAAAGTCTATTATGCACTGGCGGACTAATTAGTAAGTTATGGATTAAGTTGTTATGGACTCACATTTAAAACATACCTAGATCCTAGGCCAAATTAAACAATTACAAATAAGAATTATTGAGCATAAATAGTTGATAATAACACTAAATTAAAATTTATACTAATAACTATGCTTTGCAGTTTGGCGAGATTGTAATTATTGTTATAAAAATAATTTAACTAAACAAAAAAATACATGATTCAAGCCGGCTCTAAAAAATGTGTGGAAAACCTTTTAAACCATTAAACGAACCAGTTTTTGTATTGTTTTGCCATTAAACGAACCAGTTTTTGTATTACGTACCTTGACGAAAGAAAATATATTTCAATTTCAGGTGGGAAGTGTGTCGAGAATCAAACAAATAGGTCACAATAAAATATTATGTATTCATATTTTTTTTGTAAAATATAAATTTTGCTATTAATTGCTTAATTATATTTTAAAACGTCAAAATTATTGTTAAGTAAATATGGTGTTTGTATAAGTACAGATAAATCTATGTATTATTTAAAAACCAGTTAAATAAATATTTATGGATCTGATAACAAAACAATATTAATTTATTATGATTCAACAGCATTTTGTTTTTAACAGTTTATCCAGAGTAAGTATACAACTTCAGATATGTATGTGTTACTTCAAAATGAAATGAAATAAAATTAAATTTATTATTAAAATCAAATTATAATCTGACGTTCCTATTACGTTTTACAAAAGGTCCCAAATCTTTTAGTAGGGTTTACCGTGTAGTGTACTGTAAAAATCTGCAAAAATAATTTCTTAGGTAAAATTAAAACAATATTTTAAAAACACTTTTCTCCCGCTACACTTTCATTTTATTAATAAAAAAATCAAAGGAATGACATAGAGCAATAAAAATTAAAGGCGTCAGGACGTTTTGTAACACGTTTTTATACCATACCTACCCCTCAACAGTCCAATGTATGGGTAGAAAGAAATACAAACCGACTGAAATGATATAGAACAACCAGCCTATTCGCCAAAAATACACGCCCGAAGTCCCCACAGTTTTCAACTGCGCGAAAACGTTTTTTTGCAAGAAAATTCTTCTTATTGAGAACAACAATATTATTTTAACAGTTGATGACGGGAAACTACACAGTGGTTTTTTGCGAATACCTGGGCACACAGATAAAACGTCGATAATATTTCTGAAACATTTCGAAGAAAAGTTGTGAAAAAGTCGACATTTTCAATGGGCGTTATTCCTTTTGTGTCAGATTTAATTCCTAGATGGCGTTGCCTGTCATGACTATGCAGATAGGGACTTACACACGGCAGCACGTCAGAGTGTACACTTTTGTTGTAAAGTCGCCCATAACGTAACCGACTAGAGTGCTAGCGTGTAAGGGTCGACGTGCTGTCGTGTGTAATATTTTATAATCAACCACAAATAGCCTAGACAAAAATGTGAGCGCCATACATTCAAAGTTATTCAAAGAACTAGGAAAAAAAAACAAGGGACATCGCCCATTGATAATGTGAAAAAAAAAATTGATATGACTTGTATGTTTTGTCATGACTAATGTCATGGTCCCAATACGATATTGTGGGCCTATTTTGTACAATGTTTTAGAGTCTCATAATTATTAAGGAGGTCCATCACCCTTAAGGTTGGACGATAGCAGCGTGGCGGGACATATTAAGCTGCAAAAATTAAGCGGATTTTGTTTTGTGGTCGTCAAAGCAGTGGCACTGCCCAAAAATCTAGTTTATCACCAGAACACATAATCGGCTGAATTATTGTTGTTCTGCTGTTTACAATAATGAAAATAATACAATTTTATTGCCGCGAACGAAAAATCGCTGAACGAAAATAGCTCCGTTTAGCTTAAAAATTGAAAAAAACTGTGAATATTTTGAATTTTCCGCCACGCCGCTATCGTCGTACCTTAAACCCTTGACGCTATTGAGTTCGATCGAAATTTATTACCGACTTCAAAAAGGATTCGACGCATCAAAATTCCTGAAATATTAAATTTTGAATGCCTATGCTATGGTCATATGACAGCTATGGTGTTGCAGCGTAATCTAGTTCATTTTGGCGAAATTCAACTGACAGTGTCAAGTGGATATCATTGAAAAGACCTCAAATTAATGAAAAAAAAAAAGTATTAACATGTTTTAAATAGCTCTTTTCCTCAGACACCCGAACTTCTAAATGTGATTTTCAACGACTTTTATTCTACGACTTTGGTGAAAGCACAATTTCTTTGCCAGACAAAAAAAACTTTGAAAAAATTTGCTATTTAACAATAATAACTGCCTTAAATATAAAAAAGGAATGCACTGAATATTGTAGCATTGTTTGAGGGTGAGGGAAAAACCCCCATAATAATCTTTTTGCAGCCCTTTGTATTTATAAAATTATTCAAGCGCACATTATAATCCCTTTGAATAACACAATTAATAACTCAACAGTTTATAAAACACCTAAGCACTATTACAATAAAATATTATATTTTAGGCAGTATTTTATTTATTACAATGTTAATATGAGGATAAAATTTTTGGCTTTAGATAAAAATATACAGTGGAATGTCTTGAAAATTACTTTCATTAAAATCTACACGTGTTATACAGGGTGTTAAAGTGGGGCTAACAAATTGCCACTAAGATTTTTTTAACGCATCTATAACGATTATCTCGCTGTGCTGACACGCAAAATACATAAAAAAAATATAAAAAAACTGTTCGATACATTCTTTGCAATGAGGTCTGATTTTTTATTTGGCCCCGAAATAATAGTTGAATCGATGAGTAAAACGACACCATAACATTATAACAGACCTTTCCAAACCACCCTGTATATTAAACTAATTCTAAAAAAATCTAAACAGAAGGACAACTCAGATCTTGGTAGATTTCCTAATATTTTGTATTACATTTTAAATTTTACACTAATCTAAATTCTGTAGTATAAAATCTCTTAAATGTATTATTTTGTTTATAAATTCAACTTGCGATAAATATGCGTTATTACATTTTTTATTTCTTTTTCATATATTTTTAATTTTATTGATATTAATTGTTAACACACAGCTAGAGTTACAACTATTAAAAATTATTAGATGGCAATAGTAATTATAAATAGTTATTGGTAACATTCATTTTAATATGGTATAAGTAATTATTAAAATCTCACTATTAGGTTTTCACTAAATTAAGTGACTGCTTATTCGGAACGCTAATTTTATTCAATAAAAATATCATCCATCATTACGTAATACTTCAGATGAAATTATCGATCTCCTTCCATTTTGTTTTCTAAAATTATTGCTTTACACAATAATTGTGCACATCGATATTAGGTCCCTTAATAAATCCAACTGCTTGGTGAGTCCATACAGAGAAAAGTCCAGTCGTGGAGGAAACACAGAACCAGAACAAAAAATATTTTCTATTCTGCGATAGAAACCAATGCAGAAATCTCAATAAAAAAAGCTGTTTCAAAAATCGTCGCGCGAAGAAAACTGTTTTTTTTTTTAAACTCGAGTTTGATTATGCGGCCAATACGCAGCGTGGCAGTCGTGTGTGCCAAATGTTGAGAGCAGCAGGTTCTTTTAGTATGAGATTTCGGGGTTGGTCCCTTGACAAAAGTTATACTCCAAGCAGGGGCTTAAGGGTGGACGATAGCAACGTGGCGGGAAATTCAAAATTTTCACAGTTTTTTGCATTTTGTAGATAAACTGAGCTATTTTTGTTCAGCGATTTTTCGTTCGCGGCAATAAAACAGTATTCTTTTCATTATTGCAAACAACAGAACAACAATAATTCAGCCGATTATGTGTTCTGGTCTACGAAGCAGTGCCACTGCCCAAAAAACTGGTCGTAGACCAGAACACATTCTGTTGTTTACAATAATGAAAATAATACTATGTTATTTCCGCGAACGAAAAATCGCTGAACAAAAATAGCTCAGTTTAGCTACAAAATTTAAAAAACTAAAAATTTTGAATTTCCCGCCACGCTGCTATCTTTCAGCCTAAAGTCTGTAACGCGTGTCGATGGCGTCTCAGTAGAAGGGCAACCCGCGAACTAATCCTCTAGGATTAGAATTAGAATATTCTTTGCTGCACTACAAAACATTAAAAGGACCGACAGTATTAATAAAATCGTTTTTGAAGCCGTCAACTGGGAGCCCATTTTGGCACCATTGCGTTACAGACTCAGGCCCCAGGAATAAGAGCAGAAATTTTGAAATTTACATTGAATTTTTTTAATCTGTGAAATGAAATGAAATTTGTGAAATATGACTTACCGCAGATAAAAAAGAACACCATCAATCTTTCGTCTCTAATTCCTTGGAGTATAATTATCCTGAAAGCAGTTCTCTGGTCTCAAGACCTTCCTGTAACACCATGTATTGCGCAGATCGTCTCACACAGACACTCCATCATCGTCATCGTCATAATAACCGTCAACCTTTACATTATCATCGACTAAATCTTCTACATCATCTAAACTGGCTTGACCCGCCTTCGCCTCCGTCCTTTTCGACTCACTACTGCTAGAATCGACAACATTTTGTGCCTTTTTCTCGCCATTTTCCTCATTTTCATTTATGATTTCCAGTCTGGACTTTGAAAAGAACTTTGAAAGTGATTCCATCTTTTCCAGCGCTCTCTCAGTCCGTTCCGAGCTCGAGCTTAAAGTTGTATCATCCGTCATGCAGGCAGAGTCTATTCTTTTGGACAAGTCGGACATGGAGTCTGATATTTCAGTTGTCGAGGTGGATTTATCCACTCTAACTACTTTGGGTTTGATTAACATGCTTTGTGGAAGGTCTGGTATGTTTCGCAAGTCAATCAGACTAATAGAAGACCTTTTGAGGCTCAGATTGTCCATTTCGCGGCTGAAATCTTCGGTCGACGGTCCAGAGCTGCTATCATCTTTTTCGAAAGGATATGTTTGCAACTTATCTTCGATATCTTTGAGCAGTTCTTTTGCAAGGGTTGTAGCTACGGAGAGGCGATCGTCTTTGGAAGATTTTCTTTCTAAATCTCTGGAGGAAGGTTCATCTTCTTCCAAAATATCGGAAAGCTCATAACTGTAAGGCAAATACTGTAAGTAGTGAATCGTGGGTTGCGTGTAGGCGTTGTAGTTTTCCCTGTCTTCGTTTTCGGTCATCGTGTCGTCATCTGTTTGAGTTAACCTTCTGATCTCGCGTATTTTGACCGCGGCCTCTTCGAATATGCTTTCCAAGTCGTCTTTCACGCGACTTAAATCGACTACAGTCTCAGAAATCCTTCTAGAACTGTGAGATTTCTCCGATCGAAAATCCTCAAACCTATCTATGACCGTGTCTATAGTTCTTGTCAATGAAGAGTCAGATTTCGTCTTGCTTATGTCACTGAAGGTTTCCAGTCGACTTATAGTGATGTCAGACTTAGATTTCTCAGACAAAGATGGCGTTACGGAGACCGACTTTGTCGGTTCTTTGTATTTATCAACCGTGGTGTAATTCTCCATGTATTTTATTAGCATTTCAACTAAAGTTTCGTTGCTTTCGTCGCCCGGCGTCTCATCTATGTACGTCAATTCTTGGACGTTTATATTTGACTCGGAGAGTCCTAGAGCATTTTTGTGCTCTCTGACATTAATCTCAACTACAGGCTGCACTTCCTTGCGATCCTCTGGCCCGAAGAGAAACTCCATTAGCGTAATCTTCCTATCGTCTTTCGTGACGTCATCGTCTTTACTCATGCATCCGGTCGTCGCCAAGAAGTCCATTAGAGTCTCCATTTTGTCCTCCAATTCCCTATTGACTTTCGGAACGTAAGTTTTGACTTCATCTTGGGGGCTTGTTTCGCTTTTGAAGCAGGAGCCGCCGCTGCCTTTTCTGCTGTCATCCCGTTGACTCTTCACTATAGTAAAGAAGAAATCTATCAAGTTTGCTATTCGTCTATCCGTATTCTTTTCCTCCTCGTCCGATTCCGTCAAGTCAGACTCTTCCTTCACCAACGGACACCTTCTCGGTCCCTCGTCGAACCTTCTAGAAAACACAGTCTCTTGAACCACCTGTAGCAAATCTCTAGCCAACCTTACCGGTGACTTGGAGTCGGTACTGACTGGCTCGAAGAAGGGGGAGGTCTCGGAGCGTCTCCTGTCCTTGTCTGGCCGCAGGAAGTCCCATAGGGAGCCCAGCTCGCTAGAGAGGGAGGCCCGATGGTTGGCCAGCCGCGTGCCGAGTCGACGGAACACCTGCGAAAAGTTGAAGTTCTGGATTTTACACTTGGGACTGCTCTTTGGTCGGAATATACTGTTTTTATAACGGGTTTATGCTTTAGAAAAAAAAAAAACAAAGAAAGTGATAAAATTATGTTTTAGGTCCTTATAAGGAGGAGCAACACCCGCTTGAAGCGCGCCACTAAAGACCCGGAGGATTATGGACCTTAAGACCAGAGGCGTAGGGCGTACCTGCCACACTCAGGAGCGCCAGGCGCGCAGTCTTCAGAGCGACACCCGCTTGAAGCGCGCCACTAAAGACCCGGAGGATTATGGACCTTAAGACCAGAGGCGTAGGGCGTACCTGCCACACTCAGGAGCGCCAGGCGCGCAGTCTTCAGAGCGACACCCGCTTGAAGCGCGCCACTAAAGACCCGGAGGATTATGGACCTTAAGATCAGAGGCGTAGGGCGTACCTGCCACACTCAGGAGCGCCAGGCGCGCAGTCTTCGGAGCGACACCCGCTTGAAGCGCGCCACTTGTGCCGCGAGCGCCTCTGCGCCTAAAGACCCGTAGGATTCGCCTTCTGAGTGGACCTGCACATATAAAAAAAGGTAAAAACTAAAAGAAAGTGGGTTTTTTTTTGTAGATTTTATGTGTGTGTTATGGTGTTTAAATAAATGATTATTCTATTCTATTATATCCCAATATAGCGATTATGAATGTATCAACCATAAATAAATTAAATATCAGTTAACTTAAAATATTTAAATTACCCCCGGCATTTTAGCTTCAAATTAGCATATCTCATAAGCGGCTGAACAGTGAACCGATTTTGATAAAACATATCCAAGAACAATCGCTAGAAAACCTGCTTTTAAATAAATAAAAACGCATCCAAATCGGTTCACCTGTTTAAGAGCTACGGTGCCACGGACAGACAGACAGACAGACACACCCTCTCACACACACACCCATAGTGGTCAAACCTATAAACCCCTCTTTTTGACGTTCAATGTAAATAATTTATTTATGGAATATTGAATAAAAACATATTGATTCTGATTCTTTTGATTCTGATTGAGTCGGGGGTAAAAAAAACGACATTTTACGTCTCAAAAAGTGGACGTAAATAAAGTCGATTTTTTCTTGGAGAAAAGTAAGACAAAATCGACTTTACTTGGAGACAAGGCTGCTAAAAAGTTCTCACCTCTCTCGAGCCGGATCTCTTCGGCATGAAGGAGCGCATGTCTTTATCGGAGTGTCCTTTCGACCGACCGATGCCTTTGCCTAGCGGAGTGGTGGATACTCTTCTGCAAGAAAGATTGGTTGAGATGAGTTAGATCAGTGGTTCTTAACCTATGGTCCGCGGACCACTGGTGGTCCGCGAGGGCCTCTCTAGTGGTCCGCGGGAGGGTCCTGCAGTCCAGCGCACATAGCGATAGTTGTCAATAAATTTTAATGTTGATTTTGAAAGACATGTTTGAATAAGTTCCCAATGAATAAAATAACTGAAATTTTCGTGCGCGCTGACGCGCGCTCTTACTCCCTATTGAAAAATATTTTTAACCTCCAAAGATCCGCGTGACTGCAGATCGCGCCAAGGAATTACCGAATGCGCCAGATTTTGACAGGATAATACAATAAATAGCCTATACGTAACCTGAGGCAGGCTCCGATGTACAGTTGCGGTCTTCAGTTCAATACACAAAAAATAATAAATTGTATTAGTATCAAAACCCTTAAACATCGAGTAATCAGTGCTCACTCATAGTATGTCGTTAGCCCATGTCAAACCGCACGTAGACTATATTTAGGTTAAAATCGGTGAATTTTCAAATAGCGCGTAGCGCGCGCGTGTCTTCTATTCTAAAACAAAGGAATTCTCCATTATGAAATGTAAGACTTAAATAAGTTAATTTTCAGCCGCGCTGGGTGCGTTTGTTCAAATAATAACTAAATAAATCTTTATAATATAATTAAAAAAGGAAAAAACTGTGAATTTTCGGGCGCGCTGCGCGCGCATTTTTCATGCACCTACTACACGTGCTAAGGTATACTTGATTTTTAAGAGTTAAATCGTAAAATTTTCGGGCGCGCTGCGCGCGCTTTTACAAACAAATGAAATCTTGATGATATTGACGGAAGATTACCTGACCATCGAGCGGCTTAAAAAGGGTAAAATCGGTGAATTTTCGGGGGCGCTGCGCACGCATTGCTATCGCCTACCAATTAAATCTCCATAATAATTTTAGTAAAATTGGGGAATTTTCGCGTGTATGTTCCATTGTTTCAAAACCGACTCATATTAATTTCCTGTATTTCCTGTACATACTTTATACTTTAGGTCACAGGTGAAACAATTTCATGTAAAACACGATGTACCTTGGATACGGTGGTCCGCACTAAGAAAAAAAATATCAAAGTGGTCCGTGGTCCAAAAAAGGTTAAGAACCACTGAGTTAGATAAATAAACAAAATAAAAAAATCTGATTTTTACAATATTATTAAAACATAAAATCCATAAACACTGAATCGGAGGAGTCATGGCTTAAAAAGTTTATCTATATCTATCTATACTTATAATAAAACTCTAGCGAAGTCAATTCTGTACATTGAATATTTTTAGAAAAAAACTAACAGGGGTTACTAAGTAAACTATACTGAATACAAAAATGCAAAAAAATCGGTCTATGTCTGTCTGTCTGTCTGTCTGTCTGTCTGTCTGTCTGTCTGTCTGTCTGTCTGTCTGTGTGTTACCTCATCACGCGAATACCGCTGAATAGTTTTCAGTCAAATTTAGGACCGTGATAAGTCCTGGTTCTGGGAACAATCTAGGCTATCCGATGTTCAGAATACATTGCGGGTTGCAATTTTAACTTCGTTTTTTGTAAGAAATATTCATAATTTTGATATAGCTTCTTGAGAAGATATGTTAATAACGTAATACTGAACACATTTCCGAAAAAAAAAAAAAAAAACCGGAAAAAAAAATCCGTCTTGGAACCTCATTATCTCGGAAACCGTTGATTTCCTAGGCATAGTTTCTTGGGCAAAAATGTTCGTTATGATGAGGACTATACAGGGTGTTAAAAGACCGCCAACAGACCCGAAAGCCATTAGACACCAAAACAAAGTACTTTTTCGATAAATTATTGTTGGGAAATGATTTTGGTTTTTTAGGTTATAATTTTGAAAAATATTTTTTCACGCAATGGACGTGTAACGCACAGAAATCATATTGCGCAAGCGTAGGTATCAGATTATGTTACTTAAGCTTGAAGTGCCGATGTTTAGAATACATTGCGGGTTGCAACTTTAACGTCGTTTTTTGTAAGAAATATTCATAATTTTGATATGGCTTCTTGAAAATGTATGTTAAGAATCCCCTGAAGCTCTGCAGCCCTCTCGCTCGCACTTTTCAACATTTTAATTTATTGTAAGAGAATGATTCAACTTTATCTATCCCACTCTACGTCGAGGGAGATACATATAAACCCTTTTACTTCCTAAGCAATTCTTATGCTAAGCTTCCTGGTATCTTATCACGGGCGATGCCTTAATGTAAACAATACATATTTATTATTAAATTTATAAATGTATTGTTTAGATTAGGGTTGTTATTCTATTTTATTATATTGCTTTCTTTTGAGCCCTGCTACCGCAAGTTAAGAAATAATAACTATTAAAATACCCCCGACATTTTAGCTTCGAATAAGCATATTTAATAAATAGCTGAACCAATTTCGACAAAACATAACTAAGAAAATTCGCTAGAAAACCTGCTTTCAAATTTAAAAAAAAACCTAAAGCTTCCTAATCGTTTACCCATTTAAGAGCTACGGTGCCACAGACAGACACACCCTCATAAACACTTATACAGACACACTCACAAAGCTGTCAAACTTATATTATAACACCCCTCTTTTTTGGTCGGGGGTTAAAAAAAAACCTTCCTTTTGAGTTTTCCTCCACAGTCGAATTTAAATTAAATGTCAAATGTGTAAAAACGCATACGAAGTCGCGGGCACAACTAGTTTTTACAATAAAACAGCACGCACAGAAAAAACAGCAACGCGCGAAAACAATATGGCCGCGCTTTTTTTTCTATCCAGTAATTGTAGACTGCCAGTCAGTACCCATACAGTCAAATTCTAAACAAATACTTTTTGCGCCTGATTTTTGAGTTCTACTTTTGAAACAAAACTCGACAGTAATGGATTTTCAAAGGAAATTGCTGACCGCAAAACACGAAAGTAATGAAATTTCATACAACTTTGCTGGCGCCTACTTTAAGTAGCCGGCAAGTCCGACTTTGCTCAAAGAAAGTTGTCAAATTAATGACCACGTTACGAGCGTTTTTGAGTACAGTATTGTTTTCATTATTCTAAACAACCACTAGGTTGGAACAATGATAACTAGTGGTTCGCCCCGAACTGTGAACTCACGACCCCATATCTCAGCAACCCCTCGTCCGATTTGGCTCGTGTTCCAACTTAAACATTCTCTTT
The DNA here is from genome assembly GCA_949319315.1 of Zelleria hepariella. Lineage (NCBI taxonomy): Eukaryota > Metazoa > Arthropoda > Insecta > Lepidoptera > Yponomeutidae > Zelleria > Zelleria hepariella. The sequence goes on along the minus strand of OX439386.1, from coordinate 16,704,660 downwards.
GCCTCATTTACCCGCCTACCAAATTTCATGACGATCCGACTTAATTTACTCAAGTTATCGTCGAACGAACATTCATACATACAAATGCCGGATTGTTCAAGTAGACTCGGAGAACTTCTCTCGCTTCGCTTGCTCGTTCAACTAACCTAGGTTGTATAGGGTAGTCTTGAAAACTGACCTGCAATGCGTAGGGTCACTGTAAGCCCCGTGTACAGGGTGTTTTATACTGCCCTCCGGAATGCTGTATGCGCCTCCACTGAGCGGAAACGCGGCGCCCCCTGTAGAAAATTAAGTACCATCAATAACATATAGCAGTGTTTTTCAACCTTTTTCGTGACGCGTATAATCCTTTTTGACACCCCCTACCAGGATTTTGTCAGTTAAGTACACCTTTAGACAGTAAACATCAATGGTTACTTGGTTTCGATTGTAAAACTATGAGACACAGCTGAATGAGAGTAAGCTCATAAGAAGTGGCAGAACCTTGGCTTGCCACACAATATGAGTTTTGGCCTCTATGGCCAATATGTAGGTGTATTGCACGTATGAAAACACTTACTAGGTTTTTTGGTACTAAAATGATTGGTTTTCACCATTTCAAAACAAAAAAAATATATATCGACCATTTTAAAACCGAGTAAATGAATTTAAAGTGGTCGATGGTTCCCATACTAGGTTTACAAATGGTTTTTTAGCCTTTTATTTCATCGTGTTGGTCTTTATGGGTTTCTTTTAAATTTCCTCTGATTTCTAAGCAGTTTTTTAAGATTTTGACAATGCAATTCGGAAGGCAAAGTTTTTTGTTCGAAAGTCCGTTATTGGCTTAATCTTATATTTAGACAATATTGAGAAACTAATTTCAATATTTTTTATTTTGGTTCAGTAGTTTGGATTTTACAACGTTTCAAAGATACGGTTTTATGACCTTCACGCGACGGTCTGCATACTGTTGGCGCTGTTTAGCGGTCATAGGAACAAAACATTTTAGCGCATAAAAACAAAACTACTGAAGCAAAATAAAAAATATTGAAATTAGTTTCTCAAAATTGTCTAAAGATAAGATTAAGCCAATAACGGACTTTCGAACGAAAAACTTTGCCTTCCGAATTCCGTGGGCTAATCACCTAAAATGATGCATAAATCAAAACCCCGTTTCTTTTCACTCTTTTCGCTTGCTACATCGTTTTGAAATTGTACTCTCGCCCCGAACCGTTAACTCGCGCGATGTGTAACTTTTTGGTAACACCATTCGCGCCTATTATTATAAACTTTACAACCCCATAACTAGGCAACCCCTAGACCGATTTAGCTCATGATTGAACTTAAAAAATATTTTTATTTTATTTACCCGCCTACAACGATAGCTTGGGTTTTTTGTAATATCACAAAAAACCCAAGCTATCGTCGAACGAACATTCATACATACAAGCACCGGATGGTTATTGCTTAACCTGCGAGTGTCTTTCTTTTCGTTTTCTTAGTTTAATTTTATCTTATTCTTTAAGTAATTTCAATACATGTTTACTAGAAGCAACCATTAATTTTGTTAATCAGTCACGGACGTGTGGGAGCGGGGTCTTCTGATACAGGTACTTTGTACTTAATAGGAGGCCCCAGCAGAAACTTATGTAATGAAAATCTGGTTCTTGAAATAAACATTATTATTATTATTATATTATTATTATGTATGTCTATCGTAAAGATTCACGGGACTACAGAGTCCCGGTCCTTTAGCCGGCGTGCGTGGGGACGTATCCAACACGTAGAGGCCCGTTTGACAGCTTTGATCTTATGTAACGTGGTGCACCTGTTGGGTCCCCCAGAGTGCAACAAACACACAAAAATACACTTGAGGGCTCCCATCAGGTGCACCACCTACATTGACCTGGTGCGACGTGACCATGCGCATCCTCAAGGTCCATCCTGCGAGAGTACCATACACCATACATATTATTATTATTATTGTTACAGTAGACTCGGAGAACTTCTCTCGCTTCGCTCGCTCGTTCAATTAGGTACCTGTGATAGCCCCTCTAGTGATGCTCAGACCGCGCTGTATTCTGGCAATCGCTGCTCTGTGTCTCGGCAACGGTGCGCTGCAACCCTTTTCTTGAAGCACGAATCTGCCCAGCGTCTTCCAGTTGGCCTGTGAAAAGTAGAACAGAGTAAGTTATACGTAGCCTCAGCAATATGTGTCAGAGAGAGAGTCAATCTGCGAATTGGCAATTTTCTCAACGAACTAACTAGTAGTTCGCCCCGAACTATGAACTCGCGAGTGTAACTGTTTGCTAAAAACCATTCGCGCAGGCGCGCGCGCATTGCATATAAACTTTACCACCCCATATCTCGACAACCCCTCCACCGATTTGGCTCATGTTCAAACTTAAAAAATATTTTAATTTCATTTAGCCGCCTACCAAATTTTATGACGATCCGACCTTAGTTATCGTCGAACGAACATTCATACATATTAGTACCAGTTCCAGTAGACTGGGAGAACTTCTCTCGCTTCGCTCGCTCGTTCAAAAATGAGTCTTAATTCGTGAAATATTGAATTTTGTAAATTGCCTCATATTGAAACAATATCGTTCAGGAGAGGGGCAGGTCTGCCCACGGGCTCCGGTCTGTTGCTAACCTGAAATGAACCGTGTTGTGTATAGTGTAAGGTCCAATTACCTGTGCAGTATAAACTACTTCGTCGTCGGCAAATGCCCGTTGCCGCGGCCCCTTGCATTCTAGCTCTTCAACCAACACGAACCTAAAATGAACCGTGTTATGTATAGTGTAAGGTCCAATTACCTGTGCAGTGTAAACCACTTCGTCGTCGGCCAACGCCCGTTGCTGCGGCCCCGTGCCGGCCCGGCCTCCCCATTCTAGCTCTTCCACTAACACGAACCTGAAACAAAATTGATTAAAGGTATTATATTGTTGCTACTGGTTAGACGTACCGATGGCAGATGGACAAAGTCCATTGTGGAATGGCGACCCCGAGAGGGGAAGAGATCTGTTGGCAGACCACAAGCTAGATGGTCCGACGACATAGCCCAAGTAGCCAGAAAACAGTGGTTGCGCCTGGCACATTATACTGTTGACGATTTCTTAAAACCCAAATTAGTTACCACTTAACGTTGACATATTAAAAATTACCTGGAGGCTTAGCACGAGGGCCATTTTGCCTACTCTCAACTGTCACCTTAGCCACTTAGCAGTACTTTTAAGTGGCTAACGTGACAGTTGAGAGTAGGCAAAATGGCCCGCGTGCTAAGCCTACTGATTGAGTTTTTATTTTTTAATTTTATTGATTAATATAATCCCCCTCGCGCCACATCTCTCGGTCCCTTATTTCTTTTCGGCCAATTTTCTTAGGCTGTCATGAAGTCTTGGTGATTTTTTTCTCACCTTTTGGGGTCTTCGTGGCACCGTGCTTTCGTCAGGGCTTGATGGACGACGAAGGAGGCCGTTGCACTCAGTGGCACCTGAAAGCAAAATTTCACTCTAAATCCTTCATTATTTTAATTTTTATCATGCTCAGATTTAATTATTGGGGTTAAGTAGCACATTCAAATCCCTGTGCACTCTAATTCGATAGCGGAACTTTAAGTAGGCTGTCTACTGATCAATACAAACAACTTTTACCAGGTGGCGAAAAAAATGGAGCGAAAAAAATATCTGCTGTTTCATACATTTGGCGCAGTACTGAGTCGACCTTTTGTATGGAACAGCTGATATTTTTTTCGCTCCGTTTTTTTCGCCACCTGGTACAAGTTGTTTGTATTGATCAGTAGATAGCCTACTTAAAGTTCCGCTATCGACTTAGAGTGCACCCTGTAGTACTATTTACCTTTAGAATGGCGTAAGGAATCTCGGGCGAAACATTGTGAACGCAGACAAGAAACGTATCCGCAGCTGGACGCTCCTCGCTTGTCGCGGACGCCGTGCCGCCTGTTGCCAGCGTATCGTCATCCGATGGGGAGTCTGTGGCGACCCGTTCAGCGCTCGCTGATCTGTGGCGGGAAAGAAAGGCTAAATTACCGGCTTGGGCGTCAACTGGCACACAAAAAATCTGGCTACTTGACACTTTTTAGGACCCAAGGCCTAGATTCCGGCTGCCCTCTGTGTGGTAGACTCACCGTTTTTATTCTTTGATAGATCCTTTGGTTTTATATCTTTGTCACTAATACTAGCAGAAACAATGGCTTAACAACAGCTTCCTCTAGCTCAGTGGTTCTTAACCTATGGTCCGCGGACCACTGGTGGTCCGCGAGGGCCTCTCTAGTGGTCCGCGGGAGGGTCCTGCACTCCAGCGCACATAACGATAGTTGTCAATAAATTTTAATTTTGATTTTGAAAGTCATGTTTGAATAAGTTCCCAATGAATAAAATAACTGAAATTTTCGTGCGCGCTGGCGCGCGCTCTTACTCCCTATTGAAAAATATTTTTAAGTTCCGCGTGATTGCAGATCGCGCCAAGGAATTACCGAATGCGCCAGATTTTGACAGATAATATCAGATTTTGATAATACAATAAATAGCCTATACGTAACCTGCAGCAGGCTCCGATGTAAAGTTGCGATCTTAAGTTCAATACGCAAAAAATAATAAATTGTATTAGTATCAAAACCCTTAAAAATCGAGTAATCAGTGCTCACTCATAGTATAATGTCGTTAGCCCATGTCAAACCGTACGTAGACTATATTTAGGTTAAAATCGTTGAATTTTCAAATGCGCTACGCGCGAGACTTCTATTCAAAACAAAGGAATTCTTCATTATGAAAGACTTAAATAAGTAAATTTTCAGCCGCGCTGGGTGCGTTTGTTCAAATAATAGCTAAATAAATCTTCATCATATAATTAAAAAGGGAAAAATCTGTGAATTTACGGGCGCGCTGCGCGCGCATTTTTCACGCACCTACTACACGTGCTAAAGAAAACTTGATTTTTAAGAGTTAAATCGTAAAATTTTCAGGCGCGCTGCGCGCGCTTTTACAAAAAAATTACCTGGTACCTTATATCTGGTGGTCCGCAGTAAGAAAAAAATTATCAAAGTGGTCCGTGGTCCAAAAAAGGTTAAGAACCACTGCTCTAGCTATAACAGCTTCTATTATTTTCTCTAACTCCTGTATCTCAAATTGAAATTGAAATTGAAAATATTTATTTCCGACTTAATAATTATGTACATAATGAAATTAAGTCCAGAGTTAGTAAAATACAAGCCTTATGCTAAGCGTTAGTAAAATTAATATTTTTTATTTCGGTAGACATGTAGGAATGCCCAATGATTGTACATTGGGCTATCCAATCGGTCAGCGACCGTCCTCAGAAGAGTGTTAGAGCTGCTCGCCACTCTAGACATCAAGGGTGCTATCCGCTTGCGCACAACTGCATGAAAGCCATCTTTACTTGAAGCGGCGAACATACCCGATGCACTACAGCGGCGGGGCAGCCCCAACAGCCCTCTGAACGCATTTTTGTATAGAAAGCGCAAGGCATTGTGGGCTTTTGTGGTGTAATGGGCATTGATCAGGGAGGCATCGATTGTCGTAAATTGAAAACCATTTCGGGGAATAGGGATACTGATTACTATTAGGGGTTTAAATAAGTAAAATTAAAACGGATTATTAATATTTATCGCCAAACATTTTTACTTCAATTTTTCTTTCGATGATGTCATCATTGGCTCTAATGAGGTAGTTCCATTGCCTACAAATATTTAAAAAAATACATTCGTCAACAACAACAACTGTTAAAAGTGTCAAACAGTTCAAACACACAACTCTTGTTGACTTGACACTGACATTTGTCAAACGTCAACATATTTTTATTTTTTAAAAGCATTAATGAAAATCGGCAAATCGGCTGATTGCTATTTAAAACCAATTTAAAAAAAAGCATGAATGAATGCAATGAACTTAGTACATAATGTCAGTGGTGACGTCATACACAAAACTTTTAGAATTTTTTAATAATTAAATTTAAAATGAATACATTAAAAATTAAGAAAATATTTAAATTAGTTTCTTATATTTATCTATATTTTCGATTTATAAAATAAAAAGTAGGAATTAACAATGCCCATTGGTCAAAAGGTCAAAATCCTAAAGACTCACCGTATACTACAGGGTGCACTCTAAGGGTGGTATTCTAGAACCAGACTGTCGATAAAGCAGAGCATGTTTTGATATTCAAATTAAAACATGCACTGTTTTATCGACAGTCGACACTACTAAACTGAGTTTAAACAGAGTTCAAGGAGCTTTCTAGTTTGAACTGAGTTTAAACAGAGTTTAAGTAGCGTTTTAGTTTGAACTGAGTTTAAGTAGCATTCTAGAATACCACCCTAAGTCGATAGCGAAACTGTAAGCAGGCTGTCTACTGATCAATACAAACAACTTGTACTAGGTGGCGACAAAAATGGAGTGAAAAAAATATTTGCTGTTTCATACATTTGGCGCAGTACTGAGTCGACCTTTTGTTCGGAACAGCTGATATTTCTTTCACTCAATTTTTTTCGCCACCTAGTACAAGATGTTTGTATTGATCAGTAGAATGCCTACTTAAAGTTCCGCTATCGACTTAGAATGCACCCTGTAGTCAGCCAAGCCCGACTGCTCGGGTCGTCCCCGACCCGTTGAGCAGCAGTCGGCTGCCGCTGCGCGCAGTGGAAGCCCTTAGGACCATCTCATGGGGCGCTAAGACCCTCTGTGTTAAGGTCTTCGAAAGACATCCGAAACTAAACTCGGAGGAGCCCTCCAGAAAAGTTGCGACACTATTTTGGCAGGGTAAGGGCTCCGGATGGGTTGCGAAACTAGTCTCACAGAATAAAGGCTCAGAATTTGAAAACTAAGGCCCTCAAATTATGTGCGAGTCGACCCAGTCTTCAAAATAGATCCAAAATGTCTAAAAAAGATCTCACCGTATACTGGTCAGCCAAGCCCGACTGCTCGGGTCGTCCCCGACCCGTTTGAGCAGCAGTCGGCTGCCGCTGCGCGCAGTCGAAGCCCTTAGGACCCTCTCATGGGGCGCTAAGACCCTCTGTGTAGGTGCCCGGGAGGAAACCTCTTCGACAAGAACGTAGGAACCGCGCGAGGAGCGGCAGACGCCCGCTTTGCAGAGGCATGCTGCTATAGCCTGAGAAAAATTGATGGAAAACTCTTTATAACTACAGGGTGCACTCTAAGTCGATAGCGGAACTTTAAGTGGGCTATCTACTGATCAATACAAACAACTTGTACTAGGTGGCTAAAAATATGGAGCGAAAAAAATATCAACTGTTCCATACAAAAGGTCGACTCAGTACTGCACCAAATGTATGAAACAGCTGATATTTTTTTCGCTCCATTTTTGTCGCCACCTAGTACAAGTTGTTTGTATTGATCACTAGACAGCCTACTTAAAGTTCAGCTATCGACTTAGAATGCACCCTGTAGTGGTTCGCCCCGAACTGTGAACTCGCGACCCCATATAAACTTAACAACCCCATATCTCGGTAACCCCTCGACCGATTTGGCTCATGTTCGAACTTAAAAATTAATTTCATTTACCCGCCTACCAAATTTCATAATGATCCGACCAAATTTACTCAAGTTATCGTCGAACGAACATACATACATACAAACGCCGGATTGTTCCAGTAGACTCGGAGAACTTCGCTCGCTTGTTCAATGAGGGCTAGGCCAACTAAGCTATCAGGATGGTATAGGTGCTGGGCAAGCATACTCCATCTAAAACAATGTACTAAACACTGCAGCACCGAGTGGTCTCTTCAAACATTGGTGCACTGGACGATGTATAAATAATCTCATTACGCAGATGCAAAGGCAGGTGCTGGGCAAGCCTACTCCCTCTAAAAACAATGTCCCAGGAACTGCAGCGCCGAGTGGTCTCTTCACCCATCTAGTGTGAGTGAAGGTGCCACTGGACGCTGTATAAATCATCTCATTACGTAGATGTAAAGGCCTTTACTGACCGTGCATTGTGCTGCGTTCCGCAGAGATCTATCATACCCTATCAGTGGTACTGCTCAAAAAACTAGTTTTATGACCAGCACACATAATTTGCTGAATTATTATTGTTCTGCTGGTTAAGAATACTATTTTAATGCCGTGAAACAAAAATTGCTGCATAAAATATAGCTCAGTTTAGCTACATAATTGAAAAATCTGTGAAAATTGTGCACTTCCCTCCACGCTAAGACTGTTTAACTAGCCGAAAGCACATAGAGAGCTGGTATTGCTTATGGGGGTTTCGCAGGGATCTATCATAGGCCCGTCGCTTTTCGTTTGCTATTCAAAAAATTACTATTAACTTTTCACTGAACACTCACCTCGGTAGCCGTAGTATCCTGCGTAACCTTCAGTATAGAATAAGGCTCGTGTCTAGAAACAGCGTAGACGACTAAGAAGTGTATTTTTCGTCGTTGGCTGGAGTCGGCGAGGTCGATGTCGCCGCGACAGCTCTCGCCGGCTAGCTCTTCCGAGCACCGCGAGAATATGAGTAGAGAGGCCATGTTGAGTGGCTGGTTAGTTGGTGACCTGGAGAGAGATAATAGAACATTACTGCCGCGGTCTTTAATGGGTCATAGGTACGGTCAGCCACAGTCATAGATACCCTATGGTAGCTCTTACCGCGCGCGGCATAAGGGCACCAATCGAACGAAAAGGGGTATCGTAGCGTGTGGCTAACTGTACATGCCCGCACGGGGAATCGAACCTGGGTCTCTCGCTTCCGAGTCCAATGTTCTTAACACTTTTTTTAGCGCGGACAGGAACCACTAGTATTTTTCCTTACCGTAACCGCACATGTCGGTAGCCGGGTCTCAGGCACTGCAGAGGTATCACTCGCTGCGACAGCATGTAGTTTGTATCCGCATCGTACACCTCGAAACGGACAAACGCGAGCTCGGGAAAGTTTATCTGTCGGAAAAAAAGAAACTATGGGTTAAAATTGTATAATACTCGTGTTACCAAACATCCTAACTCTTTTTACAGAGTGTAACCTACTAGTCAACAGGATGTCAATCCTGTAAGTAAAGTAGTTTTTAGGGTTCCGTGCCCCAAGGCCAAACGGGACCCTATTACTAAGAGTACGCTGTCCATCTGTCTGTCCGTCTGTCACCAGGCTGTATCTAATGAACCGTAATAATTAGACAGTTGAAATTTTCACAGATGATGTATTTCTTCGGAACCCATCGTTCGCGAGTCCGACTAGCACTTGGCCGATTTTTTTGTATGCAAAAGTGAAAACAGACCAACATCATCAGCTGGGAAATCAGGGGTTACAACACTTACCTTAAAGTTAAAAGTCTCGTTCCAGATAGGATTAAGCGCGTTTTTCCTCGCGACTTTGGTCCGTATCTTTTTGCAGTCGGCGGGGACGCCCAGTATTTCGACCTGAAAGATAGTATCTAATAAATAAAGATAAGAACAGATTCTATGATGCGCAACGCGACTTCGTTCGCGGTGCGAAAAGTTGCCGACGTGAAATATGTTGCAAAACGCTAACATGGCTGCCCTCCGCGACTAATAAGTTTTTGAAGGCTGTGGCATCGTAGTTCTTAAGGCGCGGTGCATAGTGAATAGCCCGCGCGCCAAGAAAAATGCACAAAATCGAGTCCTGTATCAAATACACTAAACAAATCGAAAATTTTCACATATCAAACCCTAGAATTAGGTGAGACCTATCTAACACTGCCAGTTTTGTGTAGAGATTCGTAAACGTTTTGAAGATATTTTTGATGAAAAAAAATAGGCAGCGCACTTTTTTTCAAACAAAATATCTTGCAATCTGTTATGGGTATCAACACAAAACTGGCTGTTTTAGATAGCTCTCACCTAATTCTAGGGTTTGATATGTGAACATTTTCGATTATTTTAGTGTTTTTGATACAGGAATCGATTTTGTGCATTTTTTTTGCGCACGGGCTAATTCACTATGCCCAGCGCCTTAAACGTGTGAACGGATTTAAGATGCGTTTAAAAAAAAACAGGTTTTCTAGCGAGTGTTCTTAGATATGTTTCATCAAAAAAGATAATGTATGTAGCTAAAATTTCGGGGGTATTTTGTTTTTTTTTTATTTAAAGTTATAAAGCTTTTGGCCTTATAATAAAAGTGGTTCATTGACTAGTAATAAACACTTCATTAATAAACAGAAAGACCCAGGAAATACCATATAAAGCGTTGCAACGTCTGGCTATCGAATTAAAAACCACCCTGTATAGTAATTGCCTCAACGAAGGCGTTGTAGAAGGAGTACGCGTTTTCAGCGACGTACTGCCCCGATATGACAGCCAGGGTGAGACGCGCCGCGTGGATACCGTCGTACTCCTTGTCCAAAGGGTTACCCTGTATAGTAGTTACCTCCACAAAGGCGTTGTAGAAGGAGTACACGTTTTCAGCGACGTACTGCCCCGATATGACAGCCAGGGTGAGACGCGCCGCGTGGATACCGTCGAACTCCTTGTCCAAAGGGTTAAAGCTGTGAACGAAACGGTCTGTTTTTTTTTTCATGATACAACTCCTACTTACTAGGTAGGTAGTAAGTTAACTTATTGAACGAGCGAGCGAAGCGGGCGAAGTTTTCCGAGTCTACTGGAACAATCCGGCGTTTGTATGTTTATATGTACGAGTATGTATGAATGTTTGTATGTATGAATGTTCGTTCGAAGCTAACTTGAGTAAATTTAGTCGAATCGTCATGAAATTTGGTAGGCAGGTAAATGAGGCAAAGATAGTTTTTAAGTTCGAACATGAGCCAAATCGGTCGAGGGGGTTGCTGAGATATGGGGTCGCGAGTTCATAGTTCGGGGCGAACCGCTAGTTATTTAAAGTTTAAAGGAAGATTATGATACGATTTATCGCCGTAAATGAATTTTCTTCACTCCTTTTTCCACTACTCCACTAAACACTAAAAACTAACTAAAACAACGAATGAACGAGGGTGGCTATATTTTACTTCGTAGGTATTTGACCGTGCAGCAACAGGCGGCCGTGCGCCCGCGCCTGAGCCGCGACAGCCCTCGCCGTTTGAACATGAGTAGGCTATTTAAATATCCGTCGCGGGGACGATGATTACTAACTATCTTTATCTGTACTGTGGACACGGTTTCGAACAGCCGTCAGTCATTGTGCACTAGCAATTTTATGTATTCGTGTTTATAATAGTTTGTAGGTATTTTTTACTTGTAAATATTTTTTGTGATTTGCTTGCCGGTGCTTTAGTTGCCCTTTCCCGCTCTCAATTTAACTTTCACTATATTCTGTGCTGGCATTCAGCTCAGAGCGAAGCAGTGCTATTGTCAATGTTGAGCTCTGTTTGGCGAGCCTGAAGGCCCAGCTCTGTCAAGTGCCTAGCGAGGCCGTAGGCCTAGCTACCTAGTCGGAGTTCCACAGGGATCTGAAATAAGCCTGTTCCTGTTTCTTTTCTTCACAACATTCCTCGGCTCTGTGGTGGTTGCTACCTCTAATTAATTAGTAAATGAGGGAATCTATAACGAAACCATAGGTCGAGTCCTTTGAAGCGAGCCTCAATTCCGAAAGCCTAGCTCTTTTTGGTAAGCCCGAAAGTCGAGTTCTCTCAAGTGCCTAGTCGGAGTTCCACGGGGATCTATAATAGGCCTGTTCATGTTTTAGTCTACACAAACATTCCTTGGCTATGTGGTGGTTGTTACCTATAATTAACTGGTATAAATTTTAAATTAGGCAATCTTACCGTCTGTAAGCGATATGTGTAGTGTCCCACATGACACGCGGCCTCCGTACATATCCTCCACATCCGTTGCTTTCAAACATGGCGGCGCTGACTGCCATCGCCGCGTCCTCCGTCTGATAGTTGAGTGCCACCATTTGGACGCCGCACGACCAGAACACCACGGGGTCGAAGTTTGACGAGTCTATCCTTAGGCTGCAGAAGGAGAGAATAGGGGTAGAGATAGAGCCATTTTTAAAGTAGTGTGTTTAAGCCGTTGGCTCTTCAAGGTCACGAGAACAATAATTGAAGACCTGATAACAAAAGCAACCTTTGTCAAAAAAAGCTTAATTTCAGGAGGCAGAAAAAACCACTCTGCTTTTACCTTTTCTGCTTAGAATGGAAGAAGTTTTTATGTTTTTTTTATTGAACATAACTACTAACTATTTACAAGCAAATAACTTTTGACAGGGGTCTTTTTTGCTGAAAGTATAACCCGTGCCATTAAAGAAAACATTTAGGACGGAGTTAAAAACCTAGCGTTGTCTCGCTTTGACTGTATTAATTAGAGCGAGAGGGCGAGTGTTTTGAAGTCCATCCTAAATGTTTTCTATAATGACACGGGTTATATCAATGTAGTCACGTAGGTTTTGCTCTACTTCACCAGATGGCATCACCATCTCAATTTAGTATTTTTTTTGACAACGGTTGTTTTCAATTAGCGAACAATGGCGGTAAGAGACAGGTCTGTCTTTCGAGTGAGCCAGTTTGCTTTCATGTGGCAACAAAAAACGAATATGTTAGCGCTGATTCCTGGATTTGAAGGACCTAGTTTTAAGATCCTTGGCCGTAGGATCTCGGAATTTTCCTCAATCCTGGTGGCTAGCTTCTTGGCTCTTGACATGTATAGGACTCTTTACTGTACATCGGAAAGTATTTTATATAAATTTTCTTAAAATAAGAGTACACAATCGCTAAAGCCGATCTCTTCCAGACAACCTACGCATTAGGACCTAAAATAGCTAAGAAGAAAACTGAAATAAGAAAAAGAATGCCAAGTTTTGACATATTTAGCTTCGGACGTCATGGCGTTATTACCAATAAATCAAATATGGCGGCTATATTTAAGGTCCCAAACTCACCCAGCGGGGTAGGTCCTAACCAGCTGCGTCTCGGTATGCGCGATTAGAGCCATGGGGTGTTTCCTGCATATCTTCTTGGCACACGCTTCGTTCAGCGACGAACAGCGGTAGCAGGGATGGTGCACGGCCGGCGCGTTCAGACAGCGCGCGAGCGAACCACCCGTTTGTGGCGGCTGTTGTTGCTGGAACGAGATGGAGATAGTGAGATGGTGATGAGAGTAAGAGAGAGAGAGGTGGCTTCGCTCAGCGACGAGCAGCGGTAGCAAGGATGGTGCACGGCCGGCGCGTTCAGACAGCGCGCGAGCGAACCGCTCGTTTGTGGCGGCTTTGGTTGCTGTAGAAAGAACCATTTTTATATTACGGGATCGGAAATGCTTTCTTTTTTGCTCGAAATAAAAAGGTGATAAAAGTAGTCCTTATTACTACTAGCTTTCATCCGTCAAAAAAAGTCGTTTCAGATAGGCGGACGATGGATTTGGTGCTAAATTCAAGATGGCGGATTCAAATATGGCGGTTGGAAGAATAAAATGTTAGTTGCTGAGTAAAGTTATCAAGACTGAAAACATGCGGAGTTTCGCATTCAAAGATGGCGGATTCAAATATGGCGACTGACATCGGAAACTATTAATTGCAGAGTAACTTACGGTATTAGTGCTATCGCTGCTTTCAGAGGACTCGAAGCTGCTACAGGGTGCGCTGTCTTTGCCCGATGGATGAGTTGATTGCTTCACTGAACTTCGTGGTGAGAGGGGACTTAGACCACGGAACTTTATCGCCTGTGGACGAGAAAATTATTAATGAGTCTGGAGGTGTATTGAGTAAAAGTAGGTGTTGTTTAATAAAATAGAGATCACACAGGAGACAGGACCCTTCCTGTAAAGTGAAGTGAAAGTGAAAGAAAGTATTTCGTACAAAAATCCATGATTAAGGTCTCCGAATGAGAACCGAAACTAGTCGGCTACACTGACATAAATACAAGTAAGTTTAACCGTTTTAGAAATACAAAATGTGCAGTGCTTACGAAACAATTCAGACTAACCAGTGGTTCGCCCCGAACTGTGAACTCGCGACCCCATATTTCAGTGAAAATTCATGACGATCCGACTAAATTTACTCAAATTATCGTCGAACGATCATTCATACATACTGTAGGAGAATTTAATCAGACAAACGGTCCCCTGACAGAAAGTTGAAAGAGTATGGCCCCACTTACCTGATCCGTGGATGCTGCGGTATTTCCGGGGCCCCGGTGCTGGTCTGCGGGTCTGGTGGTGCTGTGTAATTCTGCTGGAGAGCTTTTAGAACGCGACGTATTATTTGTTTTAGATTTTTTAGAAACGGAGCAGCGGTTTTATGTGCGCGCTTCACGATCGGCCATAGCAATTCTTTTTAAAAAAAATATGGATGCGTTTAGTGCTCGCATCGCTTGAAGCGCGTTTGGTTCGTGAACCCATACAACTTTCGGAAAACAAAATTGAAAACTAAGAAAATAAGAAAACAATCCTGTTTTGTGCTGGTTCACAATATTTAGAAAGTACGGAACACATACTTACAAACGCCGAATTGTTCGAGTAGACTCGGAGACTCTCGCTTCGCTCGCTCGTTCAATTACCTGCACATAGGTGACCATATCGCTGAGCTCCTTGGCGATCTGGTTGCTCCGCTTCCTCTGCGCGGGAGTGTGCTTGACCCCCCCCGTCACATCTCCCCCCTCCCCACGCCGGAAGCTCTGGTAGAACGAGAGGGAGGTACGCCCGCACTTGTCCTCTATACACCGTGGAATTTTAGTGGTTTTAAAGCCGAAGGTATTTAGTTGCACTCGTGATTCTGAGCCGAATTCCAAAATTTTACTTCAAATACAAACGGCTATCGCCAATCGACACCATTTGTATGGAGAAGTGAATTTTTTTTTCGCGCGTTTTGGAATGAAATTTTGTAATTTGGCTCAGAATCACCAGTGCAACAAAATACCTTCGGCTTAAAAATTGCACGGAGTAGAGTTTAATAATAACAACTAGTGGTTCGCCCCGAACAGTGAACTCGCGACCCTATAGCTCGGCAACCCCTCGACCGATTTGGCTCATTCGAACTTAAACATTCTCTTTCCCTCGTTTACCCGCCCACCAAGTTTCGTGATGATCCCACTAAATTTAATCAAGTTATCTTCGAACGAACATTCATACATAGTTACAAACGCCGAATTGTTCGAGTAGACTCGGAGAACTTCTCGCGCTTCGCTCGCTCGTTCAATTACCTGCACATAGGTCACCATATCGCTGAGCTCCTTGGCGATCTGGTTGCTCCGCTTCCTCTGCGCGGGAGTGTGCTTGACCCCCCCCGTCACATCGCCCCCCTCCCCACGCCGGAAGCTCTGGTAGAACGAGAGGGAGGTACGCCCGCACTTGTCCTCTATACACCGTGGAATTTTAGTGGTTTTAAAGCCGAAGGTATTTAGTTGCACTCGTGATTCTGAGCCAAATTCCAAAATTTTACTTCAAATACAAACGGCTATCGCCAATCGACACCATTTGTATGGAGAAGTGAATTTTTTTTTCGCACGTTTTGGAATGAAATTTTGTAATTTGGCTCAGAATCACCAGTGCAACAAAATACCTTCGGCTTTAAAACCACTAAAATTGCACGGAGTAGAGTTTAATAATAACAACTAGTGGTTCGCCCCGAACAGTGAACTCGCGACCCTATAGCTCGGCAACCCCTCGACCGATTTGGCTCATATTCGAACTTAAACATTCTTTTTCCCTCGTTTACCCGCCCACCAAGTTTCGTGATGATCCCACTAAATTTAATCAAGTTATCGTCGAACGAACATTCATACATACTTACAAACGCCGAATTGTTCGAGTAGACTCGGAGAACTTCTCGCGCTTCGCTCGCTCATTCAATTCGGAAGGCAAAGTTTTTTGTTCGAAAGTCCGTTATTGGCTTAATCTTATCTTTAGACAATATTGAGAAACTAATTTAAATATTTTTTATTTTGGTCCAGTAGTTTTGTTTTTATGCGCTAAAATGTTTTGTTCCTATGACCGCCAAACGTATGCAGACCGTCGCGTGAAGGTCATAAAACCGTATCTTTGAAACGTTGTAAAATCCAAACTACTGAACCAAAATAAAAAATATTGAAATTAGTTTCTCAATATTGTCTAAAGATAAGATTAAGCCAATAACGGACTTTCGAACAAAAAACTTTGCGTACCGAATTACCTGCACATAGGTGACCATATCGCTGAGCTCCTTGGCGATCTGGTTGCTCCGCTTCCTCTGCGCGGGAGTGTGCTTGACCCCCCCCGTCACATCGCCCCCCTCCCCGCGCCGGAAGCTCTGGTAGAACGAGAGGGAGGTACGCCCGCACTTGTCCTCCATAGAGTTGAGGATCTTGTGGAGCTCCTTTTCTGGAAAATAAAATAGAATAATAATACAAAATTAACAAAAAAAAACTGACTTCACTGGTGCACTGTTATTAAGGTTGGACGTTATCAGCTTGGCGGGAAATTCAAACAATCCCTATAATTCAGCCGATTATGTGTTCTGGTCATCAACAAGTTTTTTGGGCAGAGCCACTGCTCTGTCGACCAGAACATTTAATCGGCTGAATTATTGTTGTTCTGTTGTTTGCAATAATAAAAATAATACTATTTTATTGCTGTGAACAAAAAATCGATGAAGAAAAATTGCTCAGTTTGGCTTACAAATTAAAAAAAAAAAAACCTGAAAAAATTTTCGCCACGCTGCTATCGTCCAGCCTTAAGCTATCCGTTTCGGAGTTCCGTTCACAATCTCCGAAGTTCTTCATTAGATCTTCACGTTTTTTATAACCCCCCGATTTCTGATTAACATTTTTGGGCCGTGGTTTTAATGTATTGGCCGTTTAGAAGCTCCATAAATCGCGAGTTGCTTCGAGAAAAGTACGGTACAGGGTGCTTTGGCATTGCTCGACTTGGAGATTCGCGGCTCACCGTCCAGTTCCTCATCATCTTCATCATACTCCTCGTCGGAGAAGTACTCCGCCAGGGAGCTGGTGCCGGACTGGTTGGACATGATGGAGGAGGCTCTTCCACTCTGTTCCGGGAGCGAGGAGCTGGTGTGTCGAAGGCCGTTGGATCTGTGGATGATGGAACGTTTCTTTCTAATATAAGATAAGATAAAAATATTTATTAAGAAATCACACTAAACTAAGGCCTTTGCATCTACTTAATGAGATGATTACGTAATCCGACGTTAGACGAAGGTTGATGATGTTGTTGACAGTTTCGAGGTGGAGATGGGCGGGGCACCTGGCGAGGCGAGGGGATGGACCAGGGCAGTGACGGAGTGGCGGCCAAGAACTGGACGACGGTCAGTGGGCAGACCAGCAGCCCGTTGGACAGAAGACATCTCTAAGGCGACAGAGGGTCCGTGGATGCGTGCCGCTACAGACCGAGGAGGATGGCGTGAGGGAGAAAAGGTCTATACCCAGCAGTGGGCAAATGTGGGCTGAAAATGATGATGATGATGATGAATGAGATGATTTATACAGCTTCCAGTGGTACCTTCAGATACACTAGATGGGTGAAGAAACCACTCGGCGCTGCAGTGCCTGGGAAATTGATTTTGAGTAGGCTTGCCCTGTCAATAATCCAAGCTGTCTGGATGGTATAGGTGCTCCTATACCATCCAGACAGCTTAGCACTTGCTAACGGTGAACCGTGAAGGAGGCCGCTGACTGTGAGGCCGACTGTAGAACTGAATTGTTGACTGTTTTACCTGACCGTGAGGCCGACTGTAGCACATGATTATTGATTGTTTTACCTGAAGGCAGTGAGACCGACTGTAGAACTGGATTGTTGACAGTTTTATCTGACTGTAAGGCCGACTGTAGGACTTGATTATTGACTGTTTTACCTAACTGTGAGATTTTACCTGAGGTTTTACCTGGTTTTTTGCCTGATTTACCTGAAGGCAGTGAGACCCACTGTAGGACTGGATTGTTGACTGTTTTACCTGAATGTGAGGCCAACTGTAGGACTGGATTGTTGACTGTTTTACCTAACTGTGAGGCCCACTGTAGGACTGGATTCTGACTGTTTTACCTGACTGTGAAGCCGACTGCCGGACTGAATGTTGACTGTCTTACCTGACTGTAAGGTGGACTGTAGGACTGAATTGTTGACTGTTTTACCTGACTGTGAGGCCGACTATAGGACTTGATTATTGACTGTTTTACCTGACTGTTTTACCTGACTGTGAAGCCGACTGCCGGACTGAATGTTGACTGTCTTACCTGACTGTAAGGTGGACTGTAGGACTGAATTGTTGACTGTTTTACCTGACTGTGAGGCCGACTATAGGACTTGATTATTGACTGTTTTACCTGACTGTAAGGTGGACTGTAGGACTGAATTTTTGACTGTTTTACCTGACTGTGAGGCCGGCTGTAGGACTTGATTATTGACTGTTTTACCTGAAGGCAGTGGAGAGGACCCCGCTGTATCCTTTCGCCGAGATCGCGCCTGTGCGGCTGACTGTAGGACTGGATTATTGACTGTTTTACCTGACTGTGAGGCCGACTGTAGGACTGCATTATTGACTGTTTTACCTGACTGTGAGGCCGACTGTACGACTGGATTGTTGACGGTTTTACCTGACTGTGAGGCCGACTGTAGGACTTGATTATTGACTGTTTTACCTGAAGGCAGTGGAGAGGACCCCGCTGTATCCTTGCGCCGAGCTCGCGCCTGTGAGGCCGACTGTAGGACTGGATTCCACTGGGAGCAGCTTTTTGTTCTTTATTAGCACCTAAAACCATAGAAAAGGTTTTTAAACTTAAACTTTCGTGAGCACTGCACATTTTTCTATTAAATCACGGTTCTACTCACTAGTAATTTGTCGGTGAGTAGGAGAGGGCCGAGGGCCGTCTCCATGATTAAGGTCTCCGAATGAGAACCGAAACAAGTCGGCTACACCGACAATTACTGGTGAGTAAAACCGTGATTTAAAAGAAAAAGTTATTGAAATGAACTTGCCATGGAATGTCCGAGTTTATGGATGGGTATTACGAATTCAGATAAACAACTGAAACTACTAAATTAAATAAAAAACACCAGACATCGACATTTCAGCTTTACATTAGCATATCTCATAAACGGCTGAACTGATTTTGATAAAACATATCTGAGAACACTCCCTAGGAAACCAGATATCAAATTTAAAAAACGCATCCAAATCGCTTCAGTCGTTTAAGAGCTAAGGTGCCACAAAAAGACAGACACACACACTGCTGAGACTTGTGCGCTGCTGAGCTAGGGACTTCTTGAATCAGCTTGTAGGTACGTTTACAATGCGTGCCACGAAAGAAGAAACTTGGGACACCACGTGGGTTGACTTGCGCAGTGACGATTCATAGGTCTCTTTAGCGGTATGAGGTCTGAGCGCGGGAAGGGACCGGGCTTCATCAGGGCGGCGGAAAGAGTGGGGTGGCGCGGACAAGTATCTTCTTTGGTGGCGCGTATTGTACAGTCGGCCACACGCTAGGATACCCCTTTTTAACACGCTTTTATAAGCTTGGTCTGTATGTATGTATGTATGTATGTAACGGAATCTTTGAGCTTCATTTTTACCAATTTCCAGAAGTCTGATTAATTTGAAACTTTGCATAGGTATCAAAGACCAATGACAATGCAATAATTTGATAACAGTTTCCCATTATACCCCTACAGTGCCATTATACAGGGTGGATTTTTGAGACGGGGCAGTAAGGGCAGGTACCTTAACCGTTATAGTTACAGGAAAACGTTCTTAGGAGATCTTTCATAACTTTTTGAGATATTATGAACTGCATCCACAGATTTTGGAAAAAATGTACGGTCAGCAAAAAAAATGCTAAAATACAAAAAAAATATTTTTTTATGCCAATCGATTCTCTTTCATGTAGGGATCAAAATACTCTAAAGAGCCAACTGAGGTTTGAGTACTAGAAATGTCAGAAATTTACAAAAAAATGATAAATCTACTAAAAAATTAAAAATAAATAAGTTTAAAAAAACTAAAAAAACACGCTTTTATAGCTAACCGAACTAAAAAGTAGAAAACAATTTTTAATTACAAAGAGTTTAAAATTATAATAAAATTTAAGTTATTAACAGAATAATACAATTCAGAGTAAAAAAAGCGTGGGGTGCATCTCATAGATAGTTTCCAATAGAATGATTGATTTGTAACATTTAATATATCAAGCACCCCACGCTTTTTACGCTAAATTGTATTATTCTGTTAATAACTTAAATTTTATTATAATTTTAAACTCTTTGTAATTAAAAATTATTTTCTACTTTTTAGTTCGGTTAGCTATAAAAGCGTGTTTTTTTAGTTTTTTTAAACTGTTATTTATTATTCGATTGATATGCCGCGCGCGGTAAGAGCTACCATGGGGTATGTGTGACTGTGGCCGACCGTACATACGACAGCACGTCGAGGCTAACACGCTAGCACTCTACTCAGTTAAGTTACGGGCGACTTTGCAACAAAAGTGTACATTCTGACGTGCTGTCGTGTGTACTACCAGATATAGCGTTGAAAATACCTTGTATTTGAGCTGCTCGGGGCTCGGCAGTCGTGGCTCGTCCGTGTAGTCAGCCTCGAAGAGAAACGTCGTCACTAACTTGTCTCCGAACACTGCCTGGATGAAGACGGTACTAGTACAGTATCCTTACTCGTGAAACACTTTGGGTAATCTTTGATTAAGGGTCTAGTTAGCCTCAAAATTATTTAATAAAGATCGATTCCTAAGAAACCATTTTGACTGTAGTGAAAGGGTGTACAAGTTAGATTATACTATTGAGCTAAATATTTATTTGATATGTCAACATTATTATCTAGTACGGTCGGCCACAATCTCAGATACCCCATGGCAGCTCTTATCGCGCGCGGCATAAGGGCGCCAATCGAACAAATACCCCTTGTATCTGAGACTGTGGCCGACTGTACCTAGTTCGCCCCGAACTGTGAACACGCGACCCTAGTAACAGAGTAGAGGTTTAAAAAAAAAAAACTCGCCATCAGACTTCTCGCCATGAAGTACAGCACAGAGAAAAAACTTTTTTTTTTCTATTCTGTGTGTGGCTGAATTTTTGAAGTTTTGCTATCGATGTGTCAAGCAATTTTGGGTTTCTTGTATCCTCATGTCAAGATTCTATTCAATAGTATTGATTTGGCGTGACGACGTTGTCACAGTGGTGTGGTTTTTCTCATTTTATAAATAGTGCATAGGGCATTCGAGAAAACTGAGTAAGTAGGAATAAACTGCATATTATTGAGCACTTGTATTGCACCAACGGCCATAAACATCGTTGAAATACTTGCTTCATAACCTCAAAACATAAGTAACCTATTATTTGCAGATCAAAAATGTCTGATTTCTCAGACTTGTCCACTTCAAGCAGTGATGATGAAGCGATGCCACCACGAAAGGTTTTCCGCGAACGGTTCAATCCACTTGACCACTATAGTGTCGATGAATTTAAGGACCGATATACATTGTCAAAACCAGCATTCGCAGAGCTGATGGGTCTACTGGGGAAGCTAGAGCCTGTAACACAGCGGAACCACGCCATTAGTGCTGAGGAGCAGGTCCTACTTGCCATACATTACTATACATCAGGAGGCTTCCAGATTATAGTGGCTGACCATACAAGGATCCATAAGTCAACGGCTTGCAGAATTATAAAAAAAGTGTCCGCAGAAATTGCCAAACTAAGACCCAAGTACATAAAAATGCCAGTTGCAGATGCAGAGAGAACGAGGATCCGAAATGAGTTCTACGCTATAAGTAACTTTCCTAAAGTGACCGGAGCGTTGGGATGCACACATATTAAGATACAGTCACCGGGTGGGCCAAAAGATTGGGTGGAACGGTTCCGCAACCATAAAGGGGTCTTTTCCCTCAAAGTTGAGGCTGTGTGCGATGCCAAAATGCGCATATTGGATATAATATCGCGGTGGCCAGGATCAGCACATAACGCAACCATTTTCGATCAATCACACCTGCGGGATGATTTTGAAATGGGATTGTATGGGGACGATTGCCTTCTGGGAGACAGCGGTTATCCTTGCCGTACTTATCTGCTGACTCCCTTCACACAGCCAGAAACAGCAAGCGAAGAGGCTTATAACAGGGCTCAAATTGCAACAAGAAATCCGATAGAAAGGTGTTTTGGAATGTTAAAGAAGCGATTTCCTTGCCTGTCCATGGGGTTACGTGTGAAATTGAACACAACAATGAATATTGTTGTTGCCTGCGCAGTTCTACATAATATTGCACTTAATTACAATGACATTGTTGATGACGTTGACCTCTCTGATATGGAATCTGAAGTAGATCTGCCTGCGCAAGTTGAAGAAAACTTTTCATTACGGTCTGCTTTAGTTCTAACGCACTTTCAATAGTGATACCATCTCTCACTCTTGAAACAGTAGGTACAGTCGGCCTCACACTAGGATACCCCTTTCTGTTCGATTGGCGCCCTTATGCCGCACGCGGTAAGAGCAGCCATGGGGTATCTGTGACCGTGGCCGACCGTACATGACTGTCGACTTAGTACATGAGGTTGTCTGGAAGAGATCGCTTGTAGCGATAAGATCGCGATCTGTACCTTTAGGTTAAAAATAAATCTTGTAAATCATTAATATCTGGTGTACTTACAATAAAGCGTTCTCTCTCTATTTACATGAAGAGAAGATGAGCATTGAGTTTGATTCACAAACATGCAGAGCAACACAGTTTTCACCCTAATCCTACATTTATGCAAAAACTTACACATTTTCAGTGTTTAATCGTCGGACAAGACTGATTGCGTTGCCATTAGGGAAAAAAAAATAATAATATTATGACATTTTTTTAAAATAAACTAGGATACCTGCAAAGAAAAGTGAACAATATTTTTTTTATATTCAACTAAGGTCAAGTAAGTGATACTACATAACTAAAGCTTAGTTGTATAGCGATAAGGAAAAGCATCCTGTGACTTTTTCATTTAGATTTAGATAAGTTGGCCTTACGTAATGAACGAAGAATGAACGGGCCTTAAACACTGACCTCAAACGTGCTAGCCATGACTTGCTGCTGCGGTAGACTGCAGTGGTTCTCTATACTCAGAATCAGCGGGTATGGCGATGCAACGAAGGCACTTCTGTGGAAGATGTTAAGAATAAATTTATTTCGAAATAAAATAAAGTTTTAAAAGTTTTCTGCCTCCCTCACTAGGATTCCTCTTTCTCATCTCTAAATAGTTAATACAGTAATGTTTTCCTAAAATTTGCAAAAAAATTAACTGACATAAACGAGAAAAAACATTATTATTCGCTCATAGGGCTAAAACGAAAAAAACGGAGGCGTATCTATAAGATGATTTATGCAGAGTCCGGTGGCACATTCACTCACACTAGATAGTTGAAGGAAACACTCGGTCGCTGGAGTGCCTGGGACATTATAAAGAAAACAACATTGAGGAAACCTCCAGCTTATTTAGCTCCCCACGTATTTATCTCGTCATTCCTGTGGGGTAGACCGACTAAGCTGTCAGGATAGTATAGGTGCTGGGCAAGCCTACTCCATCTCAAACATAGGGGTATAATCTGCGCTGGACGAGAATGGGATGCGACTTTTTGGAACTGAGAATCAGAATCAGAATCAGAATCAATTTTTTTTATTCAATATTCCATAAATAAATTATTTACATTGAACGTCAAAATATTATCTAAAGTAAAAAAAAGGTATATAAATCAGATACTTATTACTATCTAATACTAAGTATCTAGCTACTTTTTTTTCTCCAGCTTCACTAGCTCTGATCGTTCTTGGAGAAGAAGCATGGTAAAGAAACTCCAAGGATCTCGTGCTTAAAAAATAATACATTTGTAATGCAGGTAGGAACTTAAAAAATAACACATTGGTAAGTGTGGTGATCGTGCGCTGAACTGGTTTAGTGCCAGACTTCTTTGTCATTTACATAATCATCTATTCTGTAATAGGCCTTTTGGCACAACGTGTGCCTTACACATTTTTTGAATCGGGCCTCTGGTAAACTTAGGATATCTGTTGGGATCTTATTATAGAAGCGTATACAGTTGCCGAGAAATGGGCTCCTAGCCTTCTTAAGCCTAAGAGTTGGAATTGTAGGCTTGTGCTTATTCCTAGTATTTATATTATGATGGCTACCTAATGTATCGAATTCTGCAATATGTTTTTTAGCATAAACAATGTTGGCGTAGATATATTGACTTGCAACTGTCAATATATCTACGCCAACAACGCCAACTGAGACGCGCGAGGTAAGCAAATTCGCATCGAATCTACCTTGTCAAAGTAAAATAAATTTTCGATTGACATTGACAAGGTTCCATCCCATTCTTATCGCGCGCGGATTATAAACAGTGGAATATTTGATTATGTACCTTATGGTGAAAGATCACACTGCAGATACACTGTGTCTAGATGTAGTCTAACACAGCGTTTAAACCAAAATTTCGCTTTGTTTTATTTACGTAAGATCGGAAAACTTACCTCGCGATGGTTTCCACGACTCTCCGAAAGGGGATCTTCGTGGTAAACGTGTGCCCGTGGTATATCACAGGACTGCCGTCGTCCCCGTCCCAACAGTCCAGCTCGACACACCGGCATCCTGTCAGCAGGACCTGGAGGAAAGCGAAACGAAAGAAAATCTCAACGAAAGTTGCTTTGTTTGTTTACAAAATTCCGCGCGGCGAAAAGAACACAGATTAATAAGGCAACCGAATGAATGAACGAATAGTTATAGTTTTTAATTTCGTTCATTCATTTTATAGTGACGGATAAATTCTAATATTTTTTTGATTATCGATAATTTATTTTTTTGTCATAAAACAAAATCTCGATTTATCTCAAATCAATAGGCTTTTTTCGGGGTTTTTTTTTTTTGTTGTTTATGAAGACGTCTCTAGATGGCGCTATTCTTCTCACCATAGAAAATGGAGTTTAGCCAGAAAAAATGTCAAAGTCTGTCCAGTCCACAGACTGTCTATTGGTCTGTGCCGAGGTTTTTTCACAGATAACTACCCCGCCGCGCGCCGCTTGCTTGCTCTTGCTCGTAATTTTTGTTTCTCAAATTCACAAGTGTATCCGTCCACGGATTTTCATTAAAATAATACCTACCTATAAATTATAAGTGATTTTGTACATCTTGTACAAGTCATGTATGGGAAGTGTTGTGTTTTGGGTTGAATGGAGAAACCAGTTTAGCCTAGGCCAAACTAGTCTAGCCCTATTTGAGTAGGGGTAATACAGATTATACTTATTAATGCTAGCCTATTACTAACCCGCCGTAATTATCTGAACAGTAGGGGACGCATTTAAAGGCCGAATTTGAAAAAGTCTGTATTCAAAAAGTCTACGGTATATCTGATTTTGTCCGGTTTGAAGGACCGCTCGAAAACAAAAAGAGGTAGGTAGGTATGTCAGTGTGTCGCCAACCGAACCTACTGACCTAACCTTTGTTTTAAATCTTTTTCAACTGTCCGTCACACTTCCAGGAATACCCTGTATGTTTAACACCCTTTATGTCGGTTTTTAGAACACCTATAAAAGTAAACATTCATACCTAATCGTTCGTCAATATCAGCTCGGGCTAGGCCTAGGATACTAGTTTATCCTGGAGCGTACAATATTCTTGCTTGGCCAGACTGGATTGGCCTAGGCTAAACTGGTTTCTCCATACGAGCTTTGGCTAGACTAGTTTGGCCTAGGAAATACCGGTTTATCCATACGAGCTTCGGCTAGACTAGTTTGGCCTAGGCTATACTGGTTCGTTCATACGAGCTTAGGTTAGACTGGTTTGGCCAAGGCGAAACTAGTTTATCATGAAATCGGGTTTGGCCGGTAACATAATACAACAGAAATGGCAAGAAAATAAGGATTATTAGGGGTCAGGTCAAGCGGTTGGTCGGGTGATTACTTAAATACCACCCGACGCCACAGTACGCCACCCGACGCGCGCAGACTTACCTGGCTTTCTTTTTGGTTATCTGTGATCTAGTTTGACATTTATTCTTACTAAAATACAGCGCCATCTAGAATTTTTGAACGAGCGAGCGAAGCGAGCGAAGTTCTCCGAGTCTACTGGAACAATCCGGCGTTTGTATGTATGTATGTATGTATGTATGTATGTATGTATGTATGTATGTATGAATGTTCGTTCGACGATAACTTGAGTAAATTTAGTCGGATCGTCATGAAATTTGGTAGACAGGTAAATGAGGCCAAGAGAATTTTTAAGTTCGAACATGAGCCAAATCGGTCGAGGGGTTGCTGAGATATGGGATCGCGAGTTCAAAGTTCGGGGCGAACCACTAGTTATTATAACTAAAGGAAAAAACCCTATTCGATTGTAGTTGCAAAAAACCCTTAGTTCCAAAATAAGTGAGGAGGTCCAGGCATAATTCGCAGTGCGCAAGTCTTGTTTTATTGATTTTACTCGAAGCTCATATTTTTCAGTGGCAAGCTAAGCGTTCATTTGGTTTTGTCGGGCTTTGGCTGCGGGTGGCACAAACAAATCCAGTTTAATTTTTTTATATCTATCGATAACTAAGTTTTATAAGTGAGAGCACATTTGCACATCACTTGAATACCATAGACAAGACAAAATAAAAAACGTCAAGTTGTTGTCAAACATAACCTTTTGTTTACCGGCTCGATATTTCGCACTTTTTGTCTGAATCCTTTTGATTTATCGTACAGAATGAAAGAAAACGGTGGCGAAATCGATACCAGAAATGTCGTCAAAAACAGGGAGCTTCTTTACCGCATGATTATAAGGTAAAATTCGTATTTCAAGTGTACCTTTTCTTTCAGCTTACAACGTATTTTTCTCGCAATAAACGCTACGATCTTTTTCAAATCTGCCTTTGGAGTTATTCTCCGCTCCACAATAATGCTCCTCGCAAAGAGTTCAACCCCGTACTTAATAAGATTGGTAAAAATTCTCAATGAAAAATTTTGAGGTTATAATTTCTTAATACGGTATTTTTTGTTCACAGTCAGCTTTTCTACGATGGATTCCAGCCGATAGCGGCTACATTGGCTGCCGCCGTACACTCTGACCCCCCATGTCCACCTAGCGACAGGTAAATTCAACAAAATGCTTATCATAACGAAGGGAAATTACTGTGTTACTTCTTAGCACCTTTACTTTCGCATTAAACTTCAGAAAAATGTGGGCAAAAGATTTTTTATATTATTTGTAGCTATTATTTAAGAAAAAAAGCGGTGGTGGTCTAGTGGGTTGAACAGTGGACTCTGAAGTGAAAGGTCCTAGGTTCCATTCCCGGTGCGGGCATGTATCTATGACTTTGTTTAATTTCAAAATTACGTACATTTGTGAATTTGTAGTAGCAATATCACTCGCTGACGGTGAAGGAAAACATTGTGAGGAAAACCTGAGCGTATGAGGCATTATCCTCAACGCAAAAATTGCCAACCCGCATTGAGCACGCGTGGTGATTAAGCTCTCTCTCTCTCTCTGAGAAAAGGCCTTTGCCCAGCTAGTGGGACATGTACATTTGTACAGGCTACATCTTACTTTTTTTTTTCTATTATTTATGAGTAATCAATTTGGTGACCCTGAGACGGAGAGGGGAAAATTGTTCGCTCAAAAGATGGCAAGAAGTAGTTCATAGCAAGTCCTAACTAGAGATGAGTTGTCAGATATAGATAACAGAGGCAGATGTTAGAGCAAAGGCTTAAGTCACAGGTTCCCGGTAAAAGGACAAAACTGGCTTTTCATTGTTTTTCTCCTAAAACCAGCAGACTAATCCTTAGAATTGGAATCAGAATATTGTTTGCAGTACTAGAAAAACATGACAGACAGCATTAATAAATCGAAATTGAAGCCAACAACTGGGAGGCTATCGAGGCACCATTGCGTTACAGGCACAGGCCCCAGGCCTTTGCCAAGAGATGTTCAATAACTAGATAATTTGCCTTTGCCAAGAGGTGTTCAATAACTACAGGGTGCACTCTAAGTCGATAGCGGAACTTTAAGTAGGATGTCTACTGATCAATACAAACAACTTGTACTAGGTGGCGACAAAAATGGAGCGAAAAAAATATCAGCTGTTTCATACATTTGGCGCAATACTGAGTCGACCTTTTGTATTATGCAAAGGCCTTAGTGTTGTGAGGTAGTCTTCCATTACTCTTCTAACTTCTTAATAAAATAAATCGATTGCGTCCCCAGGTTGCTGAACCTCATGATGGTGGGTCTGCAGCATGAGCCGGACCGCAAGGATCGCCTGGCTGCCTCCAGCGGGGCGGAGCATCTGCTTGGGACCACAGGTTTTGGTAAGGAATAGCCCCCCCTGATTGCAATTTTATTGCAGTCATCCCCCTGGTAGACATATTTATTTATTTGTGTTGCCACAAAATTATATTACAACAAACAAAATAAAACACATAAAAAACTAAAACAATAAGAGGAGGGAGAATGGTTGCTTGTAGTTGTTTTCTTGGTAGCGTTTTCTCCATACAAACATAGTCCCAGATTTCCTCCCTGGATAAATGCACTAGAGCAAACATTTTTGGTATGCTGGGACATCTCCACCCCCGGCTTGTCAGACTACTTAGATTTTTTCGATAATTTATTGTTAACATGGGTTAGGACGTACCGAAAATGTAATTTGCGTATTTTAAATTTAAATAATTCCATTACATTACATCGAGAGGTTGTCTGGAAGAAATCGCTTTTAGCAATAAGACCGCCATTTGTACTGTTATTTTTAAATGTTCATTTGTAAAATGTTTTCGTTTGTGCAATAAAGAGTTACTTACTTACTTACATTTAATTTAACCAAAGTTACCCTTCGCAACCCCAGATCTCGAGTACGAAATGGACGCGTCCTCTCTGGCGCCCGAACCGGCTACCTACGAGACGGCATATGTCACCTCTCACAAGATGGCGTGCCGGTCCGGAGCCTTCAGTGCTTGCGGCCAGCTGGTAGCCACTGGCTCCGTGGATGCTAGTATCAAGGTACCTGGCTAAATATTCACTTTTAATGACTCGCGATATCCACACACTATTGTATTCGATACGGCCTTCGATCAAGGATAAAACTACATAGTACATATTATTTTAACCCTGACCCCCTTCGCTATCGGATCTGGTAAAGTTCTTTTGATTTCCTAACCTTCATTCTTGAGGACACATCAATGACGAGACAACCATCGTAATACAGTCCACTTTTCATTTCTCGCGCTCCCACGAAATCCCCGAAGTAAAAAACATAATTAATATTTTCTTAGGTTTGCACGAGCACTATACATAATTTAAACACAATTCATAATTACAGTCAATATATTCGTTAATTTTAAAGACTTTTTTAAAGAGAATACTGTCAAAATTAACACCTATCAACTTTGTCCTCAGATCTTGGACGTTGAGAGAATGTTGGCCAAGTCTGCGCCAGAGGACGTGGACCCTGGCAGGGAGCAGCAGGGGCACCCTGTTATTAGAACCCTGTAAGTTGTTGGTTCCTGTGGCTCAAAAGACGTCATATAATAGTTGTTTATTTCAGGCGATGAGTAACCCATATCGTATAAAGTAAAAAAAATATTCATCATCATCATCAGCCTGTTAACACCCACTACTGAGTAAAGGCCTCTTCATGCTCACGTCACCTCTCAAGATCCTGTGCCAGGCGCAACCACTGTGTTCCGGCTACTTTGGCTATGTCGTCGGACCATCTGGCTGGTGGTCTGCCAACCGATCTCTTCCCCTCTCGGCGAAATAAATAATATTTAAATAAAGTTCTTAAATTATCTGATAACAATCCAGGTACGACCACACAGACGAGATAACGGCCCTGGACTTCCACCCTCGAGAGCAGATCTTGGTCTCCGCATCCCGAGACTGCAGCATCAAGCTCTTTGACATCACTAAAGCCTCAGCCAAGAAAGCCTTCAAGAGTATTACTGTGAGTACACTGTGAAACCGCCATCTTTGAGTCAGCCATGTTTGAAAGCGCCATTTTGTAAATGCGCCATGTTGAATTTGGCAGTCGTTACGTGAGATGCGAGAAAATGATAAAGAGGGATAGAGAGGAAGAGAGAGATAGAAAGAGTATGCAGTATATAGTGCGTTTCACGAAAGAGTCCCCTTGACGAAACTCTTATTAAAATGTAATAGGGACTATATTGGTTCAACCCAAGGGAATTCTTTCGTGAAACACACTGTATATCCTTTGGAACCGCCATTTTGAATGTGCTATTTCGTCAATAAAATGTTAAATATGGTAGCCTTATTTATCTCTCTGTAATGCAAGAGACAAAGAGGTAGAGAAAAGAGAAACAGAGAGAGAGAGAGAGACCCATAAAAAAGTGACAATTAAAAAACTCACTTTGTTAACAAGCTTTTCTTGTTTCGCTTATCAAGCCTTTTCATTTGATACCATTTTTAAAGTCCAGGGACCGACCGGTGCAGCTAAACAAGAGCTCACAAAAACATCGGTTTAATTTCTCCACAGGATGCAGAGCAAGTCCTCTGCGTGGCGTTCCACCCTCTGGGCGACCACATCATAGCGTCGACCACCCACCCTGTGATCAGACTGTATGACGTCACCACCAGCCAGTGCTTCGTCTGTCCCATACCGTCACATCACCATAAGCGCGGCGTCAATTCTATCAAGTGAGTCTGAAATGTTTGTTATGATTACGACAATACGTGGTACTCTTTGCACCCTGTATAGTTTCTAATAAAAGACTAATAAGTAAGGAGTTAAAAGAAAACTGTTATAAAACGAAAAACCAAGACAATTTATTGTATTCGAAACTGGTCGAATCTTTTTACGCCATGTGTGAATATCGCGAGTCATAAAAAGTGAATAAAACCCAATTTATTCCCTAAAAATCCGCCCCGTTCCAGGTTTTCCCCGAACGGCAAGTACTTCGCCAGCGGCAGCTCGGATGGCTCCGTCAAACTGTGGGACACCGTCTCGAACCGCTGCTTCAACACTCTGATCAACGCACACGAGGGGGCCGAGGTCTGCAGCGTGGCTTTCACCGGGAACAGCAAGGTAAGTCGCCTAATCTTTTCCTTTCTTCCCACTATACCAATCCCCAAAATACCAGATTCCCAAAATACCAGATTCCCACAAGACCTGATTCCCTCAAAACCGAATTTGTACAGGCAAATACTAAATATACTTAGAAGTCGTTAGCAGCCTTTCTTCCCACTATACCAGATTCCCAAAATACCAGATGACCAAAATACCAGATTCCCACAATACCATAAGTACATTATTCACCGGGAACAGCAAGGTACGAGTAATTCTCCTAATCTTTTCACCGGGAACAGCAAGATAAGTCGCCTAATCTTTTCACCGGGAACAGCAAGGTAAGTAGCCTAATCTTTTCACCGGGAACAGCAAGGTAAGTCGCCTAATCTTTTCACCGGGAACAGCAAGGTAAGTCGCGTAATATTTTCTCCGGGAACAGCAAGGTAAGTCGCCTAATCTTTTCACCGGGAACAGCAAGATAAGTCGTCTAATCTTTTCACCGGGAACAGCAAGGTAAGTCACCCAATCTTTTCACCGGGAACAGCAAGGTAAGTCGCCTAATGTTTTCACCGGGAACAGCAAGGTAAGTCGCATAATATTTTCACCGGGAACAGCAAGGTAAGTCGCCTAATGTTTTCACCGGGAACAGCAAGGTAATTCGCCTAAAATTTCTCCGGGAACAGCAAGGTAAGTCGCCTAAAATTTCTCTGGGAACAGCAAGGTAAGTCGCCTAATATTTTCTCCGGGAACAGCAAGGTAAGTCGCCTAATATTTTCTCCAGGAACAGCAAGGTAAGTCGCCTAATCTTTTTTCTGGCAATGTTGCTGATCCAAAAACCATTTCGAGGAATAGGCTTTTTTATGTAGCCTGCGTTTTCACGTTACAAATAAAAAAAAAACATTTTTGAAATGTCTGAAATTGAACCTCATTATCTCGGAAACCGTTGATTTCCCAGGCACAGTTCCTTAGACAAAAATGATCGTTATGATGAGGATACTACAATGACATGGTTTCCCGCTTTTTTGGCTGTCTTTTAACACCCTGTATGCAATGCAAAATGGTGTTAGAAAAAGTTACACATCGCGAGTTATAGTTCGGGGCGAATTAGTGTATTTTCAATTGATTTCGGTATCGTAATATTTTACAGCCACGACGTAAAAATACCATGAAACTGGGAAAATTTAAAGCGCATCTTCAATATTTTTTTTTCATTTCCAGTATTTGCTGACGTCCGGCCTGGATTCCTCGATAAAGCTCTGGGAGATCGCCAGCAGCCGCTGTCTGATTCAGTACACCGGTGCTGGAACTACAGGCAAGTGTTAAGAGGGCTCTAGAGCACCATTTTCCCATACAAACGTAGTTCAGGTTTTATTTCTAAACTACAGGCTGGATTTTGCTGAAACTTGGTTTATATCAGTAAATGACCAATACGGAGGTTTGCAAATAGTTTTTATAATAAAAAAAAATAGCCTGAAAGAAATTAGAGCTATGCGTTCCCGCCGAAAAAGGTGTTACTTTCAGCTGTTATTTACTTACATTATTACACTGTCTATTGGGGTCTTACTACCTTGGGAACATCAATAATGTATTGTACTTGTCAGAAAAAAAAAGATTTTTGAAATAGCTAATAAAATGTAGAAATTGCAGCTGAACTACGAAAAAAATTGGGAAAGATCTATTAAATTACAACTACAACTACATACTCGCGAAAGGACACGCACACAGTTAGACTCATACAGCCGCATTGCCTCACTTTTCCCGCGCCCCGTCTCGCCCTGGGTGAAACAGCTATAGAAAACAGTGTTTCACGCGCTTGGCCATCGCCGAGTTCCCACGCTTGTACAGGGAACTCTTATTAAGTTTTTTTTTAAAGATCATGTTTTGTTAAAGACAGTTAGACTCATACAGCCGCATTGCCTCACTTTTCCCGCGCCCCGTCTCGCCCTGGGTGAAACAGCTATAGAAAACAGTGTTTCACGCGCTTGGCCATCGCCGAGTTCCCACGCTTGTACAGGGAACTCTTATTAAGTTTTTTTTTTAAAGATCATGTTTTGTTAAAGACAGTTAGACTCATACAGCCGCATTGCCTCACTTTTCCCGCGCCCCGTCTCGCCCTGGGTGAAACAGCTATAGAAAACAGTGTTTCACGCGCTTGGCCATCGCCGAGTTCCCACGCTTGTACAGGGAACTCTTATTAAGTTTTTTTTTTTAAAGATCATGTTTTGTTAAAGACACCCAGTCTTCGATAAGAGCTATTCCCATTATTGAATGTCAGAAAAATGTTGTTCATTTCAAATCATTTCTAAATCTAAATCTAAATCATATTACCAAAATTTTTTCGATTTTTTGGATTTTTCTCCGCCCCGAATAGCTAAATAACAATTAAGACGGCGGAAAAACTCACGAGAAAAAAAAAAAGTCTGCGCGGACGAAGTCTTGGATGGTGGTTGACGCTGAGTGGATTTTTATCGAGAATAGACGCTCTCAATGTATTTTTCTCCACACAGGCCAACAAGAGAACATCGCCCAGGCTGTCTTCAATCACACTGAAGACTACGTGATGTTCCCAGACGAGGCCACCACTTCGTTGTGCACTTGGAACGCCCGAAACGCCTCCCGCTGCCAACTGATGTCTTTGGGACACAATGGGGCCGTGCGGTGAGTCAACAATTTTGTCACCTTGCGGGATATCTCGCCTTGAGTTAGTCTATCCATCGATTTTAGGCCCAAACCTAGGCACAACTAGCGCCGCCAATGAAAAAAAAAAGAAGTCTTAAGACGACATACGTCTCATAACTAGCGCCGCCTATGGAAAAAAAATCATATCTTTGTTTTGGATGCTTTTAAGGCAAAAAACGCTCCTGCGATTTCTCAACGCGAGGCTTAACTATTTTTAGGACCTAAGGTTTGGATTCCAGGATTGGATTTCCTACGAATGCAATCGATTCTCGCCAAAAGTGGCCACTTTTGGCGAGAATCGATTGCAATCTTAAGTTCTAGGATCTGGAATCCAAACCTTAGGTCCTAAAAATAGTTAAGCCTCGCGTTGAGAAATCGCAGGAGCGTTTTTTGCTAAAAACGCATCCAAAACAAAGATATGATTTTTTTTCCATTGGCGGCGCTAGTTGTGAGACGTATGTCGTCATAAAAAGAAGATTTTAGGCCTTTTTGGGCCCAGAGTTCATAGGCCGCCTAAAGGGCCTCTGACATGGCTTAACGATTGTTATTATTCAACAACAACCGGGACGGTTTTGACGTGCCTTCCGAAGCAAGGAAGCGCTCAGATATTATTGCCACTAGCGGTCACCCATCCATGGGCCGACCGCGCCCGATGTTGCTTAACTTTGCCTATCGATTAATAATGGCTAGTTCCATTGGCCACTTCTTTCAAGTGATCATGATGGGCAAGATTGAGGGGAAGAGGCGTGCTGGTAGAAGAAGAAAGTCGTGGCTCAGAATCATCAAGGAATGGACGGAGTTAGCCAGCGTCGAACATCTTAAGGGTGCACTCTAAGTCGATAGCGAAACTTTAAGTAGGCTGTCTACTGATCAATACAAACAACTTGTACTAGGTGGCGAAAAAAATGGAGTGAAAAAAATATCAGCTGTTCCATACAAAAGGTCGACTCAGTACTGCGCCAAATGTATGAAACAGCTGATATTTTTTTCGCTCCATTTTTGTCGCCACCTAGTACAAGTTGTTTATATTGATCAGTAGACAGCCTACTTAAAGTTCCGCTATCGACTTAGAGTGCACCCTGTATTTCGCTTGGCAAAGAACAGAGAAGAATATGAAAAGCTGACGGCCAACCTCCATTAGTGGAGAGGCACGCCAAGAAGAAGAAGTTCCATTGGGCTGTGAGTGCTTCGAGTACTTAGATTTAAAAGAGTACTTAAATTGGTTTGCCTTGAATACCACTTTTTTTGTTTTTTCTAAAGCACTAACCCGTGCTAGGGAATAACTAATCACATCAGGTGGCGCCCCCCGTCCAGTTGACGGAGACTAGTTAAAGAAATTCGCATCGACAGTTACTTGACTCGGTAGCTCAATTGGTAGAGCGCCTGCACGGTATGCGAGAGGTTGCGGGTTCAAGTCCTGACCCGAGTGAATTTTTTCAACTTATTATAAATGTTTGCCTTGAATAATTTTGTGCAGTCTATATCAGTCCACAGGCGGAAACTTCAACTTCGTTTTTTCCACTTTTCAGACACATCGTCCATTCAAGCACGGCCCCAGCGTTCCTAACTTGCAGTGACGACTACCGCGCGCGCTTCTGGTACAGACGAAATACGCACTAGGCCCTAGATCATGCACTAGGTCCTAGATCAAAACTATGGAGGGCCTAGGTCACTGGGATAGTGTTGCTTCCAAATTGAAGAATTGCACTTTAGCATTTAATTCATTTATTATTTTTAAGTCACTAGATTGTATCTTAGGTTTAAGCTAATCCGAAATACACTTGAAAAACATGAGCTCCGTTTTACTTATTCATACACATAATATGTATATTCCGATATTGTCTTGCAAATTCCTAGCATCTTTTTGAGGTAAACAAATACGAACATTTTAATCTATAAACAAGAAGACCATATTATTATATTCTTCACAATTTGCTGACAATTTATCCCTGAAATATGACCCTTATTCTATTACTAACCTGACTATACAGCTCTGCTGATGACTCCCCCTCAGCTGATGTCCAGTCAGGTAGACTCCTGGCGATGTACGGTCGGCCACAGTCACAGATACCCCAAGGCAGCTCTTACCGCGCGCGGCATAAGGGCGGCAATCGATCAAAAACGGGTATCCTAGCGAGTGGCCGACTGTACATAGTACTGACTGAGGAACCGTTTATATCTTTGCATATTCTACATTTTGTCGTTCAAAGTGGCAAGTAGCATCGCATCTTCTTTACCGTCTCATTTGATAAAAAGTGACATGGAAAACGTAAGTGGAACCTTGAACACCCACCTCGAGTGGTAGGCGCCATTTTGTGAACAGACCTTGACTGCTAAGATGGCTGCCGTGTCGAATTTTGCGAGCCTCGCGTAAATGACCGTGCATAAGAGGCCGGCCACATATACGCAGTAACTGCATACAAATCTATGGATCTAACCACACACATACAATTCATACACATGCAGGTACACACGACAGAACGTCAGATTGTAAACTTTTGTTGTAAAATCGCCCGTAACGTAACCGAGTAGAGTGCTAGCGTGTAATGGTCGACGTGCTGTCGTGTGTACATACAAGTCCATATATTTGTATGCAGTTACTGCGTCCGGAATCCTGGGGCCTTAGCCTGTAACGCAATGGCGTGTCGATGGCGTCCCAGCAGAATGTCAAAACCGGGGTTTCCTCGTTTTTCTCCTACAACCAGAGAACTAATCATCTAGAATTAGAATCAGAATATTCTTTGCTGTACTACAAAAACATTAAAAAGACCGACGTCGTTAATAAATCGTAATTGAAGCCGTCAACTGACAGCCCATTTTGGCACCATTGTCTTACAGGCTAAGGCCCCTGATTCGATTTTTTTCCGTCCGGAATTCCGTCCGTAGATGTGTGGTATCCCATAAAGTGCAGATTTTGTCGTTGATTTTGAAAAAGACACTAACCTGACTATAAAGCTCCACTGATGACTCGCCCTTCAGCTGATGTCCAGTCAGGTAGGTGTTGTGGCTGCTAGCGATGTAGTATTGACTGAGGGGGCCGCTCATGTCTTTGCACATAGTTGCCGCATGCCCGGTTTGGTCCTCGTCGTCTGAGAGGGTTTTCCTGTGTGGGGAAAGTCGCATTCCGCAGTGGTTTTATCAATGTTATAGGCTTAGATGAAAACAAAAAAAAAGGGAAGATACGGCACTCACCCATTACGCGTGGTCCTGCAAAACTGAGTCCATGGACTCACTTTCATTCAGTCGCCGCCGGTTGGACAATGTTCTTGTCTCGCTCGGGTTTGTTGGTTTAGCGTATCGCTTATTCACCGAGTTAAAGCTGTGTGAGTTTATGTGCATGAGTGCGTTCGAGCCCATTTTTTCACGGCTGCTAGTAAGAATGTGCCGCATCTTCCCTTTTTTGTTTTCATCTAAGGTTATAGGTGGGTTACTAAGGAGACAAAGAGTTATAAATCAGATGCCACAGACAGACATGCAAACTCACTTCAAACTTAACACGCCTCTTTTTGGGGGGTTAAAAAAGAGGACGTAGAATGATGTCTGTAACAAGAAGATGCGAGAGGGGGGACTAGGTACGGTCAACCACAGTCACAGATACCCCATGGCAGCTCTCACCGCGCGCGTCATAAGGGCGCCAATCGAACAAAAAGGGGTATCCTAGCGTGTGGCCGACTGTACACGTATTAGTTTGTTAAGTCATCATCCAAAAATGTAGTTTGTAACCCTGGTTCTGCCTTACATAATCTATACCACTTGTCATGTAAGTAAGTAACTCTTTATTGCACAAACGAAAACATACCTAATTCTGTTCAGTCAGCGGGACCATTACTTATTATTATGATGAAAAATGTGTTCCATTCTGATGTCGTAACCTAAGTATCTATAGGAGGGCGTCAGCGTAGGTACTTCTCATTTTCATTTCAACACTAGATGGCGCTATGTACATTCCGTTGGCATTATAATATCCACGCGGACCTTGAATAAACATTAAAAAATTTGAATCTTACGGCAATATTCTTACCTCACAAAGTTGTTCGCCCGCCGCTGCTCGGGCACGAAGGCGTAGTTGTCCTTGTCTGTGAGAAACCGCACGAAGCCTTCGAATGACAGGCAGTTCTCGGCCCTTAAAGCTGGGTCTGGCTCGTGCCTCTAAGGAGAGGAAAAGATACTTTAATAGCCCCGAACTGTAAACTCACGATCACAGCAGATGTGTAACTTTTTGCTAACACAATTCGCGCAGGCACGCGTGCTTAGTTTTTATTGTTTTATTTTTTATGTAGCCTCCATAATGTCCCACTGCTGGGCAAAGGCCTCCCCTTTTTTCTACCACTCATCTCTATCCTCGGCCGCCTCTTGCCTTTCTGGCAAAAAGGTTGTTAGGTTTTCTCGCCATCTCCGTCGCGGTCTGCCGCGGTGACGGTGACCATCTTGTGGGGTCCAGTCGGTGACGATTTTCGCCCACCTATCCAGATAGGTTCAGACCCATGCGGCAAATATGGCCGGCCCAGTTCCACTTTAATTTGGCGGTTGCAGCTCCAACATCCTTGATTTTTGATTAACTATAAATAAGGTAAACTGTATAACTTGAAAAATTACATTGACTGCGAAGAAGTTTTTGGGTCTTTTTGAAGCACGCGTAAACTAGCAAACGATGAACCTCACTAAGTAGTTAGGTAGTCCTACGTGCCTGTAGTCCTTCGATTGCTTCCCCACCCGCCCTCTACCTACTCAAAACCAACCTGTATGATGTCCCTCAGCTGCTGTTCCGTCTTCAGCTCGTTCTGTCTCGTCTCGCAGAACTTCCCCAGGGTTGGTAGAGAGAGGACCCGACCACTCACGTCCGGGGAGGCTCCTGGCGACAAGAGAAGACGCTTTGAGGGCTGTTTCTTGAAGAAATGCAAATTGTTGCTAGTGGTCATCGCGCGCGCATTTTCTTTCACTATAGGTCCCTACGTTAAAGATGAATATCTACATAGTTGTCAGTAAACATACAATAGGTATAAGAAACAGGGTCTATAAAAATATATACTTAGGTATCTACGGACGACATCGTCATTGCAGCGGAGGGTCCATGGATGCGGATGGCTAGGGACCGTGAGAAGTGGCACGAGGGGAAAAAGGCCTATACCCAGCAGTGGGCAGAGGTGGGCTGATGATGATGATGATGATGATGATGATGAGGTATCTACTGTTTTGATTTACCGGTTCGTCGGGACTTCTGACACGTTTCGACCTCGTCCGGAAGTCACTCATAGTCTTGTAGGAGTTATTTATGCCCTGGTTTTTTTTCTTAGACGTTCTCAGACGTATGAACAAAAAAGTAGAACCATCAAGCAGTAAAAGGTTGCCTACATAGGTCACGTTTTAAAAAATAAACGTTAGGTACCACAGGCTACACGCTAGAAATCGACCATACCTGGTAAGGCAGCAGCGGCTAGTAGGTCGAAGGCCTTTTTCCGCGCAGCTTTGTCGCTCGGTGGTTCTAGGTCGAGAGATCCGTTCCGTGTTAGTAGGCCTGTTAGAAAATATAGTCTATTAATTAAGTACCTAGGTCTAGATTTAAGTGGAACTGAGCCGGCCACGTTTGCCTTGGGCACAGATTAGATCGTCCACCTAGGAATGGGTCCACAGATCGGTGGATGGACGAAAATCTTCACTGACGTAATCCCATTTTGACAGGATCCCACACACACGGCAGATTTTTTGGACTATCTCCCCGAAGTCTTTATTTTTTCGGAGTGCGTTCCATTCGTATTTTGCTCCGATCGTTAAAATCCACATTCATGATACATTAATTGTTAGTTGTTTTACTCTATGACTAACTCACGGATTGACTGACTCATTCACTGATAGACTCATAATAATAATATCTTTGATTTCGTTGACTGACTTATTGACCATGCCGTGGACGATGTCTAAATAGAGATTTGACTGTGCCACTCTGTTTAGAGCTCTTAAATAGTAAAGTATTGTATACGCCATTGATATTTTAATTTTATTTTGGTTAAAATAACTCTACCTTATTTTTTGTAGAATAGAATAAAAGATGTTTATTAAGTTTCCACAAATTGATAATTTATAAGAAGGCAGCTTAGACTTGGATGTTGCCTACACGTTTGTTGATACTTTAATAAAATACCTCTATGGAAAGATATGGAAAGAAATTATTACTTTTTACGTTACTACGATCATGCTATGTTAGGCCTGCTCTCACCTGTCCTGAACCCTGCTTTACTACGGAAGAGCTCGGGGGAGCTCCGACTCTTCTCGGCCAGCAGCGGCGACCGGCTCCGGGGCACCGCCAGTTGCTCAAAGACGTCTCTCAGCTCCGATCGCATTACTAAACTGTGGACAGAGATAATAATAATAATAATAATTTATTTAGCAAACAAGAACTTAATCTACATTACATCAGTAGCGTTAGGCTAAGTGGTGGACAAAGTAAGGCTTGCTGGTACTTACACTAGGCATATAGCCTGTACGATAAGTACCAGATTCTAATGGTTAATGATTCTTAGAGCCAGTACAGTACATGTTTCACAAAAATAGTAGGACTAAGAGCTATTTTAATTACACTACAGCATTAAAAGAAATCAACAACAAATTGTGTATGTAATAATATAAATCCATCATGGTTGAAAGTATCTAATAAAAGTAAGCACACTCTTCCTAGCCCTACGAACGTGTGTATAGAGATTCTTGGGATCGGACTTTATGCCGCTAGGAAAAATGTGCCCAGTAAGTGGGTAAGTCAGTGATTTGGAGAGTAATAATAAAGTGTATGTTAAAAATTAATAAGATAAATAAATATAGAGTGCAAACCAAGAGATGACACTGGGATCTTACAAACATAGTCATTTAACGATTACCAGTAGATTTTCAGTTTCATCATATGGGAGGTGTCCAAGGAATTTTCGTAGTATTTTTTTACATTCAAACGTTGAGAGATTGTATATACTTTCAGATTTACATAACAGATTATATAGGTAAGGGCCCAGATAATCAGTGGTTCGTTGAAAAAACACTGTAGAGGGTTTCTTTGTGGTGCAAACTTTATCTTTTCTGCGTTTGTCCTTCAGAAGATTGGGGTCAAAAGGCAAGAGTTTGTGCTGTCTAAGGATAAGGTTTATGATTAATAGTTGGCGCACAGTCAGCACATTGCAATCCGAGTACAGCGTCCGAGTGGGATACAGGAACGGCTTGAAGGTCATAACTTTGAGTACCGCTCTCTGGGATCTCTCGACTTGCAGCATTTTGGTCTTATAAGTGCCACCCCAGACTGAAATACAGTAGCTTATAATTGATTGACATAGAGAGAGGTGATGGAGATACAGAGAATATATAAATACATAGATGGAGAGTCAGCTGGACACTGAGGGATGTAATTTGTTTATTTTAGAGGGAGGGAAGTCAGTCATTTCTTTGACATCGTTTCGGTCAGTGACACCCGATTCAGGGACGATAGTTTAAGTATAACGCTTGAAACTTAAAATAAGTTAGTTTAATTTTAGTTTAAAACCACTGTTTCATAGGCTGGATAGACAAAAATAAATTAAGAAAAGAAAAATCAAGACGGTTCGACAGCCTAATTTACTGGCTTATGTCATTATTGATATATTTGCTGTCTCGTTCGTTAAATGACTCATTCCCTGAATGTTGCATTCCTAGGCCGACTCAATACTCATTTCAATCAGGCTTATTGAATTTCATTGATGCTAGAATGTATGTTGCCCTAGTGTCTCACAGACTGTTACGTTCCTAGGTACTCATTTATTCGTTACCTAGCGGACTCATCCACCGAAATACTCATTATGTAGGTACTTATAGGTAGGGTACGTGTGATGGTGTAGCTTTATATTCATGTAGGTATGTATGTACCTAAACTGTTAAAGTTTACAGAATCGGTTGTGGATATTTCAGATATTAGATACCTATTATATTGCAAATAAACAAATTCTACTACTTTATTATTGCTATGTAGATGTAGGGATAGATTTACAAACTCACCTAAAGCTTCTGAATAAGGCAACGAAGTCCATAAAATCTAATTGTGTGTCGTAACCGACTGATCCCGTCCGCAAGTGTTTCAGATTTTCCCAAAACCGCTCGCTCGTCTCCAATCTTCTTAGGCTGAAACACACGCAAAACGTTTTTACTTGCTGGTAGTTTGGCAGTTCCGAATACGATATAGCCAAAATGATCGTCAACCTCCGATAGGATACACACAAAGAAGAAGAAGGAGTTTGAACGCCAGCCTTTATCGTCTTTCACCTTATTGTCATTATGTCACCGTATCTCATTCTTGGACTGACTTATTCACTGACTGACTCATTGATTACCCGACTCATTCAATGGCATTTATGTTCCCAAGGATATATTCACTGACGGGCACATTGTCAAAGTCAAAGTCAAAGATTTTATTCTGTGTAAAATTTAAATTAGTTCATACAGAAGGTCAAATTTCAATTGATTAACACTGATACTCATTAATTGACTGATTCTTTCACGGTTGTTGTTACTGTTTACCGTGGCTCATCGTCGGAAAGCCATATCCATAATTTGGGCTGAATTTGAACTTGATGATGATGATGGACATAGGGCTCGAGGAAGGAATCTCCATTTTTCTCGGTCTTGCGCGGTAGCCTCTAGCTCCTTCCAGCCTAGTTCAGTTGATGCAACCTTTTTCTCAACTGAGCGCCTCCAGGTAGTAGGTGCGGGGGTAGCCCTGACATCTCTTGCCATTAGGTGGCTACGTCAGTCTTTGTTTGGACAGATCTGGGGCTTATTAAGTCTGTAACGCAATGGCGTGTCGATGGCGTCCCAGTAGAAGGACAAAATCAGGGATTCCTCGTTTTTCTCCTACAACCAGCGAACTAATCCTCTAGAATTACAATCCGAATATTCTTTGCTGTACTAAGAAAACATTTAAAGGACCGACAGCATTAAAAAATCGTAATTGAAGCCGTCAAACTGGCCTATTTTGGCACCAATGCGTCACAGGCCCCTGGTCTCCGCAACGCGTGTCTGATCCATCGCTATTTCCTTTTGAGAATTTCTTTGTGTATTTGAATTTGAACTCACCTACTCCTATTAGGCGACCCCCCCATTATGCAGGTGGCTGCGGCAGTGAGGCTGCTGTGTCGCGGCGCGCACGACGTGTGGTGATGGCTCATTGTAGACGTGTAAGAACTGTGGACAAACGAACCGACATCACTTACTGTCTAAAAAATATATATGTAGGTCACACGCAGTCAGACATGGAAAGAGATTGTGTTGGGCCCAGACTCCATGGAGGAGTAGCAGGAATAACTGCAAAAACTAAAATGTTTAAATACCCCCGACATTCTAGCTTTAAATTAACATATCTCATAAACGGCTAAGCCAATTTTGATAAAACATATCTAAAAATACTTGCACAAAAACCTGCTTTCAAATAAAAATAAACCACATCCGTATCGGTTCATCCGTTTAAGAGCTGTGCCACAGACATACCTGTCTCTAACTAGAGGATTAAGCAAGTGAAATTAT
Organism: Zelleria hepariella; assembly: GCA_949319315.1. Taxonomy (NCBI): domain Eukaryota; kingdom Metazoa; phylum Arthropoda; class Insecta; order Lepidoptera; family Yponomeutidae; genus Zelleria; species Zelleria hepariella. The sequence goes on along the minus strand of OX439386.1, from coordinate 16,661,555 downwards.
CCCACCTGTGTCTTGGTGAGTCCTGTATCACCTCGTCCTCGCTTCTTGGGCCAGAGGTGTGACTTGACCCGTAGCTTTTGGGCGAACTCGTCTTGAGCTCAGAGGTCGATTTGTTTTGTATGAAAAACTAACTCCGGCTCTTTTCAACCGGAGGGAAAAGTCTTACACTACACTGTGCTTAAGAGCTAACTGACTCATTCACTGACCGACTCATTCACTAACAGACTCATCGACTGACTTATTAACCGATTTTCGCGTAGTGGCTCATCATTGATAGCGTATCTTCGGTCATAGTTACCTACTGGCTCAGTGCAGAGATGGGCACGTACCCGGGTATATACCCACCTGTGGGTATTTACCCGATATGTACCCGGTAAATACCCGTATGCACCCATTTGCTGGGTACATTCAATTTGTGATTTCAAGTATAATGAATATTATTAAAATGAAAAACAAAGTATGCCAATCAGTTCTAAACCATGTTCCCTACGCAAAGTACGTCTTAGTAATTTTTCGTTGAACGCATATTTACAAAGTTATCCATGTTTTTGTGATTTATTTGTATGAAAACGAATATTCATAAGGACATTTTGTCTTATATTTTTATATAATTAACAAAGGGTATGTTTAAAAAGTACTTTGTCATACTTTGTATGACTAATAAAATAGTTTTTAATATGAATTTAATAATTATTATTATTGATTAGGAACCAAGTGTCAAAAATTGATATTTACATTGAAACGGTAGACAATACTGATGAAGTCGGGTCGTTTCGGTCTAATTAAAATGCGAAGACGGGTTAAGTGTTGCAAATAACAAAAATTTATAATCATAAAGTATGGTTTTATGTTTGTTCTTCCCGAACAAAGAATAAGTAAAACTTATTAAATTCGTTTATTTTATTTTGTAAATGGCATTGTGCTCAAAATGCTATACTGTGAAATGTAAGTCGTCCAGCCACCTCATTACGTCCGAGTCAGCCTCATCGACACCGCCGCCTTGGATGGCAAACAGCGGGTAGTCGTAGTTAATGTAGGACATCGTCTGAACCCGCCCGCACACGCAACTCGGGTCCGACCCACAGTTACATACTTGTGTATTTAGCTCCGCACTCCGGAATCTATTTATTTGAGTCCAGTACTTTCTGGGAAGATGGAAACCTGGCACACGGATATCTGGCTCGGACTCGAGATGCTTGTTAGGCAGTTCCACAGATGTCCACTGATCCCGCCATTTCTTCATCAGCGTTCTGTCGTCCTGCAAGAGTTCGTCCTGCCATTTCTTCATCAGCGTTCTGTCGTCCTGCAAGGCGTGCATGGCATGGCAAAAGATCTCTCTGATGGTAGGCGAAGATCACTGCGGGTTGCCTGAAGATGAGGTACTAGTGGCAGGTGCGGCATATTGTTGATCTTATCATACTCCATTCTGATCATTAATTATCTTCACCGACGTGACGGGAATATGTAGGAAATGACGGGAAGCCATTTGCTGTTTGTGGGTCTGACGGTTCCGGATATGTTCCTAATGGCGCTGTTCAATTCAACGTCAACCAGGTCAGTATGATGGCCGGCCTACACTGGCTCGGGCCGCACTATGGACAAGGGCTAGTGTTGATATGAGCAGTGTATCCGCTTTGCAGCCCCATGTTATCGCTGGTAGTTTCCGTATCAGGTTGCAGCTGTTTGATACCATTTTCTTTACTTTCTTGAAAAGTGGAAGTTCTGTCTAGAATTACACCAAGATAGCCTGGGTTAGGGTCGTGCTTCATTGCAGAAACTGCGTTTAACACCTTTACGTACTAGCTTGCCTATTGTTGAGGTAAAAGGAGCAGCTCACAGTTTTACATGGGTTAGGTTTAATCGACTGGGGAGTCGATGAAATAGCGCTCAAACTTTGCAACGGCTTCCTGAACCGAGTTTTGTCGCTTTGTCCAGTGTCGAAGCTTGTGCTGTGATGGCAATGTCGTCGCCTATATAAATGATCGCCCGGTGACTTTTGGTATGTAACTGACGTAGACGTTGATAAGCGTAGGCGCCAGGACTAAGCCCTGCGTAACACTATTGTTCAGAATTTGGCATTTGAAAGGAGGGCGTCATAAAGACGATACGTGCGTGGCAATAAAAAAAACACGAGCTCGTAGGGTAGTCCCTGACTGTCCCTGTTTCCAGATATGTTCCAGAGAGTTTCAAATGCTGAGCTGAGATCGACGAATACCGCCACTGTTTTGAGTTTCTTTTGGAATCCTGCTTCGATGTTAGAAGTTAGCACAAGCACTTGGTCAAAGCAACCCTCAATTTTGGTGGGATTTTGACCGAACCGGGGTTGCATCAGGGAATTGCAACCATCTTGCCATGCCATGCAGGCCCATGAACTCTTGCAGGACGACCGAACGCTGATGGAGAAATAGCGGGATCGGTGGACATCTGTGGACCTGCCTAACAAACATCTCGAGTCCGAGCCAGATATCCGTGTGCCAGGTTTCCATCTTCCCAGAAAGCACTGGACTCAAATAAATAGATTCCGGAGTGCGGAGCTAAATACACAAAATGTAACTGTGGGTCGGACCCGAGTTGCGTGAGCGGGCGGGTTCAGTCGATCTTCCACATCAACTACGACTACCCGCTGTTCACCATCCAAGACGCGGTGTAGATGAGGCGAGAGGGCTGGACGGCTTACATTTCACTGTATAGCAATTTGAACACAATGCCATTTACAAAATTAAATAAATAAAATAAACGAATTTAATAAGTTTTAGTTATTCTTTGTTCGGGGAGACCAAACATAAAACTATACTTTATGATTATATTTTTTTGTTATTTGCAACACGTCTTCACATCTTAATTAGACCGAAATGACCTGACTTCATCAGTGTATTGTCTACCGTTTCAATATAAATATAAATTTTTGACACTTTGTTCCTAATCAATAATAATTATTGTTAAATTCATATTAAAAACTATTTTATTAGTTAAACAAAGTATGACAAAGTACTTTTTAAACATACCGGTTGTTAATTCTATAAAAATATAAGACAAATGTCCTTATGAATATTCGTTTTCATACAAAGAAATCACAAAAACATGCATAACTTTGTAAATATGCGTTCAACGAAAAATTACTAAGACTTACTTTGCGTAGAGAACATGGTTTAGAACTGATTGGCATTCTTTGTTGTTAATTTTAAGTCACAAATTGTATATACCCAGCAAATGGGTGCATACGGGTATTTACCGGGTATATACCCAATGTACCCGGTAAATACCCAAATGGGTAGATTGGGTATATACCGACCGCCCATCTCTGGCTCAGTGGCACCACACCACACCATCTCGAAATGAAATTAGCCAACCTGTGTCTAAAGGATTAAGCAAGTGAAATGATCCCACCTGTGTCTTGGTGAGCCCTGTATCACCTCGTCCTCGCTCCTTGTGCCAGAGGTGTGACTTGACCCGTAGCTTTTGGGCGAACTCGTCTTGAGCTCGGAGGTCGATTTATTTTTCTGTAAAAGAAAAGGTCTTTTTTATTATTTGAAAAATAAAAAGAGTTGACAAAGTTTTGTTGTGAATTTCTCTGGTTGCTTTGACTGGTGATACGATCATCACAGGAACAAAATCATTGCAGTAAGTAGGTCCAGACGGCAATTTTACGATGTTTTATAAGTATTCTTGAAGAAGTAACCATCAGCCCAAGTAGCACGATACCGCGACAAACAGAAACAGAACTCACTTTGAACTTGATCCCGGCGTTCTTCAAAGAGTCGCAATGCGTTTCCCCGAAGGCACCTTTCACTGGAGTCGAGTGTGAAGAGCTGCCACACGTCGACTCCCGCCCACCGAACACCTGAAAGGACGAAAAATCTTCGATCAAAAATTGAGGTTGATTACTACTAAATGAAAAATTATAAAAGTCCCGATTTTTTACTACAAATTATTAGCATAACTCATAAATGGTTGAACCGATTTTGATAAAATTGCCAGACTCCTGTCCGCTAACTTGGCCTGGCTCATCAGGGAAAAACACACAAGGAAACGAAGTAACAAAAACAAGTAGAAACAGATGAAGAAAACTAAGACACAGATGAATAATGAAACAAAGAAATAAATAAACAAAGAAACCGAGAAATTAGAAAAGAAGAGCTGGAGAGTAGAAAAGAAAAGTTGGACCGCAAAACTCTATCAGAGGAGAGGCACAATAAGAAAAGAAAGATAAGAACATGGGTACCCGTATAGCGTCCGACAGCAGAGGCTCGCAGCAGCACCCATCTTCATAGTACAGTGCCTTGTACTTGTTCTTGAGCCACGCCAGACTCCGGTCCGCTAACTTGGCCTGGCTCATCAGCGACCTGATCACTGCGTGGAGGCCCACCACCCATACCCTGGAAGAGGAGACACGATTGTTAATGATCAGTTGGCATGATCTTATTTGATGATATGTTTAACACCCGATACAAAAAGAGGCGTGTTATAAGTTTGACCGCTACTTGTGTGTATTTGTGTATGTGTGTCTGTGTGTCTGTCTGTGGCACCGCAGGCTCTTAAGCGGGTGAACCGATTTGGATGCGGTTTTTTTAAATTTGAAAGGAGGTTTTGTAGCGAGTGTTCTTAGACATATTGTGTTATCAAAATATGCAGTCTGTACAAGCTTCCTCTACCAAAAGCCTTACAGAGAGGCCAAAAAAATTGGGCCTTATGAATCTATGGCTCAACCATCGTGACCTTAATCAACTCACCTGTACAAATAAGTAGGAAACAATAAATGCACAGTCCGGTTGTCACTGAGTGTGTTCCCATACACCAAACTGATGATGTTGGCCCCGTCAGGCCCCTGCGCATCTAGGCCGTGCTTCCGCGCGCAGGCGAGCAACTCCTGAACCTCTCTGGAGTCCAGCAGCTTGCCGCCCAGGCGCATATCCTTCACGCACTGGAGATCGATGAAGCTGGAAGAGGATAAGAGATGTTTTTAACTGATTGGCATTGGCGGAGTTAAGCAGACCACATCCTCATAATACCTAATACGCATCCCTCCGAAACAACACCTTTTTCAGTTTGAAATCTGCTACAATAAAAAGAGCCAAACTTAGGTAGGCAAAAGTTTATGGTTGAGCTAACGGGAAAAAACCTATTGCCTAAAAGCTTGTTTCAACTGAAAGTCATGAGTGGCAAGGTCACCAAGCCAGAACTATTTCCCAGACCTACCTACTTAAATGAAACGAAAGGGATCCTGTCATTTCATGATCTTAATTAATCAGCAACAGCCTCTATTTCTTGTCATAGATCTCTTCCTTGCATAAATAACGGTTTGTTTCCTTTCTGATCTAGTGTTAGCACCTCTGTTCCCATCATCACAAGGAACAAAGCTATCAGGTACTAACCCTTCTTCTCCAACGAAGCCCGCCTCGTTCTCGTGCGCCAGGTTAGCGGTGTATTTGAGCGGGATCACCTCTTCGGGGTTGTATGATAAGCTGATATCGGGCTGTTGAACGTTCTCAGCTGGCGTTTCACCTAGAATTTCAGTTTTTTTTAATGTACAGTGAGTACATTTAGTAATCTCTTTAGTATACAAAAATCTCTAATTTTGTGATTAAAAACCATATTAAGATAGAGGGCTTCCACAAGGCTCTCTGCTAAGCCCTATGCTCTTTAATTTATCCTCGAACAAGCTATTGGCATTATGATTGTTGATCGATTAGTTAGTTAAGAAAATTTGTTTTGTCTTCGACATCTATCATGGAGATTTGTGTCTGATTACACCTAATTATTGTCACCAATTTTCATGAAACAATATTTTTCACAACTCCATTTATTCCCGAACACAAACCAGCTTACCGTGATGTATATGATGCGGATGCGCGGGCCGACACCAAGCCAGTAGTGCGCATGCGCGTTCTAGCCTCAGCTGCGCTGCCACGCCGCCAATCTCCGCCTCACACACCACGCATGCACTGCCGTGGTGCATGATCTGTTGATGGAGACATAAGTGGGTTTGAGTAAGTAAACGTTTATAGATTCGGTTTTTACGACCGCGCCGATTGGCCAAGCAGATGTCGGTGACTGTAGTAACTATGTGTTATATGATTGTGCCACCTATCGGAGGATGGCAATTAGTTTGGCTATAGATCTCACCCTTCGAAGCTGCTAAACGAAGAATTCCGAAACGAGGTCGGTTTGTTCAGACTTCTAGCGTAAGTTTTTATTTATTTTATTTTGTATTGGGTCTTCTTCTTCAGGTTTCTCTACAAAGATGACCAGACTAGACACCACAAATATTAGCATAGTAATCAAGTGGATAGCTACATTCGACAACCTTATCTGCGCTCCGAACCAGAAAACACCGAACTAATGTGGTCAGAAAATAGAGTACCTACCAGTAGGTCTTACCTGTAAAATATGCCTGTCGATTCGCTCAGTCCCTTGCGCCGACAGGGGAAACATAGTGACCCCGTGGTCATGGGGTAGCGGCTGAACAGGACAATAGCCGCCTCCCTCGAGCTCGTACAAAGCCTCATTTTCAAAGTCACAGCCAGAGGTTTTGGTCGAGGTCTGCGCGAAGACTGGCTCCTCGCAGGCTTGTAGTGCTGTTCTAAAATGAAGACAGGTTGGTATGGCTTTTGTTTGGCGGTTTGTTAAGATAATTATGGATAGAAAGCACTTTTTTATTGTAATACACTGAGTTTCAATTAATAAACATCAAAACTCAGTTATCTTCAGACCTAAATTCTGCCTCCTAACCTTCTTCCCAATATTCTTTCTCCGTAATTTTGTGTAAAAAGAAAAACTAAAGAACGTGGCGTTGTTTTGCTAGAAACATTTTCTTATAAACTGCTGATATGGGTCCTATGCTATTTATGATATCCCCAAAAATCTGAAAATATAATTATGCACTTACATTTTCCAAAATTTACAAAATTTGTATCAGGGCTTCCACAAGGGTCTCTCCTTAGCCCTATGCTCTTTCTTTAAGCCAACCCAAGTTTTAATGGGGGCTGGCATGAAAAACAAGAGCCCTACGCCCAGCATTGGGCTTAATTCATGGCCTGTTTAGATTATAATAATATAATCACCTAAGGTAATCCCCTAGCAGCGGGTTGTGGTTCCTAGTGAGCGCGTAGTGGTGCTGATGGAAGCTGGCGATGTGGTCCATGACGGCCTGCGTCCGGTACACCTTCTCGAGGTTGATGAGACCCTCGGGCCCGACGCGCCGCCAGCCCGGCGCCTGCTCGCCCTCCTCGTCAAAAGAGGCGATGTACTGTGAGAGAGATAGATAGTACTTCAGCATCATTATATTTATGAGTTATCCTCTTGTCGGTGCAGCATTCTCCATGCACTTCGATCACAGATATACTTTTATCACATAAAAAATTGACCCTTTAAGGGCTTTGTAAGTTTACCAACTTATTTTTATACGTATTTTTTGTGTCCATGCTATGTGTAGATAGGTACCTTATAAACTGTATTTTTTTGTATGTTCTGGCGGGTGAAGAAACATCTTTTTCTGATATATTCACCAAATTTTGCCGAAGTCATCAAATAATTTTGAGTTTTGACAGATTCGTAGCCAGTTTGATAGACACGAGACAAGATTGACCCATTGACCCAGATAAAGATGATTTTGTCAATTGATGAATATTTTTAGTAAATCTTTGGTATGCAGATAAAAATATACGAGAGACCTGTCAAGCTAATTTATCAAACATGTGAAGCTTGCCAGACTTGTCAGGGAAGTTGAGCAGACTTGTAAAGAAAATTTTACAGATTTCAGTAATTGAGTTTCAGTGATTTTAATAATGGTTTCAGTGCATTACTCACAGTTATGATCATCCATTGGTCTCTACGCTAGATTTAAATGAAGATTTGACTGTCAAGCTATATTGACAGACCTGTCAAGCAGCAAATTACCACTTGTCTAGAAGGACTCGTCGTAGTTGAATGGTCCCTCTTCCCGCTTTCCCTCCGGCTTGAGTCCCTCTTGGTTGAGTCCCTCTTGGTTGAGTCCCTCTTAATTGAATCCCTCTTTCCTCTCTCTTCCTTCACGGATTCTCTCTTGAAGTCTCTCCGCGGAGGAGTGCCGGCGGAGTGTCCGGAGGTCAGGGAGGGCGACGCTGCCAGGATCTCTCTGTGGAGGAGAGAAGGGATCTGTTTATACAGGTTGTAAAGTTTGGTCGCAAAGGTCACGCGATAAGGTTGACGCTGGCCGCAGGAAACGATCCAGCGAAGCTTTTGCTGATTACGGTAGGTACCTATCTACAATATAAATCTATCCCAATATTCTCATAGGTATATTGACACAGACAGATTGTATTGAGCTATAGATAAACCTTGATATAGTCGCACATCCTAGAGCTCCGTTTGGAGCTACGTAACGGTGCCACAGACAGACACACAGACAGACAGACAGACACGCATAGCGGTCAAATAAACTTATAACACCCCTCTTTTAATGTCGGGGGTTAAACACAACATGTTTAACTATTTTATTAATCAATGCCAAAATTACTTTCCGGGTAGTCCTACACAATAAAGCGTCTCCCAATAGATAAAAGTTTCCTAAAGCTAATTCCACCAGGGCAATTCTTTACAATACAAGCCCTTGTTGTTGTAGTGGGTATTGTTATTATTGTTGTTGTTGTTGTTGCGGGCTTTTTGTACAACAATAGACTCATTCACCTGACCCGCGGTGCAAAACACTCGGTGGGGGAAAATGATTGATATCTGTATAGAGCGGATAAGACCACTACGAGGTTTTTAAGGCAGGTATGTGTGAGTATTTTATTTTATCTACGACTATCTGCCCCTGTACTGTCTAATAAGTTCTAAATAATAAAAAAAACATTTTAACTTCAAATTAGAATACATATCTCATTAACGGCTGAGCCGATTTTGATAAAACATTAGATATCTAAGAACACTCGCTAGAAAACCTGCTTTCAAATGGAACCGCATCCAAATCGTTCACCCATTTAAGAGCTAGGGTGCCACATACAGACACACAGACAAACACACATACCTTTCGCTGCAAAATTCACAAAGAAAAACAAGTTATTTTTCTTCATATTACTTCTTTAGGCAATAAAACGTTATCCATCTATCGATCTTGGCCACTTCTAAATACATACGCTGCTAAAATCATAACCCTCCTTTTTGCTTCGCGTAGTCGGGTAAAAATGATCTTTTCCTAAGAACCTTTTTCGGACTATTATGAACATAGATACTTAAAAAAAATGCCAAATCGGTCTAGCCATCATCAAGTGATGCACAATCGCAAAGCAAGAGCAGTGGTTTTGAGGATCTAGTAACTACTTAGGAGCTGGAATTTAAGAAAATCGACTGTATTTAGCGACGGGTACACCTTAACCTTCTTTGGACAGGCATCGCTACAAAATACTATAAAACTATTTTAATTTTTTGTCACCACAAATCTATACTTATAATAAAACTCTAGCGAAGTCAATTCTGTACATTGAATATTTTTAGAAAAAAACTATCAGGGGTTACTAAGTAAACTATTCTGAATACAAAAATGCAAAAAAATCGGTCTATGTCTGTCTGTCTGTCTGTCTGTCTGTCTGTCTGTCTGTCTGTCTGTGTGTTACCTCATCACGCGAATACCGCTGAACAGTTTTCAGTCAAATTTAGGACCGTGATAAGTCCTGGTTCTGGGAACAATCTAGGCTATCCGATGTTCAGAATACATTGCGGGTTGCAATTTTAACTTCGTTTTTTGTAAGAAATATTCATAATTTTGATATAGCTTCTTGAGAAGAATGTTAATAACGTGATACAGAACACATTTCCGAAAAAAAAATTGCATTTCCGGAAAAAAAATCCGACTTGGAACCTCATTATCTCGGAAACCGTTGATTTCCTAGGCATAGTTCCTTGGGCAAAAATGATCGTTATGATGAGGACTATACAGGGAGTTAAAAGAACGCGAACAGACCCGAAAGCCACTAGACACCAAAACAATGTACTTTGTCGATAAATTATTGTTGGGAAATTATTTTGGTTTTTTAGGTTATAATTTTGAAAAATATTTTTTACGCAATGGACGTGTAACGCACAGAAGTCATATTGCGCAAGCGTAGGTATCAGATTATGTTACTTAAGCTTGAAGTGCCGATGTTTAGAATACATTGCGGGTTGCAACTTTAACGTCGTTTTTTGTAAGAAATATTCATAATTTTGATATGGCTTCTTGAAAAGGTATGTTAAGAATCCCCTGAAGCTCTGCAGCCCTCTCGCCCGCACTTTTGAACATTTGAATTTATTGTAAGAGAATGATTCAACTTTGGACGATAAAATATAGTTGCAGACATAGATAATAAAGCTATCGACATGTAGACATACTTTAAATTTCACATTTATAGTTTAAAAAATAAATATTACTGAACTACTACTTTTAACCGAAGTTCTGTGATATTTCTGATAATCAAAAGTGTGTCCACATGTCGATAGCTTTATTATCTATATCTGCAACTATATTTTATCGTCCAAGGTTTAATCATTCCCTTACAATCAATTAAAATGTTGAAAAGTGCGAGCGAGAGGGCTGCAGAGCTTCAGGGGATTCTTAAAAACTAGATACTGAATACCATTCTGCAAAAAAAAAGTTTTGAAAAATCCGACTTTGAACCTCATTATCTCGGAAACCGTTGATTTCCCAGGCATAGTTCCTTGGGCAAAAATGTTCCTTATGATGAGGAAAATACGTGGTTTCCCGCTTTGTTGGCGGTCTTTTAACACCCTGTATGTGGTCTCCCAATTTGTTGGCGGTCTTTTAACACCGCTCGGTATTCAATACAAGCACTCGCCGCAAACAATAATTTTGCATTCTCGCATAACAAATAACTATGGTTTACTGTTGAGCTGGATAGACAGAGTTATTAGCCGTATGCTTTGCTTGCTGGCTTAGCATGAGAATGAGTAAGACCTTATCTATGGGCTTATAACTTTATCTATCCCACTCTACGTCGAGGGAGATACATATTATAAACCCTTTTACTTCCTAATCAATTCTTATGCTAAGCTTCCTGGTATCTTATCACGGGTGATACCTTAATGTAAACAATACATATTTATTATTAAATTTATAAATGTATTGTTTAGATTAGGGTTTTTATTCTATTTTATTCTATTGCTTTCTTTTGAGCCCTGCTACCGCAAGTTAAGAAATAATAACTATTAAAATACCCCCAACATTTTAGCTTCGAATAAGCATATTTAATAAATTGCTGAACCAATTTTGACAAAACATAATTAAGAACATTCGCTAGAAAACCTGCTTTCAAATTTAAAAAAAAAACCTAAAGCTTCCAAATCGTTCACCCATTTAAGAGCTACGGTGCTACAGACAGACACACCCTCATAAATACTTATACAGACACACTCACAAAGCTGTCAAACTTATAACACCCCTCTTTTTTGGTCGGGGGTTAAAAAAAACCTTCCTTTTGAGTTTTCCTCCACAGTCGAATTTAAATTAAATGTCAAATGTGTAAAAACGCATACGAAGTCGCGGGCACAACTAGTTTTAAAATAACCATAGTCATATTTAATAATTTAATGTAAAAACCTATCTCAATTAATTACGCATTGGACTCCTGTAATGTTATTAATTTGTATGTATTAATGTATAATAAGAAAAATGGTGGTGTTAACATCTCCTAAACCATCTCCCCTAGTAGGTATTAACATCATCCGCAGACTCGCGCTAAGCTACAGACACAGACGAAGGAAGAGCAGTAGCTTAAATCGGCCGTGACCTGGCAATAATTACCTACCTCCACTTGCTCAGTTCAAAATTACCTACGTCCACTTGCTCAATTCGAAACTACCTACCTACGTCCACTTGCTCGGTTTTAAATTACTTCGTCCACTTGCTGAATACAAAATGCGCTTTATGCAGAGTGTTACAAAAAGGTACTGCCTTGAAAAACTCATCAATACAAAATGTGCAGTGCTTAGGAAAGTTTAAGTTCAAAAATACAAGAAACTTCTACTATGGTGCTAGCTGCGAAATGTCGGAAAAAAAATTCAACTGAACCTATCTAAATATATTAATATACTTAAAACAAAGTCGTGTTAGTTACACCATTTATAACTCGGGAACGGGTGGACCGAAATTTATGATTTTTGATTTGTTGGATTTCTCTCCGCCCCGAATAGCAGAATAACCATTAAAACAACGGAAAAACTCACGAGAAAAAAAAAAGTCTGCGCGGACGAAGTCGCGGGCAAAAGCTAGTATAAAATATGAATCAATACTGATGGGGCTATTCTAAGTTCTAAGGTTTAGAAAATGATTTATTGCCACAAAATTAACACAAAAAAACATAGTAATATAAATTAACATCCGCGGTTGTGACAAATGGGATTGTTTCAGCTGTTGCTGTAGTTATATGACTAACAACAGCGCTGGTTTTTACAGACAATAATTTGAGTTTGATGTAGATAGAATACTGCTCGCTTCCTCCACTGTGTTCTCGCTAAGCTACAGGCTGTCTCGGTTCTAAATTAACTATTTTACTTTGGTATTAACTCGATATTGAATAGCTTATTCACCGGCTCCACTTTGCATTATTACTGCTATGCTGTCATGGATAAAACAATGTCCCAGGCACTGCAGCGCCGAGTGGTCTCTTCAACCATCTAGTGTGAGTGAAGGCGCCACTGGACGCTGCATAAATCATCTGATTACGTAGATGCAAAAGGCCTTAGTTTTTGTCATGGATACCTACTGTGAGGAAATCTTCACGTCTGAGCCTTATGTGGCATCAGGGCTTTGGTTCTATAATAAGGTGTGTCAAAAAAAAAAACCTTACACGCTGATATTTTAATGTTTTAAATTCGTAGGTATTTATTTGGTTAAACGTTTGGCGATTTCTTCAAATAATTTCAAAATGTAAGAGTCAGACTCACACACAGACAGACACATGGTCAAACGTAGCGTAGCGGTCGTAGCGGTCAAAATTATAACCCTCTTTTTGGGTTGGACGGGGGTTAAAAACCATTTACTCACTATTTAATAGACGGGTAAAAATAAAGAAGTCGTTTACGTTGATAAAGCTCGTAAATTAAAGTTCGCCAACTTAAGAGATAATCACATAAAACTGCCAACGCCCAGCTCTGTATAGATCCCTCAGCTAATCTACAGGGTGTCTCAATTAACTATATTACTTAAGCACCGCTCGCTCGGTGTTAAACAATTCAGTGACGGACTACAGACACACCTTCGCTGGGCTTCGTTATTAGTAGATGACACGCTCGATATGAAGAGGTAAAGTACCTACCTACCTAATTAAGTTTTTATCATTATGTTATACGTGAATTCCAAGGATATACGAAAATCCTACTGTATTTCTGAGGTGCTAAGGCCTTTGCATCTACTTAACGAGATGATATTTTATACAGCGTCCAGTGGCACCTTCACTCACACTAGAAGGGTGAAGAGACCACTCGGCGCTGCAGTGCCTGGGACATTGATTTGGATAGAGTAGGCTTGCCCAGCACCTATACCTACCATTCTGACAGCTTAGTCAGCCTAGCCCACAGGAAAGCCAAGTCAATACGTGTGGAGCCAACTAAGCCGCTGGTTTCCTCACGATGTTTTCCCTCACAGTTAGCGAGTGGTTTTGCTACTTTAAATTTACAAATGTACGTAATTTTGAAAGGTAACAAAGTCATATGTACGTCTGCGCCGGGAATCGAACCTGATGGGTCTCTCTTCCGAGTCCAATGTTTTACTTACTATTAGGCCACCAGATCACCGCTCTGGAAATACCTACTACTGAAAAAATCTTACAAAGAAAGGCGTCTGGAGAATAAAATAAGGTAATATCTTGCAGATAATTCAGGCTCAAGATTCAAGATAACCCATTCACCTACGTAACTACATTTAGGTCTCACAACGTAAATGGGCGTAACAAAATTTTACGCGTCACGCAATAAAGTTAAGCCGGTTTTTACGCGGCGTAAACGTGTTCCCGCAAGTGGCTCTCAACCGGTGGCCCGCGGACCGCAGGTGGTCTGTCAGAGCCTTTGAATTGGTTCGTTGGAGGGCACAGGGTTTTAAAAATAAGCAACATTTTTAAGCAACTTGCCTTGCCTAAAGCGCAAACTCGTCAACATTGTGCATTGTGCCCATCCTAACTTAACGGCGCTCAGACCAGGTCTTTAACTTCTTCAAAAGTTCAAAGTCAAGGTTTGCCAAGGTTACGGACAATAGGGCGCAGTAGAGCAAGTGTAAAGAGGATCGACAGAGTCAGGAGCACTGTGCTGCCCTCCAAAATCAAAATTATTAACGTATTACATTAGCTGCGACCGATAGGCTCAAATGGAACTGGGCTAGCACGCCTGTCACATGAGCCAAGATAAGTAGGCAAAGATCGTCACTGACTGGGCCCCACGAATCACGGTGGCGCGGCAGGCCTAGGCGGCGATGGCGAGATGACCTTATAAGTTCTCGCCCGGATGGCCTAAGGTGGTCCAGGGATAGAGATGTGTGTAAGACAAGGCCTTCCCTTTATCCAGCATTGGGATACCTAGCAGCAGTGGCACAAATTTACCATATTTCAAAGATCTTAAACAATGTTTCAACGAGATGGGATGAATACTTCCGTGTCAACAATATTTGGGGTCGCAAGTGTTATTTCAGTTTAGTTACAAAAACCTTGTTGTCTGGGTGCCTTCCAATAACAAAAAATAAAGGTGGTCCTTGGTCGACAAAAGGTTGAGAATCACTGCCCTAATAGGTGTTTCACGAGCTCAAGAGACTGGTTATGGTTCGATCTAGATATTTAATTTTATGCCTAGGTAAAGATGGGGTGCCGTGCTAAATCTAGAGTATTTTATAGGTTGGTGCGTTCGCGAGCTTTAGGTACGCGTAGGTAACATAGAGATTTAGCTTGTACCTACTTATACAATGTGTGGGGTCCTGTAATTAATTTTACGAAGCTATGCTTGACTTACCTAAGTTGACATTTAGGTAGTACATTTTGAATCATCTAAATAGTTGCAGTACCCTAACAAAAGTGGTTGGAAATCACACTTAGAACTTGAGGTGTTTCAGAAATAAAGCTATTTAAAAATTACCCTGTATTTTTTGAGTTAGCTTTGCAATTAATTTAAAGTAACAGAAGAATAGAAACTGGTAAAGTAGACTAGCATACTACTTTACCAGTACCGAGTGCTGAGAGTAGGTGTCTGTCTACACACAAATGTATACTTTGTTAGTAGAGTACCAATAAATTACTTTTTCCTAGAATCGCGGAGCGAGAACGGTATCAAAAGCTTTTCAGATCCAAACAGTTCGGATCTGACGATCTATAATTTGTAAATCTATGCAAAAGAGGCATTACGGCCAGCTAACAGGCTAAACGGCTTTTGACGATAGGAGTGTCAAATAGAAATCGTTTGTTTCTTTGTTAGTTTACTCCTTTGATCGTTTGTCCGTTTGTTCCTTTGTTCGGTTGTTCGTTTGTCCGTTTGTCCGTTTGTCCATTTGTCCGTTTGTCCGTATGCCCGTTTTCCCGTTTGATCGTTTATTATTTACCTCAATTCCCTCAAGAAAGCGCCGAAGAAGGGTATCAGCCTGCACTCAGGCATCGCCAGGGCCCGTCCCAACGCCCGCTCATACTCGGCAGATAGTAGAGCGGCTGATAGGAAGTCTAGAGCTGGTAGAGGCTCGTCAGAGATGCTGCACCAGAAGGACTTCAGCTTGGTTGACCTGGGAAAGATAGTAACAAAAATTTACAAAAATAATTAAAAAATCGACTTTAGTGGTGAAAAGGTCTATCTATCTATCCAGCCCATAAATAAAGCCCACTGCTGGGCATAGGCCTCTTCCTTTTCACGCCGACCCCCTCGGTCTAAAGCCAATCTCGTCCATTGTCCTCCCGCCGCTGTGACAATGTTGCACTATTTCTCCGTTCTCCATCTCCGAAGTTCTTCATCATCAGATCTTCACCATAATTTATGGGACTACAAAGACATGTCTCTGTCTGTGGCATTGTAGCTCTTGTAATCTGATTTATTTTTACCCATGTACGGTCGGCCCCAGTCACAGATACCCCATGGCAGCTCTTACCACGCGCGGGATAAGGGCGCCAATCGACCAAAAAGGGGAATCCTAGCGTGTGGCCGACTATACATAAATAAATGCTACCTAACGGGTGAACCGATTTGGATACGATTTTTTAAATATTTGATAGCAGGTTTTAGTAAGTTTGATCGAAATCGGTCCAGCTGTTTAATGAGATATGCTTATTTGAAGCTTCGGAGGTATTTTAAATGTATAATTCAGTACTATTTGATGAAAAAGTTCATAAAGAAAGTAACAATCATATTAGACAGTCCGAATTTGAGCTATCGGACCCTACAAACCCACCACAACAGGTGGTTTAATACTTATTATGCAAACAGTACAATATCACCCCACACCACGACCTACACTCAAAGGATTTTAAAGCAAGGCCATGCATGAATAAATCGCAAATTAGCGTGGCTCTCAAACTTCGTTAGGGACGTGCGGTGTTATTTCCCCGGAGACGTCTGACTGACTGCCGCCCCTAACCTTCACTCCTTCATGTAGGCGGTGCGCTTCGAGAAGACGAGATATGAGAATCTTCTCTTCTCTACAATTAGCCGTTTTCAGAAAAAAAACGTAGTTATTTTTTTCTCCACTGATGGCGCTTATAATACGGCACTATAACGGCAGTCACTTGAAATTTCATCAGCGTTGCCAACGGTACAACAAATTACCGTAAATTGTAATAATCATAACCAGAAACACAATTCATTGCTTGCCAATTTTATCGCATCACGTAGTTGATGTCAGTATCCTACCTACTTATTCTTATTTATCCAAAACCATTTATGTTTTTGCTTTTAAGAATAAAAATTGCAAATATATGACACGGCATTTTTACCGATTGAACATGGCAAGCCTGATTCTTATCTGTGGTGTTTGTGTATCTTTAGTATTAGTACTTTGTAATCTGTGAATCTGTGGGAAAAAGCGTTATTTGACTGCCGTTATGTAGCCGTATTTTCTGTGCCATCTAGCGAGCATTTTAAAATCAGCTTTTAACTGTCAGTTGAAAACGGCTCATTCTCTAGACAGTAGAAAATAAAGTCGCTTCCCGCGTTTGTCCCAGTGTCCCTAGATACGCTTATAGCTGGAGATGTAGAAGCTCTCGGCCTTGTACGAAAAAAAAAAACCGGCCAAGTGCGAGTCGGACTCACGCACGAAGGGTTCCTTACCATTTTCTGTAAAAACGGCAAAAAAATCACGTTTGTTGTATGGGCCCTTAAATATTAATTTTATTCTGTTTTTTTTGTATTTGTTGCTGGCAGTGGTCATCAAAGCAGTGGCACTGCCTAAAAAAACTAGATTATTACCTAAAACACAATCGGCTGAATTATTGTTGTTCTGTTGTTTACAATAAGGAAAATAATACTATTTTATTGCTGTGGATTGGCCGTGGACGAAAAATTACTGAATAATAATAGCTTCTTTGAAAAACTGTGACAATTTTGAAGCTAAATGAGCTCTTTTTGTTTCTTGTTTTGTGTTTCAGCGCAATAAAATAGTATTGTTTTTATTATAGAACAACAATAATCAAGCTGATTTTGTTTTGTGGTCGACAAACCAGTGACACAGCCCAAAAAACTAGTTTGATGAGAACTGTAAAGAACTGTAATTGCACCAAGAGTGTCTCAAAACCAGAGTAGACTTCACGTTGCGGGTAAGTTCAGTCAGCGACACCCCATAGCTCTTATCACGCGCGGCTGTACGCAAATATTGACCAATGTTCCGATTGACATCTAACTGGACGGCAGCAGATGTACGGCAGTGCGCAGGACAAGTTGAGTGAGCAAGGCTGTAATACCATCCTATCGTTAAGGAGCTCTATTTTATACAGCCTGAATTTTAAAAGAAGAAGAGTGTTACCAAAAAAACTGATATATTTTCATTACTCCAGAGTTATTTTGTTATAGCTTAATGGTCTATGAAACTAGTTTCTAGTTTTAGGTCCATAAAAACCCAAATTCTTAAGTTTTTCAATTTTGTAGCTAAACTATGCAAGAGGTTGCGGGTTCAAGTCCTGTAACGAGCGAATATTTTAACCTTATAAAAAATCATTAAACTGTAACATTTTTGTTCAGAGATTTTTGTCTCATGACAGTAAAATAGTAGGTACTCTTTTCATTATTCCACACAACTTAAACTAAGTATAAGTTCGAGCAATTGTCATAATCAGCTAAATAATTATAGTTGTTTTGTTGCTTGGAATAATGAAAAAAATACCTATTTTACTGCCGTGGCTTGACTGAAAGACTCCACCACTTGTAAACAATGTCCTTTCCACGAGACTTGGCGCAAGTTTAATACACAATGTTTTCGGTTGGATTAAATTATTCTTGGCACGGAGCGGAGCAACTTCATCAGAGCAGCGTTTGAGAGCCCCGTGTGTGTATTTGGGAGGGTGTGTGTGTATAAACAAAAACAAAACGTAGATGCTTTAATTAGTGATGCATACTCACTCGGGCTGGTATTCATACAAATGTTAGTTAAATGTTATATTTTTCAAGATTTCGAATTGAGTACCTTCTCCATTTTGAAGTCGCTTTAAAATGGTTTCTGAGTGCTCTTGTTAACGCCAATAATTTATTATACAAGGTGTGGTTTTATAAAGTGACACCCAACTCAGGGGTGATTACTTACACGATAAGGTAAAAAAAAAACAGTGAAAAATACCCTAAAAATCAAATTGTGGCCGGCCTTCCTTACTATTCCTAACGCTTGCAGCCGCACTCGCAATATCGGGCGCCATATCGCGTTACTAAAACTATTGTCCCTTAGTCGGGTGTCCAACCAAAACAAAACAACACCCAGATAGATAGATAGATAGAGAACACTTTATTGTACACCAGAAAGTAGTGACAAATGGTTCACAATACCGAAATAAAGTTCAAGCTGAGAGCTAAAATAACTGTGAACAGCCTGTAACTTCGCCGGTGGTTGGACGAAACCTAGGGTGGTAAACCTAATTAATAGTCGTCTGAGATCACCTACTTGAGCTCGATCTCAACTAGGTGAACTCAGAAAAGTCAAATGCTAATGTCAAGCCTTGGCTAATTTCAAACTTGAGTAGCTGTCAGCATCTAATAGACACTATCTTGAGATTGGCATTGTCATTAGCCAAGGCTTGACATTAGCATTTGACTTTTCAGAGATCACCTACTTGAGTTCGATTTTGAGTCGACGACTATTAAGACGCCATACGTCTCACAACTAGCGCCGCAAAAAAAAAACATATTTTTTTTTTGGATGCGTTTTTAGCAAAAAACGCTCCTGCGATTTCTCAACGCGAGGCTTAACTACTTTTAGGACCTAAGGTTTGGATTCCAGGATTGGATTTCCTACGAATGCAATCGATTCTTAAGTTCTAGGATCTGGTTTGATCGTGGGATTGATTGCATTCTTAAGTTCTAGGATCTGGAATCCAAACCGGCTGAACACAAAATCGGCTGAATTATTGTTGTTCTGTTGTTTACAATAATGAAAAGAATACGGTTTTATTCTCGCGACCGAAAAATCGCTGAACAAAAATAGTTCAGTTTTATTCTCGCGAACGAAAAATCGCTGAACCAAAATAGCTCAGTTTAGCTACAAAATATAAAAAACTGTGAAAATTTTGAATTTCCCGCCACACTACTTCTTCCTGCCTTAATTCCACCCCTAGTGAGAGCACCCTTAGGTCACTACCCTCAGATATGTACTGAGGTTTGCTGGCGACTGTAGAGTGGCAACATAAGGTATGCATAATTCATTCGCGGTGAACCTTGGGTAATTACATTAGCCGTAATGTGGCCTAAGCAAACATAACACGAGTTTGAGAGAGTTGCGTGGGCGAACAATAGTAATTCCTAACTGGGGGTCTACCGGCTAAGACGAAACCGATTACCATTGGCGAAAATCGAAGTTAGATTTTTGAAAAACTAGCTGACCCGGTGAACTTCGTATCACCTGAAATAGTTTGACCCTCCGCGTCAAAAACTCCACTCCTGGCAATGTTTCCACTGGAAACGTTCCCGGAAAGTTTCCGAAAGTTTCCCAGTGTTTCCATAAATTCCCAGTAATTATTTTTTTGTTAATTAATGCTCATTCTTATAGTATCGCGTTGGTTAGTCACGTGACATGTGTTGCCATATGGAGACTGCATGGAATCGGTATGTCATTAAAAAAAAATACATCTTAAATCCCTACTATTTATCAAATTCGTATGAATTATGTGTTTAGTAACTTATTATTTGGTGTCTAGAGAATCGAAAACCATTTACAATTCAGTAAACAAATATTGAAATATCCAAAGTTTAGAGCAAAGTTCCCATTAAATTCCCAGTTGGGGGAACATTGCCGGCAATGTGTCCAGCGATTGGCAATGTTACCGGGAATTAAACATCAATACTACATGATAAATAACATGATAATGTGCGAAGAAAGGCACCATTAATCTAATGTTATTTAGGTTCAATTTTGCGATACAAGGATAAGCCCCATCCGAAGTTATTTTCAACCCCCGACCCAAAAAGAGGGTGTTATAAGTTGGACCGCTATGTGTATATGTATGTATGTGTCTGTCAGTCTGTGGCGGCCTTGGACCAATAAAACCATAGCTCTTAAACGGGTGAACCGATTTGGATTAGTTTTTTTTTATTTGAACGCAGGTTTTCTAGCGAGTGTTCTTACCAAGATCAGTTTAGTCGTTTGTGAGATAAATTTGATGCTAAAATGTCTGAAATCTCCTCTCGGGGTCGCAATTCCGCAATGGACTTTGTCCATCTGCCATATCGGTACGTCTCGCTAGGTATCCGAAGAAGATATTATGATATTTTTTCATCTATTGGTGGGTTTGTGGCTTTGTGCGACGCATAAATAGTCTCGCCTACGCAGCATCTACGAGTTTGGCTACGAATTGCTACGCCGTAGCATGTTCTACGAAAACTATATCACAAGTCTTTCCACTGATATTATACATGCAATAATTTGTGATAGTTGTTTGTGTGTGTCATTTTCGTTGCCATTTAACACAAAACTACAGTGGGCAAGTCAAAATAACCTCTAAAATTTATCCAAATGGACGCCCCCACTCAGTGCGCTGCAAGTTAGGAAATAGTTGGAATGCAAAAGTTACACTTGCTATAAAAAACTGGGTTAAAAAGAATGAGAGAAACTTTGCGAGAGAAACGAAAGAATGGAAAAAGTTCACTCGCCCTTCCAAAGAACAAAAGCAGAGAAATCTCATTAAAACTAATAAATCAAGCCGAAGTGTTTGGTTGAATTCCCCCGAGCAGGACTGTTCAACCTTAAGGGCTGTGTTCATACTTATGAAGGCTGTTGAAATCTTGGAATGGGAAACATATCTGCAATATTTTTGGACTTACAACTACGTGTTTTGCAGAAAGTCACGGTTTCGCCACGTAAAAAAAAAATATACTAAGACCCGGTATCTGAATTGAGAATTTTGCTAAGCAAATACTTTACTATCGTTCTGTCACGCTCTTTTGTGAGAAATCTGCAGAGGCAGGACGATACTTACCCATTTGTTTAGCGAATTTCTCAATTCAGAAACCGGCAGTGTATGTCTTAAATAGACATAGCGAAACGGCTGCAGCTGCTTTTTGATCTACCTATTTCTATTTCTTACCTATTTTATTTCATCTTGTTTTAAGTTAAATACCAAGGAATGTGGCCGAAAATTATTTTCCAGTGGAATCAGGTTGTCTTTCAATATAATATGTTTAGTTTAGATTCTAGACAGTAGCCCCGGGGCCTCGGGTGGAGCACCCCTTAGGTCTCCAGGCCTCAGCCGACGCCACCTCGCGCCTATTCTGACGACGCAACTTACAAATGGCGGCGACGTGCGAGGAATGTGGGACTGCCTTGTTAACCCTAGCTCACTAACCTTATTTTGGAGAAACGTTATCTATCACTAAAAGTAAGATGTAGCCTGTACAATTGTACATGTCTCACTAGCTGGGCAAAGGCCTTCTCCCAGAGAGAGAGTTTGAGCTTAAAAATCACCACGCGTGCTCAATGCGGGTTGGGATTTCACTTATCACAAACCAATCGTTTAACGACGTTTTAAACATCAATATCTACAGGGTCTTAAAAGACCGCCGACAGACAGAGGTACGCATATCTATTATCTACCTACTAGACACCAAAACAAAGTACTTTTTCGATAAATTATTGCTGGGATTTTGGTTTTTTAGGTTATAATTTTGGAAACTAATAGAAGCGTAACGCAGAGAAGTCATAAGTATAACGCAAACGTTGACATAAACTTTTGTAATAGTCGCTCGAGGTGCAGATGTTTAGAATACATTGCGGTTTGCAATTTTAACGTCGTTTTATGCAAGAAATATTCAAATTTTTTATATGATTCCTTGATAATAAAATAAATGTTATTAGGTACTCAATATTGAAGACATTGTTGGAAAGAAAAAAAAAATTAAGTACGCACCTCAATAACTCGGACAACCTTGATTTCCCAGGCATAGTTCCTTGGGAAAAAATGTTCGTTATGATGAGGACAATACGTGATTTCCCGCTTTGTTGTCGGTCTTTTAACACCCTGTATAAAGACCCGAAAGCCACGCATACTAGACACCAAAACAAAGTACTTTTTCGATAAATTATTGAAGGGAAATGATTTTGGTTTTTTAGGTTATAGTTTTGAAAAATCTTTTATCACGCAATGGACGTGTAATGGACAGAAGTCATATTGCGCAAGCGTGGTTATAAGTTTATGTTACTTAAGCTATAAGGGCCGATGTTTAGAATACATTGCGGGTTGCAATTTTAACGTCGTTTTTGGTAAGAAATACTCATAATTTTGATGTGGCTTCTTAAGAAGGTATGTTAAAAACTAGACTGAATACATTTCTGCAAAAAAAAAGTTTTGAAAAGTCTGACTTTGAACCTCATTATCTCGGAAACGTTTGATTTCCCAGGCATAGTTCCTTGTGCAAAAATGTTCATTATGATGAGGACAATACGTGGTTTTCCGCTTTGTTGGCGGTCTTTTAACACCCTGTATAACTCTTATCGGCGCAGCCAGCATTATCCATGCACTTCCATCAAAGGCCAGTTCCTTCGCTGCCTCGCACCTTCTATTTAATTTGGTCAAAGCAGCTTCTACGTGTGTGACCTTCTTCTACAGGTGGCAGTCATAGGTACGTACCTACCTTGTTGGTAACTTTTCCCAGAAGCAACTGCCCGTGTCAGCCATTCGACAAAAAGATGTCGATATAATAGAATCGAATCAACTGTAGCTTTACAATTAGCTATCGATTATTTTATCGAAATTTCACTAAGCAAATACTTAAATATCGTTCTGTCACGCTCTTCTGTGAGAAATCTGCAGAAACAGGACGATACTTACGTATTTGCCTAGTGAATTTCTCAATTCAGAAACCGGCCGTATGGCCTGGTTTCTGAATTGAGAATTTTACTAAGTAAATACCTATGTGTCGTTCTTTCGAGTTCTTTTGTGAGACATCTGCAGAGACAGAACGATACTTAAGAGATTGCTTAGCGAATTGCTCAATTCAGAAATCGGCAGTAGGTATGTAACTTTTAATAAGTAGGGCAGTGGTTCTATCGAATTGAGTAAAAATATCCTGCCAATTAATTGAACTCTCAAGAGTTCTATATTTGCGCGTGTCCAATTATTACTATTTACTTTGTTACATTTAATTAAATCAGAGTCAAAGGAAGCGTTCAGAAGGTTTCTTTTTACTATTACGAGTATTACAGGGGTGTTGCCAGGATCTGCTCTGAGTGAAACCGTATTTGATATTTGATACAAAAAAGGTAACTATACTATGCAATGAGTCAATTCAAAAAGCACGATTCGAGTACTATGGTTTATCTCACGAAGGCGGATAAGCCATACTTGTGTATGTAAATGTAGGTACATGCACATTGTCTTTGCGTGTGTGTCTTTGAATTTCGAATCTTTGAATTTCGTCTATACGCATTACAACTAGGTACAACTCATCCGTCTTCGTGAGATAAGATAAGATAATGAATTCGCATAGTGATTTTAAATACTTTGTAATGTTTATTCAAAGGTAAGGCTGTTTTATTCAATAAAAACATAAAATGCGTCTTAATTTGTAAAATATTAAATTTTGTGAATTGCGCCATATTGCGGCCGTATTGGAAAAATGCGTTAAGGGTAGAGGGGCTGTAATGATTTATCCGTTAAAACAACTGTATCTAGATTTTCTCGCTTTCCCAACGTTCCACCACAACAATATAAAAAGCACCCCGCATAATGCTTTTTGTTATTGTAGGTAAGTATAGTCGGCCACACGCTAGGATACCCCTTTTTGTTCGATTGGCGCCCTTATGCCGCGCGCGGTAAGAGCTGTCATGGAATATCTGTGACTGTGGCCGACCGTACCTACCAATGAACAAATTATGTACGTAACTTTGAACTTTTGACAGTCGCGTTCACGTTAGGTAGGTACTTGTATTAAAAAAATAATTTGTGGATTGATACAAAAAGGTGAGCAATGGTCGGTTTTGCTATTCCTATCTCAAAGTTATTGTAAAATTCCACTGAAGCAACAGAAGTTATTTGAATAAATACTTTCGCGAGTGGAAACTTTTCCGAATTGTTGGAATTTTGTTCTTACAAAGGCATTTGTTTGTTTCGCCTCCGTTCTAGCTAGTGATTAGACCCTGTTGTTCTATCTTTACCTACACATAAATAATAGGTAGTACCTACAGTGCCGTGGCCGTGACACACTGACTGTCAAACTACTCATAGCCGAAACCATTTTTAACCGTCGTGGTTATTGTGTGTTTTGTAAACGGTTATTTTGTGTTTTGTAAATAGTTATTTTGTCTTTTTAAATGGTTATTTTCATGTCGTGGTTATGTAGTGTTTTGTACGTAAACGGTTATTTTCATGTCGTGGTTATTTTCTGACATTATTTACCTTTTGTGAGAAGACGGAATTCTTACCATGATCAAAACTGAATTGAAAAAATACCGTGAATATCTGGGCTTTTCCGCCACGCTTCCTAAGTTAACCCATACCTAAGATTCCCATGGGTAGATAGATGGAAAGGGAAGTAGGCATCTGGAATCTAGGTCCTAGGTGTTAAAAAAATGGGTTTGAAACTTGAAGGTTTTTTCATTGGTGTTAGCTTTTCCCACCACCTAATGTCATTGCACCACCTGAAGACCTGAAGAACGCTATACGCGTAACATAAAACCCGTCCTTACCTCGCGAAGTCCGATAGTCACGTGTATTACGATTCGAGTTACACAATTAGACCCCGGCGATGTTGCCGACGGTATTTAGTAATTAGGCGTATTTACTTCACTCCAACTTCACCTTAAGAGTTCCCTGTACAAGCGTGGGAACTCCGCGATGGCCAAGCGCGTGAAACACTGTTTTCTATAGCTGTTTCCCCCAGAGCGTGACGGGGCGCGGGAAAAGTGAGAGGCAATGCGGATGTATGAGTCTACCTGTGTGCGTGTCCTTTCGCGAATATGTAGTTGTAGTTGTAATGTAATTGATCTATTTTCCCAAATGTTTTCGTAGTTCAGCTGCCATTTCTAAATTTTATAAGCTATTTCCAAAATATATTTTTTTCTGACACGTACAATACATTATTTATGTTCCCAGAGTAGTTAGACTCCAATAGACAGTGTAATAATGAAAGTAAATAATAGCTGAAACTAACCCTTTCGTCGCGAAAAATGCATCGCTCTAATTTCTTTCAGGCTATTTTTCTATTTATACAAACTATTTGCAAACCTCCGTATTGGTCATCTACTGATATAAACCAAGTTTCAGTAAAATCCAGCCTGTAGTTTAGAAATTAAACCTGCGTTCGTATGGGAAAATGGTGCTCTAGCGCCCTCTTAAAGTGTTTAAAATAGCCAACACAATAGTTTTTTGCGAAAAATGTACCTAGGGATAATTTATTTTTCGGGGCCCCATATCTACTTATAGTTTTTTCAGCCATCTTCATAAAACTCTTTATTTTCCTTTGCCCCAATAAACTTCAACAGGGTGCATCTTCTTCATATAATTACACACGACAGCACGTCGACCCTTACACGCTAGCACTCTACTCGGTTAGGTCGTTACGGGGGACTTAACAACAAAAGTGTACGCTCTGACGTGCTCTCGTGTGTAAGATAAGATAAGATAAGATAAGATAAGCGTTTATAAGCATAACACAAATACAAGGTGACTAAGTTAAAGAGATATAAATAAAAAACTAGGTGGTCGTTATGTGTCATGGCAATTAAAAAGGTTCTGAGCTCAGCGTGTGCTACAGGTATTGCACAGCAACGACCTGAGTAGCTACCACGAGTGCGAAAAAGCTGTGCCGCACGCCGTGTCATGTATCCTTATACTATTAGTAGTAAGGTTGTTTATCAAACTTATGACTTTCAGTGACAGTGACAGTAAGCACTCGTGACTCGTGGTAGCTGCTCTGTAGCGCTGATTTTCAGTCAGAACCTAAAAAGTTAAGTGATGTGACGAGCTCCCAACGATAGGTACCTACCTAGAATAGAAATAAATGATTTGCATTTTGACCATAAAAAATCCTAAATTAAGAAACAAAAATCTGTTAAATTAAACTTAAAAATAACTAGTTCTTAGGCCACAAATAAAACCACATGTACACAGGGTGACAGGATACACAGGGTACAAAGTTTGCATTCGCTACAAAGTAAGTTCGCCACGGAAAAAAGGGACAGGGCAAGTAACGAACTTCAAATTCGAGGCAAACAAGTCAGTGGTGGTGACCCGATACACCCAGGGGCCTTAGCCTGTAACACAATGTCGTATCAATGGCGTCCTAGGTAGAAAGACAAAACCGGGATTTTTTCGTTGTTCTCCTACAACCAGCGAATTAATCCTCTAGAATTAGACTCATAATAATATTTGCTGTACTACAATAACATTAAAAAGACCGACACTGGACCGACAGCATCAATAAATCGTAATTAAAACCGTCAACCGGAAGCCCATTTTGGCACCATTGTGTTACAGGCTAAAGGCCCTGATACACTAAGTATCGGGTCAGCAGTGACTTAATCGCTTCGAATTTGAAGACAGTGAGGGTAAGCTGGTGGTTCGCCCTAAACAGTAAACTCGCGACCCTATAGGTCGGCAACCACTTGACCGATTTGGCTCGTGTTCGAACTTAAAAATAAAATGATTTTAATTTAATTTACCCGCCTACTAAATTTCATAACGATCTGACAGAATTTACTCAAGTTATGGTCGAACGAAGATTCATGCATACATACATACAAACATACAAACGCCGGATTGTTCCAGTAGACTCGGAGAACTTCTCTCGCTTCGCTCGCTCTTTAAATTACCCTCTATAAATCAACCTTTTAAGACGTTAGCAGCGACAGTGCGAGGCGAAGGGTGTAAACGGGGCACCAGATAGAACAAAAGCCCACGCTTAATTGGAAAATACCAGCCGCCTGTAGTGTAGGTATTCTGTTTTTCTCTTTGATGAGAATGCTGGACTGGGAAAGGAGTGGAGACTTCCCACCAATATTATTATCTACTAATTAGTTGTAAGAAAAATATATGTAAATAATTCGTTTGGTGTACAGACGACAGCACGTACTCGGTTACGTTACTGGCGACTTTACAACAAAAGTGTACAGTCTGACGTGCTGTCGTGTGTACAATAAAGGCAGGTGCGTTTTATCGGTCGGTAATTAAGATCGGATGCGTTCTTGCGATATCTGTTTTCAGTACATTTTGAATTAGGAATGCCATTGCGTTCTTACCGCAGCAGTATGTAACTCCATGGCGATCCTAATTCAAAATGTACTGAAAACAGATATCGCAATAACGCAAATGCAATAACGCGCCTGTGTGGGGGAGCCTTTAAAGAGTATTCTATCTATATATCTTTAAACATGAAAGTAATTTTTACCTAACTGTCCAAAGGTGGGTTATGTTTTTCAACGAGTAAGTATGACGGTTCTTATATTCCCAGTATTCCCACCTACAGCTTAAATGCGATTTGAACAAATGAGGTGTCGCTGGATTGCTGTTACCGCTGCGAGTGTCATAGGTAATTTGATGTCGCCAAAACATTTAAAAGCGGCCATTCCTGCTTGGATCATGTTATCGACTCTACGGTATTCTTTATCCAGCGATCGGTGCGGCCGCGTCAAACAATCTACCTTGTTGGTGCCCGCGGCCTTCGGTCGCCGCGATATTAGGTACACCGCACTCCGTTTTAAAATAACTAGTGGTTTGCCCCGAATTATGAACCCGCGACCCCATATCTCGGCAACCACCACCGACCGATTAGGCTCATGTTCGAACTTAAAAATTATTTTAATTTAATTTAAACGCCTACCAAACATGACGGTCCGCCCAAAACTCAAGTTATCGTCGAACGAACATTCTTAAATACAACATACAAACAAACACAATCCGGCGTTTGTATGTTTACAAACGCCGGATTGTTCAAGTAGACTCGGAGAACTTCGCTCGCTCGTTCAATGACAGACTTTAAACAATTTTACTCCATTTTTTAAGCGACTTAAGAAAAGGAGGAGGTACTCTGTAATTCGACCCAACTGTTTTTTTTTATGGTTGATACCTGAACTTTTTATATGTACACACGACAGCACGTCAGAGTGTAGAGTCGTGCAAAGCTAACTTTGCAGTGGAGCATCCGAAATAGTAATTTCCGTACGTTGCTTTTGTATGTTTTCACCATATTTTCAATGTATTCCACAAAACAAAATTGTAACAGACAATAACTGACGTAACATGTACGGTCGGCCACAGTCACAGATACCCCATGGCAGCTTCTACCGCGCGCGGCATAAGGGCGCCTATCGAACAAAAAGGGGTATCCTAGCGTGTGGCCGACTGTACCACTGAAAAATGGTGAACACATACAAAAGCAACGTACGGAAATTACTATTTCGGATGCTCCACTGCAAATTTAGCTTTGCACGACTCTACACTTTTGTTGCAAAGTCACCCGTAACGTAAGGGAATAGAGTGCACGCGTGTAAGCGTCTACGTACTGTCGTGTGTACAAATGAACTAATGAACTCATAATATGAAATCCAAAGAGTGTATTCAATAAATATTATAAGTACTCGCCATAGCTTTTTAAATAGTCCGAACACTAAATCATAATTATCTAAACTTTTAAGGGTAACCACAGCCCGATAGTGTTCGTAATATTTTAGTTATTTGTAAGTGTGGTATACGGTTACATACTATGCTTTGTTGCCGTGTTTTTCCTTTACTAATAAAAATAATAACGAAATAAAAATCCTTCCTTGGACATATAATAGACAAGTAAGATTTCAGTTTATTACATTTGAATTTATTCGAAGAAGGGTGACTACCTGAAAATAATATCACGTTTACTTTTGAGGCAAACCTTAGATTAAAGCTCTTCTTCCCGTGGCCGAAGGTGCAAACTCCCTCGTCGCTTGCAAGTACAGTCGGCAAGTAGTTTCCGCCGGCCTACAGACTTTGGGAACCGCTGAAGGCCGAAAGAAACCCCTGCCCACTGTACCTTCTTCGTCTTCTGTCATCTTCTCCTTTTGTCATCTTCTTCTTCTGTCATCTTCTTCTGTCATCTTCTTCTTGTATCATCTTCTTCTTCTGTCATCTTCTTCTTCTGTCATCTTCTTCTTCTGTCATCTTCTTCTTCTGTCATCTTATTCTTCTGTCATCTTCTTTTTATGTTGTTTATTTTCAAGCTAACAGGAACTCAGGAAATGTTTGGGTCTTGTTTAACCGACTTCAAAAAGGAGGAGGTACTCAATTCGACCCGTATGTTTGTGTGTTACCTCGGAACTTTTTTCTATAATGAATCTATTTTGATGATTCTTTTTTTGTTTGAAAGGGTATGCTTCCCGTGTGGCCCCATAAACATGGTGAAGAACTGATAAAGAACTTCGGAGATGAAGAACGGAACTCCGCAACAGACAACAGCAAATTACTCGGAATGACTTTAGATAGATAGAGACACATTGTACACTAATAAAATGTTTAATAGCTTAATAAGTTAGGCCCGCAAAATCAATCGCAGTTTTAACAAAAAAAGCTAGTTTAAACCCTATCTGTCGATTAATTTTCATACTAAATACGAGGTTCAATCTATGGTCTGAGTTTAAACTATGATTAAACCTTTAAATCCAGGGTGTTAAAAGAGCGCCAACAAAGCGGGAAACCACGTATAGTCCTCATCATAACAAACATTATTGCCCAAGGAACTATGCCTGGGAAATCAATGGTTTCCGAGATATTAATGTTCAATGTCGGCCTTTTCAAAAATTTATTTTTGCAGAAATAGGTTTAGTATCGATTACTTAACATTTATTTTCAAGAAGCCATATCAAAATTTTAGATTACAACCATTAAACATGTTTGTGTACATTTTCATTTTCATAACCCTATGATAGAACGTAGAAATAAATTTTTTTTACTGACGCTACTCGAGAACTGTCATTTTCGGTTCACTTTGACAAGGTTCCATCCCATTCTCATCCCGCGCGCATTACACCAGTAGAAGGCTCTTTTCTCATTTCAAACTCCGTTCCGCCCGGCAATTTCACGCTCATTTCCCTTTTCAGTGGAAAGCCGGCTGACACCCAGGTTCGGCAGAGTGCTGAATGTAATGTTGGTAAAGGGGCCACTACTTACTTATAATGGTACAGTTCCCGGCGCATTACTTGAGCAAAAGTTTGCGTAGTGGGGATGAGTTCGCGCATGTCAAACCAAACCAATCGGGGCCGTCCGAAGCAATAGCAATTCCGTCGCGCCCCTTGTCCCCCGCCAAAGAGATCTAAAAATCGTCTACTGCGTAGGCAAGGTCATTTTTCAAGTTATACGAGGTAGAGGCCACCCCAGAGTTTTTAGGCCGCCCAAAAGGCCCCTGACATGCCTTTATTAACGATTGTTATTAATCAACAACAACCGGGACAAACGGTATAACCGCTTGGTTGGTATACATTTTTCTCCAGTACCCTCAGGGCGCCTATGAGCCGAAGTAATACCTACCAATTGGTTAACGTGCCTTCCGAAGCACGGAAGCGCTCAGATATTACTGCCACTAGCGGTCACCCGTCCATGGACAGAGTAGTTACCACGAGTTTGAAAAAGCTGTGCCGGACGTCTGCCGGACGTCTGTCATGTATCCTAATACTATAGTAGTAAGGTTGTTTATCCAACTTACCATCTTTCAGTATCTTTCAGTGTCTTTCAGTATCTTTCAGTGACAGTGACAGTCAGCACTCGTGGTAACTGCTCTGACCGCGCCCGATGTTACTTGACTTTGCCAATCGATTTAGAATGGCTGTTAGTCCAACTAGGCTGTGAGCGATTCACTACTTAGAATAATTCTCGTATACGTTTCTAGATAGTGGACCTTAAAATACACTTACTTGAGCCCAGCAACAATCTCCATGGCGCCGTTGAAGTTCCCAATGTTCCAGCAGGTGAGCGCCATTCTCAGGGCACAGGCTAGGGCCCCCTTGCGCTCCTCGAGCGACGCCTGCGCAAGCAGCAGGTCCGTCACCCACGCTGACACCTGAGGGAGACAGATATACAAGGTGTTACAAAAGATGCTAACTCTTTTTACAGGGTAATAGCACCCGGTGATAGGGATCACAACCTAAATATTTTTTTTTGCTCTATGAATAAAATGTGAACGATGTGGCGGGAGAAAAGTATTTTTTAAAATATTGTTTTCATTGACTTTCACATTGTTTTAACAACTCAAAGCTATGTAAATGCACCTACACGCACGGTTATAAAATAAAAATTGTTTTTTATCAACTTTTTTTTACAGATTTGACGTCCTGTTGACCAGTAGGTTACACCCTGTAAAAAGAGTTAGGTACTTTTGTAACACCTTGTATATCCCTTGCTAGTTATACCAACTGAATATCTTTGAAAAGATGGCAAAGTCACCAGTTCATTTAATCGGGCTTGCGTTCATCAAAGTAAATAGCGCGGAGACGAGCCGCCAATCGCCATCGAAGGTCGATAATAATATAGCACAGAAACCCTTTGATGGTGGCTGATCCGATTCCAGCCTGGCTAGGGATGGGGCGGTAATGTCGATAAAAGCTTTGTTTGCCGGGACTTGATAGTTGGATGGCTGGTGGTTAAGGCTGGAAGATAGCACCGTGGCGGGATATTCAAAATTTTCACAGTTTTTTTTACATTTTGTAGCTAAACTGAGCTATTTTTGTTCAGCGATCTTTCGTTCGCGGCAGTAACATAGTATTCTTTTCATTATTGTAAACAACAGAACAACAATAATTCAGCCGATTATGTGTTCTGGTCTACGACAAGTTTTTTGGGCAGTGCCACTGCTTCGTAGACCAGAACACATAATCGGCTGAATTATTGTTGTTCTGTTGTTTACAATAATGAAAAGAATACTGTTTTATTGCCGCGAACGAAAAATCGCTGAACAAAAATTGCTCAGTTTAGCTACAAAATGTAAAAAAAACTGTGAAAATTTTGAATTTACCGCCACGTTGCTATCGTCCACCCTTAGATTCAGATTCAGATTCAAATTTTTATTCAATATGCAATAAATAAATTATTTACATTGAACGTCAAAATATTATCTACAGTAAAAAATGTATATAAATCAGATACTTATTACTATCTAATACTAAGTATCTAGCTACTTTTTTTTCTCCAGCTTCACTAGCTCTGATCGTTCTTGGAGAAGAAGCATGGTAAAGAAACTCCAAGGATCTCGTGCTTAAAAAAATAATACAGTTAATACTTAAGTCTGTAACGTATTTAAAGGCGTGTCGTTAGCATCCCAGTCATCATCATTATGTATTTAAGAGTTATCTTCTTGTCGGTGCAGCATTCCCATCCGAGTAGATACCCAGTAGAAGAAGTAGTACCTACGTAGTAGCGTCCCAGTAAAAGGACAAAACCGGGGTTTCTTCGTTTTTCTCCCACAACAAGCAAACTAATCCTCTAGAATTCGAATCAGAATATTCTTTTTTGTACTACAAAAACATAAAAAGGACCGACAGCATTAATAAATCGTAATTGAAGCCCTCAACTGGGAGCTCATTTTGGCACCATTCCGTTAAAGACTCAGGTCCCTGGTGTTTTTCAGTTTGCTGCTGGTGGCCAATAGACTTATTTTGTCGTACAAGGCTGAAAGTAGACTTTGCTGAGTCTAGAAAAAAAATTGTCGCCGGTCGCCGATGAAAGTTTGTTCATTTTATACTTTGAAAGCGTAAATGTATGGGTTGAGTATTTTATGGTTCCATACAAAAAAAACCTTCACTAAGAGCCTATAATAATTTTTGGCACCCGAGGCGAGTCACTAGTTCGTAATTTATTTTTATTTTAGAATAAGATCGATATCGATAAAATAACTCCTAAGTACATACTAGCCCATCTCTATTATGAATTTTCTCTCTAACTACGTCACGTGCTTCCTTTTACGGATCGCATCTTCCCTTCACGTGTAGGCGAGTGCAATGGCTGACACGGAAAGTGGTCCATAAAAAGATAAGATAAGATAATTTATTTATTTATACAAAATGCATGCACAGTAACATAGGTATTCTAAAATTATTACACAAAAGGGGTTTTCAGAACAAGATAGGTAGATACACAGCAATTTTTTGACAAATTGAAAGAATGTATCGTGGGAACCAACAAAAAAAGGTGATAACAAGATTTTGTTTCATACCATTAACCAACATTAAGTACTTTCCTGACTCGCTCCGAAACTTAGGTATTCGTGTCACAACCCTATTAATTGCGGTGGAAAATGCATGTGACAACAGTGAAAGTACAGGTATAAGCCTAGGGATTTTCATTTAATGGATCAGTTTTAGATAAAAACGCATCCAAAAAGTTTGCAGTCAAGGGAAAAATATTTTAGACATTTTCATGTTCATAAAATTTTAAAGTTCATACATTTATTTTTCTTTTATGACGCGTTATGTGAACTTTTTGTCTTTTTGTCGAAAGTCTTAGTTTCTTTGTTTCGTTCTACGCAAACGCAGCCGCAAGCAATAGAGTACAAGTTAGATAAGTATGCCGACACTCTAAGCGGTACTCGCTCCTAAACTCAAAAAACCGAGTCCACGGAATGGAATTAAAGTTTAGCTCCTACCATAGTAGGGCGTCAATCGAACAAAAAAGGGTACCCTACCGTGTCACTGCCCGTACCACTTTCACTGTTCGTAACTGTATTTCCGCCATTTTCACCCCTTTTAGGCGGCCAAGTTTGTGGAGTGACGAAGTGCTTATTTCCAAGCTGTCACTTCTTGTCTCAGTCATTCAGGGGGATGCGGGAAGCTTTGTTGATTATGGGCAGAACGGCTGTGCAATTTCGAAACCTAGCATGCGAAACGTGAAAAAAAAAATGATTTATCGATTTATGCATCATTTTAGGCAAATTGAAATTGCATCTAAAAAAACTGCTCAGTCAAAATCAAAATTGAAAATAAAACTGCTAAGAAATAAAATTTCAAAAATGTAGTATGTCCACCATGATGTAATCATGGTCATCCAAATAACTGGTACAAAAACCATGTAAAGCTAATATAAAGCTAAGCTAAAGGTTAAATGGTAGAAAATGCTACCTCGTAGCATAGCAACAGTATGTGCCATCGATCACTTTAAAACCTAGCAAGGGAAATTGCTCTTGCTATGTTTTAAAATTGCACAGCTGAGAAGTTGTTTCATTCAGCTGCCAGTTACAGATGGGTGATCGAAATGGAAAGCTATTTACAGGTCGCGTCACGAGTTATGAGCGCTGACCTTGAATGCGCAGAACTCATTTTTTCGGTCTGTTTGGTGGGGTACGCGGGGGGCGACGGAGAGGCGCGGTCGCCGGCGAGCGCGGGCGCGTGATTGGTAGATCAGTCGCTCTAGCCTCGGGGTACAGTCGCACACAACGTTTTTTTATTTCCTCGCAGAAAGAATGCCGAAACAAAATGTTTTAAAAAGACGGTTCAGAAAGATTCAAAAAAGTTATTGAGTACAATACATATTGGATTGAGATTATTTTTCATTGATTGTACACCCGTTTTATCGTAATGTCAGGATTATTGTATAGAAAACCATTTAAAATATAACGTCCGCAAAGAATACTTTAAATCGTTAAGTTTAGTCAGTTTCTCCGATTTTTATAGTATCTCACTCAACTATAGTTTAGCTCAGCGTCAGTCTTAGATCCCGCGTGGATATTAGACATTTTGCGCGCGATTGTACACACCTGCGCAGAAATCCCCACCAGTTTCGTCGAGCGCTCATAACTCGTGACGCTACCTGTAAAAATGTTTAACTGTCTTGTTACTTTTACTATGTTTTTGATGTGACTTCAATTAAAGTAGCGTGGCGGGAAATAAACAAATTCACAGTTTTTTTTTAATGTTGACGCTAAACTGTAAAATTGTATTATTTTCACAGAACAACAATAATTCAGATGATTACCTACGAGATTCGCTCATAAAACTTGGGCAGTAGGTACACTGGTTTTCGAGCAAAAAACCACATCAGTTTAAAAAAAATACTCAGTTTTGCCACAAAATTAAAATAAAAACATGCAAAGGGCTTTCCCGTTACGTTATTTTAGTTGAACCTTAAAGTTAAGCCGCTACTTAGAAAGGATCTTTACTAACCTACTAGGTACCTACCTATATTTTTACAGGACAGTAATACTTTTAGAGCTTGCCGCGTCGAGACTAAAGAGCTGCTAATAAATAAGTGGTGCAGAGAAGGTCAAAACCAGTCGGCTACTGCGAATTAGCTAAAAAGGCTTACTTGACTTTCTTGGGTAACGAGGCTAACTGTGCAAACTAGTCATGTAATGCGAACTGGCTAAAAATGCTAACTAGGCTTATTTGGCTAACTTGGCTAATCAAGTTTAAGGCTCCGTATAAGGCTAACTATAGCGCCACCAATGTTGAAAAAATAATATCTTCCTTCAGAAGAAGTTTCTGAAAAAATCCTAAGATGAGCTCATGCGCCATGCTTTTCTAGGTTTTTAAGTGTAGGTACCCAACTCAATTTCTAGTCTTAAGCTAAAAAATTTTCGATAACCGCAAAAAACGGCCGCTTTTGGCGGTTATCGAAAATTTTTTAGCTTAAAAGTAAATTTCGAAGAGGGTATCTACACTTAAAAATCTAGAAAAGCATGGCGCATAGGCTCATCTTAGGATTTTTTCAGAAACTTCTTCTAAAGGAAGATATGATTTTTTTAACAGTGGTGGCGCTAGTTAGCCTTATACGGAGCCTTAAGGAAAATAAGTCGAATAAGACGTCTAGATGAGGTCGAAACTAGTCGCCACGACAAAAGTGTCTTACCTCGTTAAACCTCCTAATAAGTGCTCGGACGGTGCTCTTCATCTGCTCCCCATGGGTTAGGGGCGCCCTTCGTATCATGGGGCGCTCCCCTAGCGCCCCTAGGACCCCTTCGCCCCCTAGGTCCAGGGTCACCTGGCGCAGGTAGTCTATGGGCGGTACCTGGGAAAGATGAAATACGAACTTATACAACGTGTTACAAAACATCCTAACTCTTTTTACAGGGTGTAACCTACTGGTCAACAGGATGTCAATTCTGTAAAAAAAGGTTGAAAGAAACAATTTTTATTTTATAACCTCAAAATTGTTTTTTTAATAACTTTTTTGTTTTTGGTATAAGCACAAATTTAAAAATATGTATATATGTGTATGTGCATTTGCATAGGTTTGAGTTGTTAAAACATTGTGAAAGGCAATGATAACAATATTTAAAAAATACTTTTTACCCGCTACAGCGTTCAAATTTTATTAATTTAAAAATTAACGGAACGTCATAGAGCTAAATAAATATTTAAGTTGTGATCCCTATCACCGGGTGCTACTACCCTGTAAAAAGAGTTAGTATCTTTTGTAACACCTTGTAGATCTTAGATAAAATTATTTTAAGTAATTTTACCCGCCTACCAAATTTCATGACCATCCGACCTACTCAAGTTATCGTCGAACAAACATTCAAACATACATACAAACGCTGGATTGTTCAAGTAGACTCTGAGAACATCGCTCGCTTTGCTCGACTGCGATTCCAACTAATACGAGTATGTTGACTCTTGGAAAAATCCCCATTGAACGAGCGAGCGATGTTTTCCGAGTCTACCCTGAACTATCCATCAGTATGAAGGAATGTTTGTTGAATGTATGATAGAGATAAATAGAGAACTCTTTATTGCACAACAGAAAGAATATTACCTACAGATAACTTTTACAACAAAATACAGGGTGTTAAAAGACCGCCAACAAAGCGACCACCAACAAACGTATTGTCCTCATCATAAGGAATATTTTTGTCCAAGGAAATATGGCTGGGAAATCCACGATTTCCGAGATAACGATGTTCAAAGTCGGACTTTTCAAAATTTTTTTTTTGCAGAAATGTATTTAGTACCCAGTTCTTCTCAAGAAGCCATATCAAAATTATGAATATTTCTTACAAAAAACGACGTTAAAATTGCAACCCGCAATGTATTCTAAACATCAGCACTTCAAGCTTAAGTAACATAAACATATACCTACGCTTGCGCGATATGACTTCACGTCCATTGCGTAACAAAATATTTTTCAAAATTATAACCTCAAAAACCAAAATCATTTCCCAGCAATAATTTATCGAATAAGTAGGTACCTACTTTGTTTTGGTGTCTAGTTAGTATGCGTGGCTTTCGGGTCTGTTGGCGGTCTTTTAATACCCTGTATAGTAGTAACGTCGGCCTTATCGCTAAAAGCGATCTCTTCCAGATAACCTTGGGATGGATAGGACTGGATGCGGAAATAAAGTAGTAAGTAGGTAGATGCACAAAATAAGGCAGAGATATAGTAAGATTAAAATACTTAGATGTCACTAACTAGTTTACGTAAACTTTTTGTTTACGAATGTATGTATGTATGAATGTAATGTATAAATAGTTGTTCGACGATTTCTCTGGTATCAATGATCGAATCGGATGAAAACATGAAATTTTGTAGGATTTTTAAGTTTGAACTTCAGACAAATCGGTTAAGGGGTTGCTAAGTTATTCATGGTGTTGTAATAGTTATTTGTTATGCAAGAATGCAAAATTATTGTTTGCGGCGAGTGCTTGTATTGAAAACCGAGCTAGCGAAGGTTTCTAAAATTGAGCCACGAGCGTAGCGAGTGGTTCAAAAAAAGAAACCTGAGCGTAGCGAGGTATTCAGAAGCACGAGACGCAAATAATATTGCATTCGTGCGAAACACAAAACTTTTCATCTCACAGAAGCGAGGAAATGACTTTGTTAGCCAAGCGGGACAAACTCTATAGACAACTACTTACAGGCAAAACAGGTGAGTCAAATAAGTTCCTTTTAAAAGCATATTTTACTGTAGTTACGGCTGCCGCACTAAAGTTTTGAGCTTCGTTGGTATTAAAACCATTCGTTTTATTAATAATTTCCTGAAGTTTATTTATCCAGACACAAAAATAATGTAAATAAAAGAATGTTTTTTTTTCCGGGTGCATTCTGAACTTATACCATATAAATTAAAAATTTGTAGGACATAAAAAATGAAATTAGTAATATCGTTTGAAAAAATGTATTTAACAAACCAAAACATAATTATCTATTTGATAAAACAGAAGCGCAGCATTTTTTTTATTTACTGGTATTTAAAAATAAATATGTGTACAAAATATTGAAAAGACTATAAGAAGAAACCGCGTTTCTGAATGTTCTATTCCGTGACTTTACCTTTTTAAAAGATGCTTATGCACCATTTACATTCACAGTTTTGTATAGAGAATGGGCACGAACAATCGCTTTCGCTGAAATACGCGTTTAAACGAACTATGAATGAGGTTTTATTTTCCATCGGGATCTGGCATCTACTTAAACGGCCAGTGTTTTTTTCTTTTTCAAAACCATAGGGCGCGGGAAAGACTGTCCCGGCGTCGCGTTCAAATTTCGAAGCGCACAAAAGTTCAGATAGTTTAAATCCGGCCTTTACACGATCGTAAGTTACTAGTAACAGCAAACTTTCCGAGCGTGGGAGATGAAAAGTATATTTCTTTTCTTTTGCTACATATTTCGGGTGAGGTTTCTTCACGCTGGGTGAGGTTTCTTAGCTTTATTTTTTTCAGTTGCAGTGCCAATTTCGAAGTGGAGGCGAAAAAGCTTTCTCTTTCCTTTTATGACCGGAAATGGTGCTTTTTGTGTGACTCTAGAAAACAGAGGTTGCTACCCGGATGACAGCCGGCGTGACAATGATCTTGCAAACCACCGACCAAACAGGGTGAGGACGTGAAACCTTAAGTACTAGGTACTGCCAAAAGTATGTTCCGCCT
The DNA here is from genome assembly GCA_949319315.1 of Zelleria hepariella. Lineage (NCBI taxonomy): Eukaryota > Metazoa > Arthropoda > Insecta > Lepidoptera > Yponomeutidae > Zelleria > Zelleria hepariella. Next base: position 16,622,128 of record OX439386.1, on the reverse strand, counting down.
TTGGACTCAAATAAAGGCAAAATTCATCTTGAGTTGTGTAATTCCCAATAGAAAATGTACTATGGCAAGAAAAAAAGGTTTGTCACAATCACGAATTTTCTTACACCCGTGTATTTGTAAAAAAATGTAAATGCCACTCGTAAATTAATCTTTAAAATTCAATAAAGCTTTAATAAAATTCTTCTTGCTACTTCGGTATTTTTTTCGTAAAATTAAGTAGATATTTTTTTATTAGATTAGTAAGTAATTCATTCGATGTATCTCGCCCGATATGACCGTGGAATTGGTTGAAATAAACGATTTATTATTATTATAATGTTCCGAATAAAAAAAAAATTGTTTGACTGTCACACTTCGAATTGGCAACAATAAAAATATTATCTTTTATTATTAGGCACTTCTGTTCCATACCTACTACTTACATACAAATATTCTATGATAGAGTGAGGCGATGGGAAGTGGCGTAGAAGCCGTTTAAAGTGTCGTTTTAGGGGTCCGCAGTTAGAAGGAAAAATATTCGTAGCGTATAAATATTGCCTACGTAAAGGGATAATGGACTTGGACATCTTTCTCTTGGTAACAGATGTACGGTCAGCGAAATATTAGGGTACCCCGTTTTGTTCGATTGACGTTAAGACCCAAACCTAGGCACAACTAGCGCCGCCAATGGAAAACAAAAAATATCTTTTTTTTGGATGCGTTTTTGCTAAAAACTCTTTATTAGGTTATCAACGGCTTTACTATTTTTAGGACCAAAGGTTTAGATTCCAGATCCTAGAACCTACGAATAAAATCTTTTATCGCCAAAAGTGGCCACTTTTGGCGATTTTTCCAATGGCGTGGCGGCGCTAGTTGTGCCAAGGTTTTCACCTTAAGTAGCATAGTTTATCCCTTAGTAGCATATTTCAGCTTGGATGAGCTTCAAAAACATAGAATAGACTTCTCTCACATAAACCGTGTTACTCCAAAATGAATGAAAAAAATAACACTTCTCCATACAAATATCTATTGCCAAACGAAACCATTTGTATGGAGAAGTTAATAAATTTTTCGCGGATTTTGAAATGGAATTTTTGGTATTTGGATTTTTTGGAATCACCAGTTCAACAAAATACCTTCGGCCTTAAAACCACTGAAATAACACGGTGTAGAGAGATCGAGAGAGAGAGAGAGAAACGTTTCGTTTTCCTTTTCCTTAAGGCGAACACACACACACACCCTCACTTAACGCCGACAATTTGCCGTCAATTAATAAAAAAACATGTTATCTTCTTTTTGGATCCTAGGCTTAACAATTTTAGGACCTAAGGCCTAGATCCCAGATCCTAAAGCTAGTGGACGTTTGTACCATCCTCTTAACTTTCTACGGGACCTTTTTTCTGTGAGTCGACATCGCACTTGGTCGGCTTTTTAGGGTAACCGACTGGGATCCTATTACTTAGACTCCGCTGTCCGTCCGTCTGTCTGTCTGTCTGTCTGTCTGTCTGTCTGTCTGTCCGTCCGTCCGTCCGTCCGTCCGTCCGTCCATACATCTACCAAGCTGTATCTCATGATCCGTGATAGTTAGACGGTTGAAATGTTCACAGGATGATGTATTTCTATTGCCTCTACAACAACAAATACTAAAAAACATGATAAAATAAATATTTAAGGGGGCTCCCATACAACAAACGTGATTTTTTTGCCGTATTTATGAACCCTTCGTGCGCGAGTCCGACTCGCACTTGGCCGGTTTTTTTCTACATCGAAAGCGTTTTTAGACGGACTTCGATGCCAAAAGGAACAGTGATATTGGAATAAAATATTCATAATTCACTCAAGTTCAGTCGCAGATGTATTTAAGGTGGAAGCGGTTCCTTTGCTAAGTGATTCGTTTTATTTTAAGGCCTCAGCATTCATCTACTCTTTTCCCAACTTCTGAATGACCTTGGACACATGTATAATATGCGTTTTTTGAATAGTAAGTACCTAACGAATTTTTGCTGTTTTGTTACTCAATACCTTCGCTCGGAGTTTCATAATTATTAAATTATTTTGTTTTATGTGGGCTGTGGGCAATCTAAACAAAGAAAGCCACTCGATGCTATTGTCAGTAGGTGAACCATTTTAATTGCGAATATTGTATTTAATAAAATTCTAGACGTACCTAGTCATTCTCCTACAGCTAAAAAATGCTACGGTTTTTTCATTTACCGTACGTTTGTTGTTTCCGAACAACTATTCAAATAACAATAAATTGAATTCAATATATTTCAGCATGCAACGACGTTAAATCAAAACGCTGGATATCGCTATCTGATATCTGGTGCGACTATAAATCGTTTAAACGAAAAATACGGCACAAAAATCTGCCTGTGCTGAAATATTCGTGAGTTTAAGCGGCAGCCATATTGGATAGGTACATACAACCGATGACAGAATAAAGGCACGTTATATGACACGCGTTCTGTTTTTTAGTATTTGTTGTTATAGCGGCAACAGAAATACCTATATCATCTGTAAAAATTTAAACTTTCTAGCTATCACGGTTCATGAGATACAGTCTGGTGACAGACGGACAGCGGAGTCTTTGTAATATTTATCCTTTTCAGGTCCGGAACCTTAAAAATCGCGAAATCTCATAAACGTCGCGTTTTCGCGTCTTCTCAAAAACGCGACCCTGACGCAAAAAAATAAAAACGCGTTTCCACAATAAGCACGCAGCATTATATCACCACATCTCTAGAGCTCCCACTGCCTGAATAAAATAAAATACTTATTTTTGCACCAACTCTTTTTGTAATGTCGTGTCTCGAACAATAACGAGGGGATTCCCACTGGATTATTGTACCGGGGCACAGTATAGGAATGGAGCAGTAGAACAACGCGGCTGTGTCCTTGATCACTATTTTTTTATGGGACCCACCAATCCCACCATTGGTTCCAAGAATTCATGAGCTCCTTCCGTTTGGGAGCCTAAAATGGAGAAATATCCAAGATGACGTTTTCTAACCTCCGTAATTTCAATTTCTTTCAAAGCTATTTTGAAAAGAAACGTTTAAAAAGATGGCCGCACCGGGAATTGAACGCGGGTTTTTCGCTTCTAAGTCCATTGTTCTACTCACTAGGCTACCACGGCGGAGATAAAGTACTGTATTTTCTAATAATGTGACCGATGCTCGAATCGTTTGTTTGTCTATGTCCCGACAAAGTCAGTAGGGTTATTCGAATCGAGAAAATTACCTACCGCTCTGTCGGTTCTCCTTTACGTCAAGAGTAGAGGGATTTTATTCGACTCAATTTAAGACGCAAATATAAAAAAATAACTGACTCACGTACGTAATTTCAAGGCGTCTCCGAAACTACTCATCTTACTTAAGCATTTGCATCTACGTAATGAGATGAATTATACAGCGTCCATTGGCACCTTCACTCACACTAGATGAGTAAAATTACCACTCGGACGCTGCAGTGCCTGGGACATTGTATTTTACTAGCAGAACCTGAGTCAGTGTGAAAAAATCCAAAATATTTTCGTTCGGAATCTTGATTCAATTCCATCCAGAATTCCGTCCGTATGTGGCCGGCCTCAGTGATAAAAATCTGCAATCTGCGTGCTTTATTATCAAGCCCTAAGATAAAACCTTAATAAATATAGGTATCTATTGTAAAATCGTTTTCAAGAAACTCCATGCAATGTTCCAACTAACTAGCCAACACAAGCCGTTAGCGTAGAAAAAAAGAAAACTTATTTTTCTATTTTCCCTGTAACGGCTTGCACTGCCAGTGCTTTTCATTACTGGCCAGTAAATGGGTTAAGTAAAGCCAGGGGGAAGAATACCAGCTCGCATAGTTTTTATCTATCCCACTTTTTTTTACCTAGATAAGTACCCTATATAGAGTGTTACCAACCCCTGTATGTTCTAAATAAACATCAAAAATATTGCTATGATTAAACAATAAAACTTTGTTTTCTAAAATAGGCATCAAAAATATTATAAAGATTTTTATAAGGTTAAAAAATTCGCTCGGGACAGGATTTGAACCCGTAGCTCGGTACCTGCTCGGTGGTCGCTTAGGTACCTCGGTAGCTCAATTGGTAGAGCGCCTGCATGGAAGGCAAGAGGTTGCGGGTTCAAATCCTGTCCCGAGCGAATTTTTTAACCTTATAAAAATCTTTATAAAGTTCCCTAGCACAGGTTAGTGCTTTAGAAAATACAAAAAGTGATCAAAAATATTGCCATGATTAAAATGTCAAAAAACTTGGTTCTAGCCTTCGATCAAGGATAAAACTAGTACAACATAGAACTCTGAAATGTGTCTGGAAAAATAGATGCCCAAATTGCCTTTGGGAGCTTATTTCCTCGTAGGCCATGCAAATAAAGTAAAACTGTACACTAATGCAATAAGGTTGACATTCGAATATTAGACGTACGGTCGAAATGATGTTTCGTATTGTTCTATTGCTGATATCTTTTGTTTCTGTGGGGACACGTTTTTATACGTAATGCGGATTCTATGGGATTTAGTTCGGTGGTTCCAGCAGATAAACCTTGTAGAGGTAATCTTTGTTGTTACCCGACAGGACAAAAATTACCCTGTAGTTATAAACCTAGTGTTCGATTTTTGCCACTTGCATTAGGAGCTGTGGATACCTTTATTTATGGGATAGGGTTGGTGAGTAAAACATTATCTGTTCTGTGGCTAAGTGTACCTAAGTACATCCCTCTCATTACAGTGCGATAGTAGAACGTTGCCCGTATTCATGGTTGAATAGAATTCAGTTTTGCATTCAATAGGTAGAATACAAGGGGTTACAAAAGGTCGTAACTCTTTTTACAGGGTAATAGCACTCGGTGATAGGGATCACATCACCTTTTTTTTTGCTCTATAACATTCCGTTGATATTTTAATTTATAAAGAAATTAGGGGCTGGGACGACAGAAAAATAAAATATGATTTTCATTAACTTTCACAATGTTTTATCAACTTAAAACTATGCAAATGCACTACGCAATGTGTTTGAAATAAATCCAAAAACAATAATTATTTGTAACAAAATAAATTTTGAGGTAAGTAGGTAATAAAATAAAAATAGCTTTTTTACAACTTTTTTTTACAGATGACTTAGGTTACACTCTGAAAAAAGAGTTAGAACTTTTTGTAATACTCGTACGTCGTACAATGGGTTGATTTTCCGAAAAATTAAAATTATCGGCTACTATCGTCATGGGTATTGCATACCAGCGTTATTTTTCTATTTCCCGAGAAAATACAGAAAAACTTCCAAGAAGAATCCTATTTCCGGTATCTAAGCCACTTCCATCGAATCGAATGACTTAAAACCACAGAATATGAATATAGTAGTAGGATAACTCGGTCTTGACTAAAATAGTAGTTTACCCCGAACTGTGCAATCGCGATGTACTTTGCAACCCCATATCTCGCAAACTCCTTGATCGATTTGGCTCATGTTTAAACTCGAAAAATATTATTGACTCATTTATTTGCTTAACAAATTTCATGACGTTTCGATCGACGATACTCAAGTTATCAACGAACAGACATTACAGACACATACCTACAAACTTAGAAACACACAAAAACATAAACGCCGGATTATTCAAGCACCTACTTCTCGCTTCGCTCGCTCGTTTAAATACTGCTCTACTGTGACAAAACGGTCGGTCGGTACAAAAATAAAGTCCGCAAGTTAGATCTCCGATAGAACTTCTCCTTAGAGACAGGTTGGCGACCTAGTTTTGTCTTTAAAAGCACTGAACACGCCAAAAGGTCTGGCTTTCTTCAACACGCAGCTTGAATTGTGCGTGGTGAACTGGTGAGCGACTTTTCAGCTCATGCACCTTCCTGGAGAGAAGGTAGTGGAAAATGGAAACATGCATCCATGAGCCACTCGCAGAGTACCGAAGCGCAAGTAGAGACGGCAAAACCTACCGCACAAAATAGGTCCTGAGTCCTGGCACTCGGTCTCGATCGTCTGCTGGATTTAGGGTGGTTTTCTAGAACGCTACTTAAACTCAGTTCAAACTAGAACGCTCCTTGAACTCTGTTTAAACGTAGTTTAAGTAGAGTTTAGTCGTGTCGACTGTCGATAAAACAGTGCATGTTTTGATTTGAATATCCCTCCCTTCATATCAAAACATGCTCTGTTTTATCGACAGTCTCAACTCTGTTTAAACTGAGTTTAAGTAGCGTTCTAGATTACCACCCAGTGTGCCCTTTTTATGACCAAGGCTGTCGATAAAGTACACAATAATAAATCTGAGTAGTGTTGGAAGGACATTTCTTCAGTCCTTAGTTCAGTTAGCTTTTATTTTCGATGCGAAGCCGTCAAAGAAAACTATTTTTTGGTCTGATTCTCAAAATGCCGGCCAAACAAACTTTTTGTCATATTTAGTTAAAAAATGTCATTCTGATAGTGACTAGTTATTGAGCATTACAAAAAAAATCCTAGCAAGAAAAAAAAACTTTCTTCTTAGGGTGCCTCCCACTTAGCGAAGGTTTGAATATTTCCGCATATATTATTTCTCTTTGTTTCTCGCGAGGCGAAATAGTTGGCGATCCCAGTCCACTCCCGTAGTTTTATTTCTTAGCCAGGATTTCCTCCTTCGGCCGACGCGTCTCTTGCTAGCGCCTTCCTCCATCATTATAATAATAATAATAATTCATTTATTTCAAATAACAAGATTCATAATGGTTAGTATGTGTAACAATTGTTTTGTTTATTATCTATGTTAGTAAAAACCTATAGCTAGAATAAGGGAGTTTAGGTACCTATTAATAAAGTTTGTTACGCACCACCTGGAGCCTACAGCAGTGGTTGATGTACGCGGAGTCAAGACGGCTCGCGATCATCGCCAGGAGTTGCAGGACTGAGGCTGTATCTCTCGTGTCTGAACACATGTGCCAGATATGCAACCTTTCTCCTTTTGATGGTGTTCCATTGCTCTCGCTTCTTGCTGACACGTCTTAGGCCTCTCTATATTTTCCAAAGCACATTGTAATTTTTTCAAAATTAAATGGTGAAATTAATATTCATTTTTGTAATCCTGTCTTCAGGTGTGCTTTTGTCAGTTATGCTTACGATTGGACTTTCACATTATCCTGATGCAAGAAATGCTTTTCAAACGTTCATCGTCTGTAGTTTCGTACCTCTGATCAAAGTTCCAGCGACGGAGACGGATAGGTGGGCGAGCACTTATTTGTGTTGAAAAATTCACGACACCCTCTATTCGGATCGAAGTTGGGCTGGCTACTTAGAACTTTAGAACCTTGGAAGCATATTATTATCTCAGTAGAAATGAAATGAAATAAATTATCCCAACAAAAACATTTTCATGTAAGATGTTGCCAAGACAAGACATACACCTCGCAATATCAAAAAGCTACTCGTATCGGATCTCATGTAGAGCCAAGCTTCTAATATTTGTACACCCCCGTGCCCTAACTCTAAAAGCCCTAGCCCTAGGCCCTAGCTAATTTCACAAACTCTACACCTTTGTCAAAATATTATGTGGCTTGGCCGTTTCGTTACTAAGAACTATTGTATACCTAAGACAGAAAAGTAATGAACAGTAAATACATTTTTCACCTTACGCCCTACATTTTTCTCCACTTATCTAACGTTTCGCAGACTTGACTGACTCTCGAGGTTTCAGCTCACGAAGCCACTAGTTAACAATTTTTATGAACGCACCCTTTCTTATGTTTTTTTTAGACACTTTCGTTCGATTCTCGATCCTATAGCACGTGTCATAAGCCGTCTGGGTACACTTTACGACAAAAATACGCATAACCCGTAATCGGCTAAAAAACGGGGGCCATTCCCAACTTTTCCGCGCGGCGGCCGAGCATTCGCTTTTGAGTTATAGGCAATTTCTTCGGAGGGCGCATTTACACTTTGAGAATGGAAGAAAGCTACAGAGTATTTTTACACTTAAACTTTCGTAAGCACTGCACATTTTGTGTTTCGTAAACGGTTAAACTTACTTGTAATATGTCGGTGTAGCCGACTAGTTTTGGTCCTCATTTGGAGACCTTAATCATGGAGCTGAGACGGCCCTCCCGACGCCGTGGCCAGTCTCAGACTGCGTGACACCGACATAATACAATTAAGTTTTACCGTTTACGAAATACAAAAAGATTGGTAATCTTCATACAAAAGTGTGCGAGCGATGTTGGTACGCCCGGCCACAGTCTCGAACTCTAGAATACCCCTTGGTAGCTATCGCGCGCGGCATAAGGGCGCCAAAAGTGTGGCCGACTATACGACGAGGTAGGTATAAAAACTTGCATCTGCTTAATGAGATAATTTATGTAGCTTCCAGTGGCACACTCACATCTGGTTCGAGTGTGTTTATAGTTTCCGAGCGTGCAGCGTGATCCTGTAATGAGATCGACACTAATTTGGGTATTTTTCACGGAATTTTATAATATTGTATGGCTTTAGTATCGTGTAAATAAATCACTCCTGAGTCGGGTGTAACTTTACAAAATGACACCTTGTAGCTAACCACGACACAGTGGTATTATAAAAAAAACAATATCAAAATGACTTGGGCACACAATATTTTCCTCTGGTGTGAATCGACCTCGCAATGCAGTAGAAATCATTTAGGTCCGCTATGAGCCACCTGCGCCCCGCTTTCTGGTTTTTACCCGACCACGCTGAGCAAGAGGAGTGGTATGATTTCAAAAGCTTAATTTGTATGTATGAATGGTGTATGTTTGTGTGTTCATCTAGCCTACATTAGGCCTTTGCGTCTACGTATCGAGATGATTTATGCAGCGTCCAGTGGCACCATCACTAAACCTAAGCTTGGCTTGACCAATTTGATCAAACGAGCTTTTTTTTTAGATCGGTTCTAATAAAATACGCTCACTTAGGCCAGTTTAAAAAAAAAATGGCACCCATGGATTCTCGAGACCATCGAAAAAAGTCACAGGCCAAGGGGGACGAAATCCATTGCGGAAGAGATCGGTTGGCAGACCACCAGGTTACCCTGGACGCTATTGCGATCAAATTGAAAAAGTTTAAAAATTTACTTTGAATTCGCATAGTAATGCTTTGATTTTAAATACTTTGTAATGTTTATTCAAAGGTAAGGCTGTTTTATTCAATAAAAACACAAAATGCGTCTTAATTTGTAAAATATTATTTTTTGTAAATTGCGCCATATTGCGGACGTATTGGAAAAATGCGTCAAGGGTAGTGTTGTACGCTTGGAAACATTGCCACTCCCGGCAATGTTTCCACTGGCAATGTTCCCGAAAAGTTTCCCAATGTTTCCATAAATTCCCAGTGAATATTTTTTTGTTAATTAATGCTAATTCTTATAATATTGCTTTGGTTAGTCACGTGACATGTATAATTGAATAAGTGTCTTGTCCTTGCAGTGTTGCCACATGCAGACTGCATGGAATCGGTATTTTATTACAAAATCCATCTTAAATCCATGCTACCTATCAAATTCGTATGAATTGTGTTTAGTAACTTATTATTTGGTGTATAAAGAACCCAAAACCATTTACAATTCAGTAAACAAATATTGAGATATCCAAAGTTTAGAGCAAAGTTCCCGTTAAATTCCCAGCTGGGGGAACATTTCCGGCAATGTTTCCGGCAATGTTTCCAGCGATTGGCAATGTTCCCGGGAACGGAACATCAATAGTCAAGGGTAGAGTGGCAGATGGTCCGACGACATGGCCCAAGGGGTTTTTTTCCAGGCATCAAAAATAGCCCGAATAACTGTCAAAATCAGTCTATTAATCTGTGGTTTCCATAGGTACAAACCACAGATTTAGTTGCACGATAATTCGCGAATCGCTGTCAAATTTGACACTTGGAAAAATCCCTAGTAGCCGGAAAACAGTGTTTGCGTCTGGCACAGGATCATGAGAGGTGGCGTGAGCATGAAGAGGCCTTTACTCAGCAGTGGGTGTTAACAGGCTGATGATGATGATGATTTCACTATCAACAAGCGCGGTAACCATGGTTACGCCACAATGTTCATTCAACTTTCAAGCCTTTTGGTAGTCAGCGGTACAAAGTTTTTGTATTTTTTTTTGTAAACTGCTATTGGATGCCTGGTTATGATTGTTATTGGGTCTTCTCACAACATCATCAATTCTACTGAGCTTTACTTTCAGAAAAAAAAAAACTCAGAAACTAAGGCGCATCGAATTTGCAATAAGAGAGATAAATACCTTGAAACATTGATATAGGCCCGGTTTCTGAGTTAAGAATTTTAACTAAGCACATACTTACGTATCGCTCTGTCACGCTCTTTTGTGAGAAATCTGCAGAGACAGGACGATACTTACCCAATGATATACTTTCTAGGCCACGTTCTTTCGATATCTCATAGATGGCGGTAAACAACGGTACAGTGTAAAGAGTCTACTGATAGCATAGACATAATTTTTTTTTATAGGCAAGGATATGAACAGATCGAGCCATTAAGGTTTACACAAAAAAGTTTACAATATAGACCACTGTATCGGCGTTGACAGCCTTGTTTGACCACAGAGGGAAAAAATGTTGGACTAACTATTTGATTGTTAACCGATTGGTTGAGGAGCTAGGTAACTAAAATCCAGCCAAAACTGTTAAAAAGCTATATTGTTTGTGAAATAATTTTGAACATAAAAGTAATATTTTGAAGGCGTGAAAACGGATATGCACAAACATACCTACATTCACCATCGAAAAAATCAGCCCTATTGAAAAATACTTCAAACAACTTTTGTTCCTATTTGAAACCTAATGTGAGGGGATTATTAGGTATCAATGGATTGAGTGGATGGTAAAAGCGGAAACACTACATTTTGCTCCACCAATACCTAAATGTGTTTGGACGTAAGGTACGAAGGCAACGAGCGCGAACTGCCATAAAAAAACACGTCTCGTCAGCGACATCTATAGTTACAAATTTGGAACTACAACTTATGAGCTGTCAAAAAATCACCCTTTGGTTTAATTTGAAGGAATGAAAGTTTTTCAGTCATTATTTCAAAAGGTGCAATTTTTCTGATGCTGAGTTTAGCTTGTCAACACTTTTGGCTGGAGTTTTTGTAACTTATAATAACCTAGCTATCTCAACTTTGCCAATCGGTTAACAATGGCTATTCCAACCTTCTTCCCTCTGTGGTCCAACTAGGTTGTCAACGCCAATACAGTGGTTTACAATGTAAACTTTTTTGTGTAAACCTTAATTGCTTGATCTGTTCATATCCTTGCCTATAAAAAACAATATGTCTATGCTATCAGTAGACTCTTTACACTGTACCGTTGTTTACCGCCATCTATGAGATATCGAAAGAACGTGCCTAGAAAGTATCTTATTGCTTTACAAAATTCTCAACTCAGAAACCGGGCTATAGTCGTGCAAAGCTAACTTTGCAGTGGAGCATCCGAAATAGTAATTTCCGTACGTTGCTTTTTTATGTTTTCATCATATTTTAATGTATTCCACAAAACTAAATTGTAACAGACAATAACTGACGTAACATGTACCACTTTTAGAACTTGTAACATGTACCACTGCTACGTACGGAAATTACTATTTCGGATGCTCCACTGCAAAGTTAGCTTTGCACGACTCTAGCTTAGTAAAGTTGACAGAGCACTAGTCAGTCAGGTGACACCCTAGGATACCCCTTTTTGTTTGATTAACGCACATATTCCACACAAGGCTAGCAAAATTATAATTAGTGCGCATAATTTAGAATGTTCCAATTATTGTATTGTGTTTTTGTGTTTGTTAATCGTGTTTTCTGTTGGTGTGCCAAATAATATAAATAAAATAAAAACTACATCACTAACTGCCGGTTTCTGATTTGAGAAATTCGCTAAGCAAGTACTTAAATATCGTTCTGCCTCTGCGGATTTCTCACAAAAGAAAATGACAGAACTATAGTTAAGCATTTGGTTAGTGAAATTCTCAATTCAGAAACCGGGCCTAAGCTCATTAAATACATGAACCATACAAATACACGAAAATACTTAAAGGGATAAAGTGGCCACCTTTGGCGATAAATGATTGCATTCGTAGGTTCTAGGATCTGGAATCCAAATTGTAGTTCCTAAAAACAGTTAAGCCTCGCGTTAAGATTTTGCAGCCCGGTTTCTGAGTTGAGAATTTTGTTAAGCAAATACATAACTATCGTTCGGTCAAGCTCTTTTGTGAGAAATCTGCAGACACAGGACGATACTTACCCATTTGCTTAGCGAATTTCTCAATTCAGAAACCGGCAGTGAGAGTTTTTAGCAATAAACGCATCCAAAACGAAGTTATGTTTTTTTTTTCATTGGCAGCGCTAGTTGTGCCTACTGTGCCTTAAGAAAAAAAAAAAGAAAATCACAGGCTAGTCTGGCGATGGCAGGCACGCTTCTACAATTTTGTTTTTTTCCTGCCACTACTTGGTACGAAATAAAAAGTAAAATAAAATGACGTACCAACGAAGATATTCTAAGATATTAGTTCGTTTAGGGTTTTGTACCCGAAGTGTGCACAAACGGGACCCTATTACCCTACGCTGTCTGTCAATACCACTTGCTAGTGTAGAAGGAAAACATCGTGAGGAAACCTGAGCGTATGAGGTATTATACGCCGATTCGCATTGAGCACGGCACGGCTTGCACTCTGTCTCTAAGAGAAGGTCTTTGCCCAGCTAGTGGGACATGTACAAGTACAGGCTACATCTTACTTTTTATTCTTACCTTTCCCTCCACATTTCCGCGCTCACAATTTCATTCTCTTTTACATTTTTACAAGCCTTTTGGGTCCACAGCTGGCCAGACAGGGGCCTTAGTCTGTAACGCAATGTTGCCAAAATGGGCTCCCGGTAGGCGGCTTCAATTACGATTTATTAATGCTGTCGGTCCTTTTAATGTTTTTGCAGAACAGCAAAGAATATTCTGATTCCATTTCTAGAGGATTAGTTCGCTCGTTGTAGGAGAAAAACGAGGAAATTCCGGTATTGTCCTTCTTCTGGGATGCCATCGACACGCCATTGCGTTACAGGCTAAGGCCCCTGCTCGGTGCAGCCGCACGGTTGTAATGGCATTTAAATGCAAATGTGGATACCGCAGTTTACCTTCCTGTGACATTTTGTATAATAGGGCCGTTTACACTTGGCGATTTTCGCTTAAAAATCTGTGGACCTAATTATACCTACCTAAAGGATGGAAATTAGAGACCTACCTACGTAGCCTGAATAATGACGGTTGCAAATGCTGAAAGGAAACATTCCTTTAAATTATCCTTTAATTCCTTTAAATGTGACTTTAAATTGATTTAAAAAAAACTGATTAATTGAAATAATTGAATATTTTATTTGTGATTTGATTGATGAATAAAGTAAAACTGCAATTTTTGCAGTCTGAGTAGTGATTTATATTCAAAACTGTTCTGAACGGTCGGTCTATGTGGTTATATAACGACTTTAATTTTTTTCATAATTAAAACTACATTAGAAAACCGACCTACTTTAAGCCATTTTCAGAATTGTGATTCTTCAGATTTTACTAGTCCATCGAAGTTCGAATGGTGTAAACACTCCCGAAGTTGCTGAACAATGAAAAGCTATGCAAGTTTCGACATAACGACATTTACCGTTTACATTAGTTAATTCCGGCTTCGGTCGCAGTTTCAGCCTTGTTTGATTTATGTTCACTTGCTGCTAGGGTTTCATTCACTAGTAGTTGTGTCTACCTCATTATAAGCACCGTATAACCTGGGGCCTTAGCCTGTAATGCAATGGCGCATCAATGGCGTCCCAGTAGAAGGACAAAACCGGGATTTCCTCATTTTTCTTCTACAACCAGCGAACTAATCGTCTAGAATTAGAATCAGAATATTCTTTGCTGTACTACAAAAACATTAAAAGGACCGACAGCATAATTTGGCCCATTTTGGCACCATTTCGTTACAGGCTAAGGCCCCTGGTAAGCGGTGGTGGCCTAGTGGTAGACATTGGACTTCGATTCCCAGCGCAGGTATGAACGGTCGGCCACAGTCAAAGATACCCCTTACCGCGCGCGGCCTAAGGCCGACTGTACCTACCTATGACTGTTTCTTTTCAAAGTTACGTACATTTCTGAATTTGACGTAACAAAACCGCTCGCTAATGGTCAAGGAAAACATCGTGAGGAAACCCGCGGCTTAGTCGGCTCCATAGGTACAGTAGGCCACACGCTAGGATACCCCTTTTTATTCGATTAGCGCCCTTATGCCGCGTGCGGTAAGAGCTGCCATGGGGTATCTGTGACTGTCATGTGGCCGACCGTACAAGAGTTTAAAAGAAATTATTCTGCAAAATCGGTTTTTTATGTCTACTGAAAAGTAAACAGATTGTGAGTATTGTGACTAGTGTTTTTGAAACTACCGATTCAACTTTGCTCGCTGTCCGGTAAATGAAGAACCAGTATTTACGGTCAGCGATACCCCATGGTAGCTCATTTCGCGCTAGGCATAAGTGCGTCAATCGAACGAAAGGGGGATCCTAGCGTGTCGCTAAGTACTGTGCTGCCAGGTACCTAAAAGGTACCACGAAATGCACTCTCGCTCCTCGTTTGCACCTGCTAGGTTGACTATTATGTGGATTCGGGTCATTCCACACTAGCTCTGGCCCGCGACTTCGTCCGCGCAGATTCTACTTATCTACATAATTTTGCGTAAGTAAGTATATTTTTCGACCTTTTGTATTTTTGGTAGCGCCCCATCGTTGTCGGTTAGACGAGTAGGTATTGAAGTATCAATGAAGAAGGAAATTCGCATCGACAGTTACTTTACTAGGTAGCTCGGTATGCGAATTTGTACCCTTATAAAAATCTTTATAAATTTAATGTTCTCTACCACGGGTCCGTATGATAATGTTTTTTCGACGTCCAAAAAAACGAGTAGGCGACATCTCGGACAAAATATTTTCGGACACTTTGTCCGAAATGTCGCTTTATTATTTATATATTTTTGAGGCGACATCTCGGACACTTACAAATAAAGCTGTTTTGTACAGTCGGATAAAAAACTCACATCAATCTTATTTATGAGGAGACTAATAAAAATGTTACAAACTCACATGAAAATAATATCTTGTGTACTTATGCAGTCTTCAATATTTGCTCCCCCACGCAAGTGTGTCGCTCGCGACACACATTTTATTTAATTAATTTTATGTATTTATGCTTATGCTTATAATTGTATGCTTATAATTTTATGCTTATCTTAACTATATTATGTTGACAATATTTGAATGTTTTGCCTCGTGTACCAACGTTTGGCAATCTGCCCCCGCGTCTCATGTCACTGCGCAGGTAACAAAGGCTCAGCACAGCCAATAAGTACTAGGCTTACATAAGGTTGTAGGAGGATCACCACCTCAGTTCTTACATCATTACGCGGGGTTGGTTAGGAACAAAATGATGTGAGAACTGAGGTGATGATCCTCCTAGCACCTTATGTAAGCCTAGTACTTTTTCATCAAAAACGAGCCGAATGCGATCTGAGTGCTTAAATTCAGGCTTTAACTGTCAAGGAAAACGGCTTATTTAAGCCGCTTTAGCTATCCTAAAATAGGCAGATGTGGTAACGTTCTTTCTCGGTGTATTATATTTGAATACTTTAGTATCTGACTGTACGATACAGGTGCCATATTTTGAGAGTGTCCGAGATGTCGCCTCAAAAATATAAAAAATACAAAGCGACATTTCGGACAAAGTGTCCGAAAATATTTTGTCCGAGATGTCGCCTACTCAAAAAAACGGAAAATAAAAATAAAAGTACCTACCTAAAAGAAAGTTAGAAAATAAAAACCGACGCTTGGCAATGATTTTCCACAATGCTTCCAAATGCAGGCACTGCAGCGCCGAGTGGTCTCTTCACCCATCTAGTGTGAGTGAAGGTGCCACTGTACGCTGTATAAATCATCTCATTACGTAGATGCAAAGGCCTTAGTTTATGCTATAGGTAGACATAGACATAGACATCTTTATTCGTAAATCGGTATCGGGCAGAGGTGGGCTGATGATAGTTAGGGAGGCGAATAGGGGAATTTTCGGCAATACTCGAGCGTGGCAGTTTAAGATATGAGAGATACCTTAGACCTAATAGAACATCCTTGTAAAGTATTTAGCTCTATATGTAGTGACGCGCGCCTAGGATAGACGATCAGATTAGTAAAAAAAAATGGATAGTCTGAAATACTCGAGCGCGTCAGATTAAGATATTGGGGGTTGATTTTAGTGTTATAAATTTAACTAATCTGACGATAAGTCCTTGACGCCGCCGAGTTATAGGGTCGCGAACTTGTAAAAAAAAAACGTTAATCCGGCATTCTCGAGCGCGATTTTTTTATTTTTTATTTTGAAGAATATAATCTAAAACTTACTAAAAATACAAAATCTGCCGGTTTCCGCATGACCGGAAGTGTGGAGGAGCCATTTCGTCTTCCTAAGAACGCGTTACGGCATATAAGTCGCGAACGATACATTTTACAAAAAAAAAGTTTACAAAAAAGTTTATTTTACACAAAAAAGGTCTCTTTACATTTTTGTCCAAAGTTAAAACGTTTTGACTTGAAGCATCATAAAAACTCAAACTTTTTCGGTCAGATTAAGAGAACCCACCAACATTTTTGTCAGATTAAAAAAATATGCTTTCAAGATACCGAGATAAACCTCCCCTATGAAAATCTGACGCGCTCGAGTATTTCAAAAAAACTTTATTTTTTTGCATTTTCAAAAATTCATCGTAACTTACGTCACGCCGAAATCGTCAGTTTTTTTAAAGGGAGCTTCCTTGGGGCCTACTTAACACCCCTTCCGAAAATCTGACGCGCTCGAGGAAATTTTTTTTTTTTCCATTTTTGACTACTTTATATGCCTACCCCCACCACGCAAACCGGCAGATTAGTATACCGTTGTTATCAGAGGCACTCGGGGCATACGTAGTATGAATATCTGACGCGCTCGAGAATGCCCAAGTAACTGTTTTTTTTAACATTTTTGAAAAACCGTACACGCCAAACCCACCGCTAAAATGGTTTTGGCCATACGAGCTTTTCTTTTCGAAATTATTTTATCTTTCGATTTTGATAGGTCTCGACAGCGCCGTTGAATTACGCCATTTAGCTACCTCGCCTCCCTAACTATGATGATTGATACTATAGGTAAACTACACGACAATAAATGGTTGAACATTCATGGGGGTGATTTCGGATAGGTCTTGGTGTCAGGTGTCTAGACTCGCTCATATTCAAGTTTGGCCCACCCTGTATACTGTCTTTTAACACCCTGTAGTTAGGTAGAAATGGGAGACTTCCTTCGGGACCAAGAATTCATTCATCAAATTATGATAAAAGCCAAAGTCGGTAGCTTTGGCGCTTTAGCGCAAAGCGCGGATATTTTTTCGTAAATATAAAATTGAGATTTATGATGGCGTGGGAAAAAGTGTCCCTTAAGGTAATAGGTATTAATTTTCCTTTTTCCTTTACAGGGCTCGGAAAATTCAATAACTCTATACCGGTATCCGATAAGGAGTCCAGAGTCTTCCAGAGGCACAAACTCTATCCAAACTTCATGCAGTTTTGTTATTCAAGGTCGGTCGGCCTCAGTAACAGATACTCCATGGCAGCTCTTAACGACCGCGACATAAGAGCGCCAATCGAACAAAAAGGGGTAGCCTAGCGTGTGACCGTCTGTGCAAGGATTATAAGCCCTCATAAAACGCCTTGTTTACAGCGTTAATTATTGCATATCTAATATTTTACTACTTTTTCCTTGAGAGTGCATATTTTTCAATAAAATGGTTATTACAGTTCGATCCTCCCTTCTTTGAACTTTAAAAAAAATACAATTAAGTAGGTATCTACCAGATTACTTATTTATGTTGCAAAATTGAGATTACACTTTTTTTTTAAGATTAGTTAGTCAGCGAAGATTGTGGTATGTCTGCTTTAAAAAAATAGTTTCTTCCTATAATCCTCGGGGTATTTTAATTTCAAATGTCTTCCCTTCTGGCCTAAAAGTTAATGGGCCTTGTTCACCGCGGGTATTATTCCATTATGGACAAATTCGCTTAGCGTAGTCTGTGGTGTACCTTTGTTTTGTTCTCAAAGCCGAGCCTAGGTCTTGATTCAGTTATCGGTACAATTAAAATTAGTGTCCTGGGTATTTAGGTTTGTTTTATTGTAATATTAAGTTATCGGTGGCGGCGCTACAGGGTGCACTCTAATTCAATAGCGAAACTTTAAGTAGGCTGTCTACTGATCAATACAAACAACTTGTACTAGGTGGCGAAATTAATATGGTGAAAAAATTTTCAGCTGTCCCATACTAAAGGTCGACTCAGTACTGCACCAAATGTATCAAGCAGCAGATATTTTTTTCGTTCAATATTTTTCGCCATCTAGTACAAGTTGTTTGTATTGATCAGTAGACAGCCTACTTAAAGTTCCGCTATCGACTTAGAGTGCACCCTGTATAATTAACTTCAGTCCTCTTTCTTAACTGTAGTTCTTACCTTAATAACACCCTGTATATTACAGGAAGCAGATGGTATAGCTGCTGGGCAAGCCTACTCCATCTAAAACAATGTCCCAGGCACTGCAGCGCCGAGTGGTCTGTTCACCCATCTAGTGCGAGTGAAGGTGCCACTGGACGCTTTATAAATCATCTCATTACGTAGATGCAAAGGCTTTTTTTTTATTACAGGAAAACCAATAAGAAGTCTTTGGTATTTATAGGAACAATAAAAATAATTGTTTATGGTAGTGTCAGTACGGTTTGTTCACCTCTGTCAAACATAAGATTGGCGTGGACTGCAAGCCCGGGCTTGGCGAAGTGGATTTCTGTCCTTTAAGGTTACCAGTTCTGGCGTTGTTTAATTACTTACCAACTCGGGCTAACTACCTCTGGAATGAGATTAAATACACAGAACGACTGTTCAGTTCAGGGTTCACATTTGCCGAAGTAGGTACAACGAGAGTAGAATAGAATATTCTTTATAGTACTAAAAACATAATTATAAGGTCAAACAGTACATATTAGGGTACAATTGGCGACCTTATTGCTAATAGCAATTTCTTGCAGGTAACCACTGACGGAGAAAATGCAAAAGAGATGGGAGATGGGTCGGAGTGGGCTACCTATTACGGTACCAAAGATAAGGGTAGGAAATACAGAAAGAGAGTTCGGGTACGGAACCCTAAAAACCAATCTAATTGAACGAGCGAGCGAAGCGAGCGAAGTTCTCCGAGTCTACTTGAACAATCCGGCGTTTGTATGTATGTATGTATGTATGTATGTATGTATGTATGTATGTATGTATGTATGTATGAATGTTCGTTCGACGATAACTTGAGTAAATTAAGTCCGATCGTCATAAAATTCAGTAGGCAGGTAAATGAGGCAAAGAGAATTTTTAAGTTCGAACATGAGCCAAATCGGTCGACGGGTTGCCGAGATATGGGGTTGTTAAGGTTATATGGGATGAGAGAGGGCGCCACTGCTGCCTCTCAGTAACATTAAAATAGTGCTAAAAAGTGATTTTAAAAGTGATAAAAACGTAAATCTAATCAGTAAACAGTGAAACCAGTGATAAAAACTAACAAAAGTGAACTATAAATACAAATTCTGTTTGGCAACAATATTGTGGATATCGGACGTAAAACTCAGTGGAAACAATAAAAATAAACTTTTACGGGTCGCGAAATAATCGGTAACAAGAACTCTATTTTAATCCAATAAATCCAAAAATAACCAAAAATTTTGCTAATAATAATTGCTAGGGTCCAAAGTACACCAGATTAGAAAATTCAAAACAGCGCCATCTATTTTAAAAAAATATAAATATATTGTTATTCTACTTTCTAACAGAGGGCGTGACTAAAGTTTGTTTATCAAAGCCATCTAGTGTTCAAAATTATAAACCAAAAAGTCCTTCTATGCTACAATAGAGGTCGCTTTACTTCAAAACTACAAGAGAGTCCTATAAATATCCTATAATTAAAATGGAAGAAATACTAGATAAACTACAAAAATATCCAAAATGATCTAGAGGCACAAACACTTGAAATAAGATAAAGCGGCGAACAAGTTACAGAAAACATATGAGGCCAAGCGAATTTTTAAGTTCGAACATGAGCCAAATCGGTCGAGGGGTTGCAGAGATATGGGGTCGCGAGTTCATAGTTCGGGGCGAACCACTAGTTTATTGTGAGTTACATTAATATAAAACTGCGATATTAGATATCTATGCAATAAAGCTTGTGATTTCCAGAAACCTGTCTATTATTTTGTAACTCTATGATTTCGAAATTGACAATTTAAAAACGGACCAATCATTGACCGACTGACAATCTAACGGCAGTGAAATTGACAACTTATTGCTGAACAGCGAGCGGATGTTATCCAGTTCGATGTTGCTGAATTATATTATCACTGAAATGAACCCGTGATATTGTGAGAAATGGTGGCGGTTGACAATAATCCGGGTATAATGCGTGCGGGATGAGAATGGGATGGAACCTTGTCAAAGTCAATCGAAAACATACTGTATTTTACTTTGACAAGGTTGCATCGACGTGAGTTTGCTTACTGCGCGCGTCTCAGTTCCAAAAGGTCGCATCCCATTCTCATTCCGCGCGGATTATAATTGTAAATTCACTACTTAAATTATAATATCATTGGTTTAACAATATCCCTGCGACATAAACAATCTGACTTTTACTCTTACATTGGATAGCGAGCAATTTTATTATTTTTTTGTCATTATACCTACTTACCTTGTACGAAATAAGGTTGTCAGTTGGTCGAAGACAGCTGTCGTTGCGTGGTTCTTGGTACAGGGAAACTGTCAGTGTGCAGAAGATATCAACATTTGGGGCGGTTTTCTACGTCTCGTCGTCTCACGTCATCCCATAAAAATAATATAATCCATAAAAAAAATAGGTAAAAAAACTTTTTAAGTTAAACGGTTTTATGTTAAACATACATTGCAATGTTTAAGATAAATGTACTAAAAACCAAAAAATAATAAAATAGATACAGTCGTGGGAATTATAAACATATGCATAGACTAGACTAAAATAAAACCGTGGGGCACGTCAACTGCCTAATTATAGTGTAACATTACAAAACAAACATTTTAATCAACGATTGTAGACAATTGACGTGCCCCACGGTTTTATTTTAGTCTAGTCTATGCCAAGCCTACTCCATCTAAAACAATGTCCCAGGCACTGCAGCGCCGAGTGGTCTCTTCACCTATCTAGTGTGAGTGAAGGTGCCACTGGACGCTGTATAAATCATCTCATTACGTAGATGCAAAGGCCTTAGTTTTAGTAGTCTATGCATATGTTTATAATTCCCACGACTGTATCTATTTTATTATTTTTTGGTTTTTAGTACATTTATCTTAAACATTGCAATGTATGTTTAACATAAAACCGTTTAACTTAAAAAGTTTTTTTACCTATTTTTATTTTCTAGTTTTTAGTTTTTATTTCGCATTCTGTTTAATTCATATAGTACATTGTATTATACTGGTTGAGCACTTTCATTTGATACCCATATTGATGGGATCGATAAAACCTACGTTATCCGCCATTTTGTAGCGGCCACCATCTTGTATTTAAATTTTTTATAGTATATTGTATTCTGCTTGTTGAGCCCTTTCATTTGATACCCATATTGATGGGATTGATAAAACCTACGTTATCCGCCATTTTGTAGCGGCCGCCATCTTGGATTTCAATTTTTTATTGTATATTGTATTCTGCTTGTTGAGCCCTTTCATTTGATACCCATATTGATGGGATCAATAAAACATAAATTATCCGCCATTTTGTAGCGGCGGCCATCTTGAATTTATAATGATAATGAATAAACATAATTGTATTGTCACCAAAATCCAAAGTGTATACAAAATTTCAGATTAATCGGTTGACAGGAAGAGGGTGAAATTTGAATTACTAAATTTGACCCAAGAAAGAATAAAGAATAAATATAAATAAAAAAAAATAAAAATAAAAAAACAAACGGGGTGAGCTAAATAAAACCGTTTAATAATAAAACCGTTTAATAATAAAACCGTTTAATAAAAAATTATTAATCTCGTCCTCGGACGAGGTCGAAACTAGTTAGCTCTCTCGACGTTATTACGAAAGTTTAAGTAATATTGTTTTTTCAAAGCCGAAAATAAATGTGTTTTTTTTTTTACTGAGATTATTGATTATTGTTTTTTTAGGTATATTATTATGTTTCAACGAAAAAATGACTGTGTTTCTGAAAGCTTCTGTGTCTCATTGTATTTCATTACGTGCTTCTATTAGGTAAATGGAAAATCGAATTAGGGAGAGCTGAGAGAAACGCGATTTCATTCGTTTTAAGGTCTTGGCGATGGAATTAGGTAACTATTATCTTTGAACAAGCGAGCGAAGTTCTCCGACTCTTCTGGAACAATCCGGCGTTTGTATGTACCTATGTTTGTACGTTTGTATGTATGCATGTTCGTTCGACGATTACTTGAGTAAATTTAGTTGGATCGTCATGAAATTTGGTAGGCGGGTAGGTAAATGAGGCAAAGAGAATTTTTAATTTCGAACAAGAGCCAAATCGGTCGAGGAATTGTTGAGATATGGAGTCGCGAGTTCTAAGTTCCGGGCGAACCACTAGTGACATCCGTGTTTCGCGAAATAAATTACCTGCTACACGAGAAGGGATTATTTTTAGGAGCTCATAAATATAAATTAAAATTTGTTATCATACCCGCGTCACCATATTGGATTTTCCATTGTTAGCGCGCTTGTAACATGATTTTAGAGGACCAAAATGTGTAATGGGTAGGAAGTGGTAGCATAATGGGTAGAACGTTGGACACAAGCGTGAGGTTTTAGCTTCGATCAAGGATAAAACTAGATACAACATAGAACTCTGAAATGTGTCTGGAAAAATAGATGCCCAAATTGCCTTTGGGAGCTTATTTGCTCGTAGTCCATGCAATTAAAGTAAAACTGTACACTAATGCGATAAGGTTGACATTCGAATATTAGACGTATGGTCGAAATGACGTTTCGTATTGTTCTATTGCTGATATCTTTTGTTTCTGTGGGGACAAGTTTTTATTGTGATTTTGTAATGCGGATTCTATGGGATTTAGTTCGGTGGGTTTTAGGTTCGAATCTCGGTGCGAGTATTTACCTTTGGAAAGAAGATGCAGCCTGTACATGTCCTACTAGCAGGCCTTCTCTCAGAGAAAGAGTTCGAGTTCAATGTAAACTATGAGTTTAGGTTATTGAGTGAAGTTCTCCGAGTCTACTTTAACAATCCGACGTTTGTAGTATATTTGTATTATTTATGTATGAATGTTGGTTCGAAGATAACTTGAGTGAATTTGGTCGGATCGTCATGAAATTTGTTGTGCGGGTAAAAGAAAACAAAATATTTTTTAAGTTTGTACATTAGCCAAATCGGTCGAGGGGTCATATTGGGTTGTGAAGTTTAGGTACGAGTACCTATACACCGTGCAATTTTAGTGGTTTTAAAGCCGAAGGTATTTAGTTGCACTAGTGATTCTGAGCCAAATTCGAAAATTTTACTTCAAAACTAGCGAAAAAAAAAGAACACTTCCCAATACAAACGGCTCTCGCCAATAGACACCATTTGTATGGAGAAGTATATTTTTTTTCGCGCGTTTTCGAATGAAATTTTGTAATTTGGCTCAGAATTACCAAAATACCTTCGGCTTTAAAACCACTAAAATTGCACGGAGTACCTATGCAATGCGCGCATATCTACACGAATGGTGTTAGCAAAAAGTTATACTATTGGACTATAGGACATATTATTACGTGTTAGGTACCTAACTTACAAAATTATTAATAACGACAGTGCCATTATTCCCATTTCTCTGGCATATCAATATTAAGCCGGGTTCCCCCAAAGGTATTCGACAATACAATTTCACGCCCCGTCTCAATTCTATTGTAACAAACCACACAGCTGACGGATCTCGTTGAATATTGCGAATTGAGTAATAATTTGTGTGATTTAATTAGAATTCATTATAAGGCCGCGGCGTCTAGAACCTAGTAGTTTAAATCTAAGGATATAATTATGTTTCTAAACGTTTGCCAATCTAATATACCTAAAGGTTCATACATTTCCTGACAGGAAGAGTATGTGTGGAGACCGATTATTAACTAATTATTAGGAATGTTGTATGAGTGAGCTTAGAATTGGCATCCTTTTCAGACCAAATACTAGAATGTAGGTACAAAAAAAATGTAATGCTTGTCAAGGAGGCTATTGGATTACCTAATATAATAAATACATAAAAATAATTCAATTGAACATACTTCTTAGGGTCGCACCCAGTCAAGATTACCAGAATCTGATTTACTGACGCGATGCAGGATTTGAAGTGACGTTAAGTGTGTCAAAGTTCGCTATGCAGCCAACAGAGGTCACCACAAGCATTTCAAGGAAATGACTTACTGCCGCGCAAGACCGTAAACAAATGGAGATCTCTTCTTCGAGCCCTATGTCCCTCACAAGGGATAAAAGGATATCATCATCATCATCAAAAGACTTACTTGGTAGAAGAGCTGGTACTCCGTGTCTGTGAGCCTCAGGGCTGCTTCCTCAGGGTAGTACAGGAGGCTCTTCAGCAGCGCCAGCTCTGAACAACTGCTCTGGTCCGGAGTCGCTGAACCTGGGGACAGCAAAGAGTACCTAGGTATTATTGGTGGACAAACTGAATTCTACTATTTGTACAACTTG
This sequence comes from Zelleria hepariella, assembly GCA_949319315.1. Taxonomy (NCBI): domain Eukaryota; kingdom Metazoa; phylum Arthropoda; class Insecta; order Lepidoptera; family Yponomeutidae; genus Zelleria; species Zelleria hepariella. The sequence goes on along the minus strand of OX439386.1, from coordinate 16,597,347 downwards.
AACTGCAAGTTTATTTAACGGTTATTTTGAGGATATTATTAATTTTTAATGACTCACGAAACGGATTGAATCGCGGTGGGTTTTAGGCAGAATTACCTTATTTATCCCGACGTTTCGGCCGCGTTATAGTTGCACGGAAAGCAGCAGATCATTCGGAATCAGTGCAGTCAGTTTGATCTTTTTTGTTAATCATTAGATTATGTCAATATTATGGATAGCCGACTAGTTTTTACTTCGTTCGGAAGTCTCCCAGTCATAGTTGAGAAACAGAGCTCGCTGCCACCGCTGCCAGTCGCTCACTGCAGTCCACGAACTTTGTAGACGTCCGGACGAGGTATACAAACTAGTCGGCTATCCCTATCGAATCGGATCTTCTTACCTTCATCATCTTTTTCGATTCCATGGCCAAACGCGGCACCGCTCGGGCCGGCCTTGGACCCGTCTGGCATTTCACCAGCGCACGCGCACCGAGCTCACACAAACAACCAGCACACTTGCACATTTACACTCGCGACGGTCACGCCCTCTATCAATCGCGCGCGGAAACTTCATGACAGCGGCGCCATCTCTCTTTGCGAACGTGGAACTAATGTGGGTGTTTCACTTTTTATGCGCTCAGACATTGTTTTATTGATTGCTTTGTTTTGTTCTGGGACGTTTGGGTTTCATCGTTTCGTTTTGTACCTGTGGACAAGGGAATACTTGGTTAGAATATTATAGTTAGTAATAGGTTACGTTAAGTATGGGTGCGAAGCTTGGACGCTGACGAAAAAAGAGGAGACCAAACTCCTGGTCGCAGAACGAAAAATTCTGCGAAAAATCTTTGGTCCTACAAGACGCGAAGATGGCTCATGGAAGATCTTGGCTTTGAAGTAGGGTAAATTTCATAGCAAAAGCTATCACGTAACCAAAAACCTATAATAATTATGTTTTAGTAACATCTCCCCGACCGTTGACCAATTATTCAGACGCAGTCGATCTATTTGGAAAGAGATGGCGTCGCATTGTTAGGAAATAACAAGGCGCCGTTGACAAACTCGAAAAGGACAATTTTACAGTTCCTTATACACGAAGGGTGCCAAGCGGGACCTTATTATTTTGCCCACTCCGTCTTTTGGTCTATTCTATAATTATTTGAAGGCATCTTTAAAACCTTAATACGGAGTAAGCTGAATTGTTCACAGAATATAATTATGTGCTATTAGCGGATTACCTAAAATAATAAAAAACAGTAAATGTGACATAACCGTGTTCATATAACATAGAGGTGGTTTCATAGAGTTCCATTATGCACAACTAGTTGGTCGGTTTAATTGGACAGAATGGAATAGGGTATTTTGAACCTGACTATCCAGACACTTATAACCCGTGTCATAAAGAAAACATTTAGGACGGAGTTAAAAACCTAGCGTTGTCTCGCTTTGACTGTATTAATTAGAGCGAGAGGGCAAGTGTTATGAAGTCCATCCTAAATGTTTCCTTTAATGGCACGGGTTATAGCGTTCACAATAGTTCACATTCATGTCACTAAGCTAACTAGGAAAAATAAACACAGGTTGCGTTCCGATTGATTTAGGTGGTAGATTCATCACATTTTGGTCACGTTAAGCTGTAGACACAAATTGCTTGTTATTAACGCGTGATGTAGAGGCGCGCGCCCAAAGAGGTTGGTGCCAAGGAGGCGAGCTGGCTGGAATTTTCAGCAATGTCATTTGGAGTAGGTGAAAGAAGAGCTAGTGTTCCAGGTGCGGGAGTGGCGTGCGCCTGCTACCGCTGGTGGCTCCGTTTCTGGTCGCCGGGCGGCGATAATAAATAACGCGAAGAGGTGTAAAGTGTAATAATTTCATAATAGTGGTGAAGGAATGGTGTGTACTCTGTGAGTGTTCTTTATGGCGAGCGTCGCCATGGCGACTATGTCCTTCAGTAATAAAACAGGCTTTCAACGCATCGGTTGTATTTATTATAGTTTCATTCGCAAACAACTCAGACAGACTTTAATTCACAAACTGGCGGAATGTCTCTATGGTGTTGCTCAACGACAAGGACTTTACAGTCAGCCATTTGTTCAATCCACAATTCAGTCGCGTTCTTCCTTTCTTAATGTAATTTCCTTTGCTCGGCGAAAAATCTTGCATCTCTTTTCTGGACAATGAGAGCGTATTATTCTTATAGTAGGTACCTAAGTTTAAAAAATATAATTATAAGGCTTTGAATAAAAAACCCGGCTACGATGTTGTTATTCTGGTATCTAATATATCTAACGTAGCTAACTTTTTTTAGGTGGACCGATTTTTATGTTTTTTTTTGTCTTGTAAGTAACTTTCCGTGTGGTCCTATAAAAAATGGTGAAGATCTGATGAAGAAAATTTAATGAAGTCGTATTTTTTTTTTCAATTTCACTATTTTTATTTTGTTTTTTTTTTGTAGGTATAAATAGGTTTTGCTCTACAAAAAGTGTTATCTATCGATAAGAAAATTTAAAGAAGTCGGTTTTTTTTCTATTTTTTGTAGAGTGTAAAGGTGTATAATACGTTTTGCTTTATAAAAAGTGTTATCTATCGATCTAAGTATCTATTTCACATAAAGTTACAAGCTCGTGAATGCCATCGCTTTTTGAGGCCTCTCGTCCCCCTAGATCAGTTCCGAAAGCTAATTAAGTGCTTCAATAGCCAATTTCACGGCTCGATGACGTCGTTAAACCTTACTGAAAAGGCTCCGGGATCAGGGACCTAAAAGCGCACCTAAAAACTCGCCCACGGCGACTTTTTGTACCAATGCTGTCGCGCGTTCGTATCGATACAGTCGCGATGCGGTCGCTAGCTGTGTGCCCTCGCCCACCATGACCACGATTCAGTCGCGATGCAAACGCGATACCATCGCGATGCAATTCGGATTCCCTGAAAATTATCCCCTAAAAGCGCTCACAGCCTAGTTGGACTAGCTTGATTGGCAAAGTTAAGCAACATCGGGCCCGGTCAGTCCATGGATGGGTGCCCGCTAGTGGCAATAATATCTGAGCGCTTCCGTGCTTCGGACGGCATGTTAAATAGTTGGTCCCGGTTGTTGTTGATTATAACAATCGTTAAGCCATGTCACAGGTCCTTTGGGCGGCCTTAAAACTCTGACACCAGGGCGGGTTGGCACTACTTCATACGATTACCTAACTACCATCCCCTAAAAGCGTTTGCACACGGCTCCGATGCGAATCAAAGACTCCCGTCTAAGTATTTGTGAATGATCCGAAATTGGAATACCTATCTCGACTTTGGAAAGCTGAACTGGGATCTAGATCACTACCCCTCATACAATAGAGTACTGTCAGCGACACGGTAAGATACCCCCCTTTTGTTCGATTGATGCCTTTATGGCTTGCGCGATTAGGGCTACCTACCTACCTAGGGTGGCATTAATAGTCGTCATCTCAAGCTCGAGCTCAAGTAGGTGAACTCAGAAAACAAAATCACCGACTTGAGACCTTGGCTAATGTCAATGTCAGACAGGTACTCAAGCTTAACATTAGCCAAGGCTTGACATTAGCATTTTTGTTTTCTGAGATCACCTACGAGCTCGATCTTGAGCTGACGACAGTTGAATGCCACTGTACCTAACTTGAGTAATTTTGGTTTAATCGTCATGGATTTTGGTAGGTTGGTAAAAAGTTCAAACAAGAGCCAAGTCGGTCGAGGGGTTGCTGAGATATAGGGTTGTAAAGTTTACATGATGGTGTTAGCGAAAAGTTACACATCGCGAGTTCACAGTTTGGGGCGAACTACTAGTTGCCAATTGATAAATTAAATGTACAGTCGGCCACAGTCTCAGATACCCCTTTTTGTTCGATTGGCGCCCTTATGCCGCGCGCGATAAGAGCTGCCATGGGGTATCTGAAATTGTGGCCGACCGTACATAACTTTTTTGAAGTGGAAGTGGGCAGTACACCTGGCGAGACGTACCGATGGCAGATGGAAAAAGTCCATTGCGGAATGGCGACCCCGAGAGGGGAAGAGATTGGTTGGCAAACCACCATCAGCCAGATGGTCCGACGACATAGCCAAGTAGCCGGAAAACAGTGGTTGCGTATGGCGCAGGATCGTGAGAGGTGGCGTGAGCATGAAGAGGCCTTTACTCAGCAGTGGGTGCTAACAGGCTGATGATGATGAAATTGAATGTACAAAACATGGAAAATGGAAGCGAAGCTTCTAAATTTAAGCAAAATCTTGGTTTTCTTTGTATTTCTAAAGAATTTGCAATAAATCCCTTCACACAATTCAGGGTCGCGGTTGACCCCAGTGGCGACCTAAAAGCAGGTGTCATTAAGGGTTAAGGGACCTCTAAATAAGGAACCGCTTTTGGGAGCTCCACGCCACTTCTCTGAGTGGAAGGGGATTCGGGGATGGGATCATTTCGATATCGATGTTCTTCAATTTCGGATATTAGGGGGTAAAGGAGGCTCTGCACTTAATTAACTCTGAACGTAAAAAAATACAGGGTAGAAAGTAAAACAACGTGTTACAAAACATCGTAACTTTTTTTACAGGGTGTGTGGTCAACAGGATGTCAATATACTATAAGATTTTTTTTTTATAACCTTAAAATATAAAAAAAAATATTATTTTTGATTTTTGGTATTTCTTAGTTCAAATTTAAAAATATGTTTGTATGTTTGCATTTGCATAGCTTTGAGTTGTTAAAACATTGTGAAAGTCAATGAAAACAATATTTAAAAAATACCTTTCTCAGAATACTTGAATAATTTTTTTTTTCTCAGAGATAAAAAAAACTTTAAGTTGTGATCCCTATCACCGGCTATTACCCTGAAAGAAGATTTAGGATTTTTTTGTAACACCTTGTATTTAGAAAATACGTTTACTGGGTATTTTTTTTACGGAGTAGTGAATAAATTGAGTTCGAGTTTAGCTACTATCGGCATATAGTTGCTAATCTCAGTTCATGTGCCCCATCCTTACAGTTCCTCTGAGAGGCTCCCGTCTCTATTATGTTTGTTCGTATATCTTCAGCGCGCAATTTAGATATGTAAAGTCGGGTTGTAGGTTGTTTGGCGGGAAGTGGGCTATAAATTTTGAAATAAAAAAAAAACATAAAAATTACAAAAGAACCAAGAGCATTGTGGTTGTACAAGTTACCGAAGCGATAATGTAAATTGTGACACTGTATTATTGGATACTAGTCGTCATCGAATTGTCATAATAAACTATGAATTATTTCATTGTAGTTTTATGAAACTGGCACCAGGATACAAACGCAAAACTCTGCCTCGGCAACAACGGAACTACACACAAATTATTGTGTATCCGGTAACAATAGCTATTTCCTTTCCTCTCAGTTATTTGGGCCTCTGGCATATTCACGAAATGAATGAATGGGCAAAATGTCGAACCGCGTTGCGAAAATAGAGAGACATGATGAGAAAAGGAAAGACCACAAAAAGGTACAGACAGCGACATGCTAGGATACCCAAAAGACAAAAAAATATGTATAATAAGTAATTTAGATTTAATTTTTACGTTCAATGTAATATGATTTTTATTGCATAGGTATTTTTATTGAATAAACATATTTTTAATTTTACTTTAATTTGATCGATTGGCGCCCTGATATCACGCGCAATAAGAAGGGGTATCCTAGCGTGTTGTCAGGATATCCATTGACGTTAGTAGCCCTTATATGCTCTTTGGTAGCCCATTGATATTGTCACACTTTTGAAGTTTTCTTACTTAGTAAGATGTAGCCTGTACAGTGTAGATGGGGTGTGGTGTGTAAAAAAAATGACTCAGGCACTGCAGCGCCGAGTGGTCTCTTCATCCATCTAGTGTGAGTGAAGGTGCCACTGGACGCTGTATAAATCATCTCATTACGAAGATGCAAAGGCCTTAGTACAGTGTACCTGCGATATCCCACAACAAGCTGAGAGAGAGTAGGCTAATCTCCACGCGTGCCCACTGCAGATTGGCGATTTTCGCGTTGAGGTATTTTAAACTTGTTTACTCAAAATATAACGGACCAAACCGGATACGTCCTTAGTTTTAAAAAGTTTTTTGTATTTCATTTATAGGTTTTCGTCGACTCGCCAAATAAGATACATGTAATAAGCATCAAATCTACACTGCCTATTAAAACATTTTGTCCAAAATAAATAAACGTTTTAGCTAACCCTTTCACTGTGCCTGAAAACAGAAAAACATGAGGATTTATTACTTTTTCGTTAGTCCATAACGAGAAAAAGTTACAGAGTTGAGTTAGTAGTTATTAGATACGTTTTTTTTATTGCGCATTTTGGAGAGAAATTATGGAATTTGCTTCGAATCACCAGTGTAACAAATGCCTTTGGATTTAAAGCAAAAAAAAAATTCACTAACGAAGTCGATAGCACCCTGTAAGATGTGTTTACTTACGGGTCAGAAGTCGGCGTGGTATTCGGCAAAAGAAGCCTTCTAAGTTCACAGAATCGCCCCCAGGTAACCCTGGCAACGGGTTACGACGTGGTTAAGGCACCTACAACACACTCACGCTGTGCAACCCCGTGGAAAGCCCGGTCAAGTCAAAGAAACGGGTTACGGTTTTAGTGCTCACTAGTTGGCGCCACTGTCGAGTAAGGTCATGAAGTAGTTATTTCGGACGTAAAAAAAAATACTAACGTTACAATCATATTTAAATAAAGGCCTTTGCATCTACGTAATGCCTGGGACATTGTTTTAGATCAGTCTTTCCCAACGTGGGCGATAACGCCCCCTTGTGGGCGCTGAAGGCCTAAAGGGGGGCGGTAAGAGACCCAGAAAAAAAAGGGAGCGTTGTGTAGGGCTTTGGGGTCGATTTATAATTTTATCTACCTAGCTAGGAAGACTCTTAGACACCGACTGAGCTCTCGACTCGATAATTTATTCTTAATGTGGGCAGTAGACAAAAAAAGGTTGGGAACCCCTGTTTTAGATGGAGTAGGCGTGCCCAGCACCTATACTATCCAGACAACTTAGTCGCCTAGCCCACAGGAAGGACGAGTCAATAATTAAAATAATTAATCAAAAAATTACACACACACACCTATAGGACCTATATACACCTATAAGCGCCATCTTTGAATTGTTTTGAAAACGGCTCATTAGACGCGCACGACCGTATATAGGTTTCGCGACTTTGAGGCGTGAGTGTGTAGAGGCCTTTACAGTAACGGGCTCTCAGCGTAACCCTTATCAACCCCGCTCCTACTTCTCCGAAAGTCTGAACCAGTGTGTTTTCGCGCACTGACCCTTTTTGTACCCTACACCTCTTTGTGTAGACGATTTTTAATGTGCCTGACCCTGTTTGGAAGAAGTGTTAAGCCGCGTACAGAGCAGCTATCACGAGTGCTTACTGTCACTGTCGCTGAAAGTGATAAGTTGGATAAACAACCTTACTACTATAGTATTAGGATACATGACACACGTCCGGCAGACGTCCGGCACAGCTTTTTCGCACTCGTGGTAGCTACTCAGATTACGTGCAACACAACAATGTAATGCTCTAGTTGTAGTTGAAGTTCAATTACAGCAGATGCTGAAATGCTTCCATTTTGTCATATACTGTGTTTTATCTAGATGTAATCTACTTTTTCTTGCATGTAAAAATTTTTGGGCAAATAAATATTTTTCTATTTCTATTTCTATTTCTAATGCAATATGCAATGCAACATTTTTCATAAATTTTTCGCGCACAGTGTGCTCGCGAACACATTAAAATGTTACATTGCATGTTGCATTATATGTTGCATTCCAAGTAATCTGTACGCGGCTTTACTTATGGACCTAGGTACTAGCCTTTGCCCGCAACTTCGTCCGCGCAGTTTTTTTTCCGTTATCGATATCAGCGTACCCTAAAAGCAAGTTGGCGCTAGATCCCACTAATATTTTTATGAATGCTAAAGTTTGTGAGTGTGTTTGTTTGTTACTATTTCACGTTGCAACGTCTGGACGGATTTGGCAGAAAATTGTAATGGAGAGAGCTTTGACATCACAATTTTATTCAAAATGCTATAATTACTAGCTACTCGTATGTTCCGCGACTTCGTCTACGCTGATATCGATAAAAAAAAAATGTCTGCGCGGACGAAGCCATGGGCAAAATCTGCGGGTTTCCTTGCGGTGTAGTCCTTCACGGATTCTTGAATAAAATCACATTTATGTCAATAACCTATCGCATGGTTTTTCAGCATAAACCGTAAGTAGATGTTTTAGGATAAAATATAACCTATTTTTCTTCTTTTTTTATTTTTGTTATTGGTTATGGTGGCAGTTAACCAGAGACTATCAGTCTGAAATAGGAGCAAATATATCGAGTAGCCAATATGGCGGCGTATCCGGTCGCGGCGGAAGCTTGTAGGCGGCCTCCTAAATCAATATCCGATCTCGCCTCTTAAGGCCTTTTTACATGTCTATTGTTTTTATTGCATCTAACATAATAATTTCCTCGCTCTGTGAAATGAAAAGTTGTGTGTGTCGCACAGATGCAATATTTTTTGTGTCTCGTGCTTCTAAATTACTTCGGTCTAGCTCAGTATTCAATACAAGCACTCGCTGCAAACAATGATTTTGCGTCCTCGCATGACGAATAACTATTTTATACCTCATAGGGCGTCGAGTTCAAATTTCGAAGCACGCAAAAATGATGCCTGCATGTTTGCGACTAAAATTGACTCTTCTACGATCGTATGGGCCTAGGTGAACCGATTTGGATGCAGTTCTTTATTTGAAAGCAAGTTTTCTAGTGAGTGTTCTTAGATATGTTTTATCAAAATCGGTTAAGCTGTTTAAGAGATATGCTAATTTGAAGCTAAAATTTCGGGGGTATTTTTTTTATTTTTATTTAGTAGTTATTGTGAAGACAACGAAGGACAATCGACGAGATTGGCTTTCGACCGAGGGGGTTGGCGTGAAAATAACGCGTATTATATACCCATCAGTGGCCTTCATTCAGTGGCTGGATAGATAGATAGACTCGTGTAGTGTACCCTAACCTTTAAGGCGTGAATTAATTATTCAAATTGAAATTGCCACCACGGGCGCGGATCGGTTCTTTATTTATTAAATTGTGGCTACACGTTTTCGTACTTAGTCGGCTTAACTTTACTTAGCTTAGGGTGTGGTGTTTGAATATCTACTAAATTCAAAATTTTAAAAACGTTTCAGTTTCAAATAAGCATATCTCATAAACGGCTGAACCAATTTTGATCAATCATATATCTAAGAACACTTGCTAGATGGTCAGAGGTGGCTCAGGACAGAGATGTTTGGAAGACAAGAGGCCTTCGAGTTGACTCCTAGTGTTTTTCCTGAGTGTCAACTCGCACTAGTGCGAGATTTATTGCGTGCGAGTTGTCACCCAAGCCTAAAATTTAATATCTTTATTTACCGATCCCAGGATCAGTGGAAACATCAAAATTAAGTTAATGTTTGTATCCTGTGATCCCGGGATCGGTGGAGACAACAAAATAAATATATTTTTGTGGAAACTGATCACGCTGTACAGAAAGAAAAAAGATCACGGATGGACAAATTTTCTTCCGCGAGTTTTTTCCCGGCGGCGGCGGAAGCCGAGGCGAGACGCGCGCGCAAGTCTCCGCCGCGTCTGTAGATCACTAGCGCGCCGTCGGCGCGTCGGAGATGCGTACGCGCACACGCTCGCGAGACCCGCCGTCTGACCTGCGGGCGGCGTTAAACTTACTTGTATTATGTCGGTGTAGCCGACTAGTTTCGGTTCTCATTCGGAGACCTTAATTATGGAGCTGAGACGGCCCCCGCAATGACGTTATTAAGTAAGTAAGTAAGATGTAGCCTGTACGTTATTATTATAACAATAATTTATAATTTATTTATTATTATATTTCATATTTATTATTTTTATACTTTTACAGCGTGAGACGTACCGCCAGGTGGTTTATAAAATACAGAAAGTTTAACAGAAATATGGTAGCACAGCATGAGTGAGAGAGATGGAGAGAGAGAGACTTAGCCCGGTTTCTGAATTGAGAATTTTACTAAGTAAATACTTAAGTATCGTTCTGTCACGCTCTTTTGTGAGAAATCTGCAGAGACAGGACGATACTTACCCATTTGCTTAGCGAATTTCTCAATTCAGAAACCGGCACCTTTTTCAGCTACTGACCCCTTTTTCTTTAAAAAAATGTTAAAGAAAAAACAACTAGCCTCTTGATAATGCTGCTTGATAAAAAAATATATCTAAATTTTACTTTGTGACACACCTACCAACAAAACTAATAATATATAGGACCGGTTTCTGAATTGAGAAATTCGCTAAGCAAATGGGTAAGTATCGTCCTGCCTCTGCAGATTTCTCACAAAAGAGCGTGATAGAACGATAGTTAAATATTTGCTTAGCAAAATTCTCAATTCAGAAAGCGGGCCATTATCTTTTAACGATAAATTCAATTAATTATGCTAATTCTTAAATTGCTTTATTCTTTTCTTAAGGAAGAATATTGCGTAATTAATTATTTAATTAACAAATTTTTAATATGATTATTTTATTTTATTATTGCCTGCGTGTTTTTTTTATGTATGATTTTGAATAATTAATGAGTGTTAACGTGTACCTATTGCCACCAATGAACCCACTTGTGAGGACACGGATATGCTTAAAATCAGCGCTGTGATGATGTTCGCACACACAGCAAAAAGCTGAGCATTATCCTCCCTTTTGTAAAAACAAGTAACTTTTTAACTTTTATACTCTGTACTTGTGTGTTTTTTTTCTTTGTGTGACAAATAAACTTTTTCTATTTCAATTACTGGCTTTAGAATAAGGACCCTGTTTACCTACACCTATATCCTCCGCTTACCATTTCAATTTTCAATCACAGTTTGTAATTTCCTCGAGCATTTCCGCTTTCTTGGTTCTTCTAACAACGTGTTGTTGTGTGACGTCACAATTATATTGTTTTGCGGAAACATAGGTATGTCGCAACTCGCAGCTAGTAGAGTTTAAAGTACCGACTCAGTACTGTGCGCACCGCGACTTCTTTCTTCGACGTGAAATATGTCGCAAAAGCTAACATGGCTACTATCCGCAACTGATAAGATTTTGAAGGCAAAATTAAGTCTGTGACAAACTACTGCAGACTTGAGTCGCGTTTCGCGAAAAGATAATGCTAACGTGACTTCCCGTGGACAGAGGGAGTATCTCGCGGGCAAGCGTAGATAAAACTCGTGTCGCGGCCTCGGACTTAATTCTCGGGAATCTCGCATTCGACACATCTCGAAGGAAAAATCTCATGTCATTTCGATCTTGACTGCTCCCGACCACTCGAGTCATGTCGAGCGAAAAAGGCAAACATCTCGCAGAAATCTCGTGCCTTATGTCGGGGATGAGTTTGTGAGAATAGGAGATGTGACATTTGCACCAAAATGAATCGAATACGAGATTCCCGAGAATTTTCCCCCTGGCATCTTAGCCGAGCAGATGTCGCTTGTGCATAGAACGACACCCAACTACTTAGGTATTACATAGCTTGAAGAGCTTTTTCTAAACAACATATGTGAACACAACTCTCAACTTATTTCATTAGCGCACTGAGGGGCAATTCGTAACAAAATAAATAAACGTCTTGTATTTCTTTTTAGCACCATAGGGCGTCATTCGAATTTCGAAGCGCGCTAATATGCAGAAATAGTTTAAAATAGGCTTTTCCATGATCGTATGTTCCCAGTAACACCATGCTTTCCGAGCCTGAGAAATGAAAAGGTTTTAGATTACTAGGTTTTATTGCAAACCATTTTGCCTGAGACCATGTGACGTCATCTTACCCCTAAGCGCTTGTGAGTATCCTTAGCTATGTCCTACGCATGGTCCGAGACTGTACACAGCAGCACAACCTTAACATTTTTGTGCAAAATTCGCCCGTAACGTAAACGAATAGGAGCACGCGTGTGCAAATTAATGTGTCGTCGACTGTGGTACAGAGTAGGGAGCTCTAAATAAAATTAGGACGGGAGTCTACTATGTTCACGTTATAACTACTAAACCAAAAAAAATAAATGCCCCCGACACTTTAGCTTCAATTTTGATAAAACATAAGTATCTAAGAACAGTCGCTAGAAAACCTGCTTTCAAATAATAAACCGCATCCAAATCGGTTCACACGTTTGAGAACGACGGTGCCACATACAGACATACACACACAAACGTAGCTGAAAAAACATAAAACACTCCTCTTTTTTGGTCGGGGGGTAAAAGGAGATATTTATTTTGCATTGGCGGCGCCAGTCCGCCTTACTCTTCGTCTGTATTTTGCTCGCTCGAAAAGATCAGCAGAAGACCAAAGTCGAAGATGTGGGCGCGCGAATCTAAAGATTAAAATGGAGATGGGCAGGGCATCTGGCTAGGCGGGAGGATGGACGGTGGACTAGGGCAGTCATGGAATGGTGGCCTAGAATGGGTCGACGGGCGGTGGGTAGAGTGACTGCGAATAGAGGAATTAAAATGACAAGCCGCCATATTGCTCTACTATTGGTTCTAGTGGTTAACGTCTTTCCGTGATTGGATGGCAATATTTTTTCAGCGCCATACCTATGTGCAAAGTTAACGTGCACGCACTCTAGACCGAAAGCTCGATGGGTCGATGACATTGTCAAAACAGCGGGAGGACAATGAACGAGATTGGCATAAGACCGAGGGGATTGGCGTGAAAAGGAAGAAGCCTGCGCCCAGAAGTGGGCTTTATTTATGGGCTGGATAGATAGATAGATGGATAGCTGGAAAAGATCTAGCTTGGAGTAGGCCCCCTGTGTCAGAGTGCGTGGCCAAATATCAACATCCAACCCGGTCCCTGGAGAGGGGAGTTGTTTATTTTACCATCGGACTCTCTTTTGCTTTTAGGGTTATGCACGACACGGGGGAAGAAAACTGACCCATAAATGTTTGTAGAACTTTTTACACTTAAACTTTCTTAAGCGAACTCCAAACAATGTCCTACACACTAGGCAGTCTTAGGGTGGTATTAATAGTCATCTGATCTGACATCTGATCTGACTTGAGCTCGATCTCAAGTAGGGAACTCAGAAAAGTCCAATGCTAATGTCAAGCCTTGGCTAATGTCAAACTTGAGTAGCTGTCAGCATATTAATATACACTATCTTGAGATTGACATTGACATTAGCTAAGGCTTGACATTAGCATTTGACTTTTCAGAGATCACCTAGTTGAGTTCGAGCTTGAGATGACAACTATTAATGCCACCCTTAGAGCCTATCACACTAGCGATTTGAAAGCGAAGTGAGTTTGCCGCGTGTTCGCATCAAGTTCGCGGCGAGTGCCCAGCGACGCCATTTTGTACATTCGCGTTCAACAGCCTTTTGATAGGAGACAATAACAATCTTAGGTGATTTTGTATCAGATCCAATAACTTGTAATATTTAGAACTTGTCATTTGCAGGCAGAACCATTTTTTTAGGATTATTTTTAACTCGTTTGCACATCAGCACAATAATAATCATCTTTTTCTCCCAGTGGAATGCTTAATAAAGGATAAGTACTCCGATACTCTTCAACATAAGCACATGACGTTAGAATAACCTTTTTTTTTTCTTATTACTTGAAAAAAAATTGGGTTGGGAATAGTCCTAACGGGAATTATTCAAATTACAAATAAAATAAAATAAAATAAAATAAAATAAAATAAAATAAAATAAAATAAAATAAAATAAAATAAAATAAAATAAAATAAAATAAAATAAAATAAAATAAAATAAAATAAAATAAAATAAAATAAAATAAAATAAAATAAAATAAAATAAAATAAAATAAAATAAAATAAAATAAAATAAAATAAAATAAAATAAAATAAAATAAAATAAAATAAAATAAAATAAAATAAAATAAAATAAAATAAAATAAAATAAAATAAAATAAAATAAAATAAAATAAAATAAAATAAAATAAAATAAAATAAAATAAAATAAAATAAAATAAAATAAAATAAAATAAAATAAAATAAAATAAAATAAAATAAAATAAAATAAAATAAAATAAAATAAAATAAAATAAAATAAAATAAAATAAAATAAAATAAAATAAAATAAAATAAAATAAAATAAAATAAAATAAAATAAAATAAAATAAAATAATATAAATTAAAATAAAATAAAATAAAATAAAATAAAATAATATAAAATAAAATAAAATAAAATAAATTTATTGAACCAAAACCAACCAACCAACGAACCAATAACCCTGTATAAATACAGGGTGCACTCAAAGTCGATAGCGGAACTTTAAGTAGGCTATCTACTGATCAATACAAACAACTTGTACTAGGTGGCGAAAAAAATGGAGTAAAAAAAATATCAGCTGTTTCATACAAAAGGTTGACTCAGTACTGCGCCAAATGTATGAAACAGCTGATATTTTTTTCGCTCAATTTTTGTCACCAGCTAGTACAAGTTGTTTGTATTGATCAGTAGACAGCCTACTTAAACTTCCGCTATCGACTTAGAGTACACCCTGTAGTTAGATATGCATTAAATATTGGTACAGAACCCTCGGTGTGAGAGTCCCACTCGAAATTGGCCTCTTTTTCTTTCGACATTGACGAACGGTCTATTTAGTCATGGCCTCTTTCCTTTGTCTGGTTTTTCTTTCCTTGCATTATTTATTGTGAGCTTTGAAATAATTATAATTGGACGTTTTGGATTTAAAAAAATCATAAGGACTGAGAGGTCGAAGATAGGTTTTACTTTATTTTTGTGCCTATTTGTTAGAAGTATGAAGTTTGTTAGAACATCATATACTTACTCGTGCCTTTGTTTTTTGTTAGGAAACAAAATATTGATGATCCACATTTAGGGTGGCATTAATAGTCGTCATCTAAAGCTCAAACTCGAGCTCGACCTCGTAGTTGATCTCAAAAAATTCAAATGCTAATCTCAAGCCTTGGCTAATGCCAATGTTAATCTCAAGATAGTGTCTTTTAATATGCTGACAGCTACTCAAGTTTGACATTAGCCAAGGCTTGACATTAGCATTTGACTTTTCTGAGTTCACCCACTTGAGATCGAGCTCAAGTAGGTAATCTCAGAGTTCAAGGTTTTACCTTATTTTTGTGCCTATTTTTTAGAAGGTAGAAGTTGTTAGAACATACTAACTCGTGCTTTTGTTTTTGTTAGGAAAAAGTTTAGGCATAAATTCCAGAAAACCTAAATATAATTTTACTTAAAAAGCCAGTGTTATTAGCCAGTGTACACCATAGGGCGTCTCGTTAAAATTTCGAAGGCTGAAAAAATGCAAAATAGATAGATAGATAGATAGATAGAGATAGAGAACACTTTATTGTACACCAGAAATTAAATGTTAACAGGCTTTTCCAAGATCGTATGAGGCTTGAAAGTATGCTATTTCCGAGCCTGCGAGGTAAAAAGCAGTTTGTAATTAAAACTCCTTTGATTGAAAGAGGCGTATACTTAAAAGCTTTACCGATTGGGCGTTTCCAACAGGCTATCGGTTTGAAAGACATCAATTTGAGCCAAGAGAAATTTATTTCCTTTTATTTAGGGTTCGGTGGGATAATACGGAACTTTATAAAGGTTTTTATTTTATAAGGCTGAAAAACAGGACAGGACTTGAACCCGCAACATCTTGCATACCGTGCAGGCACTCTACCATTTGAGCTGCCGAGTCAAATAACTGTCGATGTAAATTTCTCAACGTTATTGATACAAGTCCTGTCCCGAGCGAATTTTAACCTTATAATAGTTTATGCAACTGTCATATAAAATAGATTCTTAGAATACTAGTATAATTATGTGGGTTTATCATACGAGGCGAGGCGAGGCGACTATGATAATAGTATCACACGAGTTGGTATTCTAATATCGTTTTATATGCAGTTGCAAATAATACTTTTTTATCTTTACTCATTTATCATTTCGTCATTTTCCATTTTTTTTTTACGTAACCGCACAGAAAAAATTACAAACTAATAATGGCGGCAAAACAAATGCAAACTGCACAGGTCCGCTTTTTTTAATTTGTTCCATTTGGGATAGGCAAAAGAGTCATACGTTTACCGCAAGGAGAATTTTAACCGGAAGTGTATCCGCAAGGAGAATTTTACACCGGAAGTGTACCGTAATAACAAAAAAAGTAATTTTACGATACAGGTTGGCAAACATTCTCATACAAGTATCGTAATTTTTTATATTTACAGTTGTCTGTGAAATAACACTACTTAAGGGTGGACGATAGCAACGTGGCGGGAAATTCACGAAGCAGTGGCACTGCCCAAAAAGCTTGTCGTAGACCAGAACACATAATCGGCTGAATTATTGTTGTTGTAAGTAGTGAGCAGTATACAGTCTTCTTGAAGTTCCGCTATCAAATTCGATTGCACCTTGTAGTAATCTAAGAAATGAGATGATTTATACAGCGTAATTATCGGAAACTTCATAATTGAACGAGCGAGCGAAGCGAGCGAAGTTCTCCGAGTCTACTGGAACAATCCGGCGTTTGTATGTTTGTATGTATGTATGTATGTTTGTATGTATGTGTGTATGTTTGTATGTATGTATGTTTGTATGTAGGAATGTTCGTTCGACGATAACTTGAGTAAATTTAGTCAGATCTTCATGAAATTTGGTAGGCGGGTAAGTGAGGCAAAGAAAATTCGAACATGAACCAAATCGGTTAAGGGGTTGCTGAGATATGGGGTCGCGAGTTCAGAGTTCGTGGCGAACCACTAGTTATTTTGTTTTACAGCAGTAATTCATAGAGCCTCTACGGATTCTCGTAGAACCCTCGTAGCAGCTCTACGAGACTGGGAAAAGGGAACCCGTAGGTAGCACAGTCTTATTCGGACCTAACCAGTTTTCCTTCTCTAGTCGATACAGGCAGCGGCGGGACATCAAATGGGTTATTTTTTTGACAGTTTATTCTAGCTGAGTGGCATTTATACGGAATCCTTTGATAGAAAGGGAGTTGATTTTACGCTTCGAGCTAAGAGATTTTATCGGTTCGGGTTCAATTTGTTTTTTTCACGGAAATACCTTCTTGTAGAATCTTGTGGTTTCACTTCAACTTTTCTCTGTAAGCACTATCAGGATAATAATAGTTATTTGTTGTGGAAGGATGTAAAATTATTGTTTGCAGCGTTTGTTTTGATTGCAAGCTAGCTAGGGTTTCTAAAATTGAGACCCGAGCGTAGCTAGGTATTCAGAAGCACGTGATGTAAATAATATTGCATTCGTGCGAAACACACAACTTTTCTTCTCACAGAGCGAGGAAATGATTATGTTAGATGCAAGAAAAACAATAGATAACTAGGTACATAAAGGTTAGTGAAATGAGTTTCCTTCTTCTTTTCTTTGACAAATGAGTCAATGGAGTTTCTTTTTAACTCAGCTTCTTTCAAATTTCGAAGCGCACAAAAATGCAGATAGTATAAAATAGGCTTTTTCACGATCGTATGTTACTGTAACAGCATACTTTCCGATCCTGGGAGATGAAAATAATATTTATTATGACATTACAAAAAAAATGTCGCCTACTGCTAATAAAACTGTACATCTACAACAATTCGTAGAGCCTCTACGATTTCTCGTAGCATCTTCGTAGACCCTCTACGATACTTTTCTTTTAGGCGGCTTTTAAAATGCTTCCAGGTATAGATAGACACCTGCTGCTATTGTTTTATCAAAATCGGTTCAGCCGTTTATGAGATATGCTATTGTTTATTTGAATCTAAAATGTTGGACGCAATGTACATCCATTTTTCATAGTAAAGTCATAGTCAGTTTAATGAAACGCCCACACGTCGCAGTTATGTTGTTTTAGCGTAACCATGTTGTTCGCCGGTCAAAACTGTACAAACTGTTGTTCAGAACTGATATGAGTCCGAAAACATTGTTTACCTACACATAATCGCCATAATTCAACTAAACCCGAGCGCAAACAGGCGATGTGGATCCGAAAATTTAAGGGTCCATATTTACGATTGTGTAAATCATATGGCCTGAAGCTACGAACAAAATGGGAGTAAGATTAGTGAAAAAGCCCCATGGCATCACAGTTCTAGCCTTTGAATCTACGTAATGGAATTCGGAATTATCATAGATTTTGTACGCGTTGCCGGCGAATTTTGCGCACGAATATAATCACGAAAAAAGCATGTGCCCAGGTTAGTTATAAAAATCGGCATTTTCTTATTTTGTGTCGAAACTGTCATCGACCGTAGATTACAACACTTGAACTAGCGCTTGAGAATTTCAGAAGCACACCTCTTTGTAATGGATGTTATAAGCCGTGTCATTAAAGAAACGATTTAGGATGGACCTCAAAACTAGCGTTGTCTCGCTTTGATTGTATTGATTAGAGCGAGAGGGTGAGTGTTTCGAAGTTCATCCTTAATGCTTTCTTTACTGATACAGGTTATACTAGCAAATTAGATCTAGAGGATATCCTCTAGCTCTAGCAGATTATCCCCTAGTAGTGACCCTCTTACTCCGAACCCATCATAACTCTCAGAGACGCGAGAAACAACCGGATTTAGGCCCGGTCCGTTTTAATTCACAGGGTCCGCGCAAACCTTGAAAAATAGCCGACGCACAACCCCGCCTTAAGCTGGGTATTCGTCGCAAACATTTGAATTTTCGAATCTAAGGGTGGCATTAATAGTCGTCAGCTCAAGCTCGAGCTCAAGTAGGTGATCTCAGAAAACAAAATTGGCTAATGTCAAGCTTTGGCTAAAGTCAAGCTTGAGTAGCTGTCAGTATATTAATAACACTATAGCTTGAGCTTAAGGCTGGAAGATAGCAGCGTGGCTGGAAATTCAAAATATTCACAGTTTTTTACATTTTGTAGCTAAACTGAGCTATTTTTGTTCAGAGATTCTTCGTTCGCGGCAATAACATAGTATTCTTTTCATTATTGTAAACAACGGAACAACAATAATTCAGCCGTTTATGTGTTCTGGTCTACGACAAGTTTTTTGGGCAGTGCCACTGCTTCGTAGACCAGAACACATAATCGGCTGAACTATTGTTGTTTTGTTGTTTACAATAATGAAAAGAATACCATACCTAGTAAGCAACTAGTGATAAAATATCTAAAAAGTAGGTTAGGATTTTAGAAGAGGTTTTTGCATGAAAACGTTTCTACTTTTTATAATTTGTAGCTATTACCTAGCTATTATCTAATCAGAGCTTGCCTAAACCTGGCACAAATTAGAAAAAAAACATCCTCAAATGCCTTTACGTCTACCACGTTAGCAACGTGGCGGAAAATTCAAAATTTTCACAGTTTTTTACATTTTGTAGCTAAATTGAGCTATTTTTCTTCAGCGATTTTTCGTTCGCGGCAATAACATAGTATTCTTTTCATTATTGTAAACAACAGAACATCAATAATTCAGCCGATTATGTGTTCTGGTCTACGACAAGTTTTTTGGGCAGTGCCACTGTTTCGTAGACTAGAACATAATCGGCTGAATAATTGTTTTTCTGTTGTTTACAATAATTAAAAGAATACTGTTTTATTGCCGCGAACGAAAAATCGCTGAACAAAAATAGCTCAGTTTAGCTACAAAATGTAAAAACTGTGTTCTTCCAGCTTATCTTCCAGCCTTAAAACGATATAAAGAAAATATATAGTGATGTAACAAAACACAAATCATTCGTTTCGTTTTCCGAATATTTTTAGTTAACAGTTTCATATTGCCTATGCAACCATTCGATTATTTTCAAATTTATAACACTGAGCATCTCTATTTGTCAGTGTCAAGTTTTTCTTTTTTGATGGCTTCAGCGGCCAGTGAAGTTCTAAAATCTCGGAAATAAAGTTGTGAGAATTCCAACCTCGTATTGGTAAGGTAAGGTGATAAAATAATCGGTTTTCTAAACAAAAGTCACTGCTATCAAAAACGCAATTTAATTTCCTATGAGCATTATACAATGCAAAGAAGACGCGACACTAAGGGTTGAAGAAAATAAATTATAATATAGGTACCTATTTATTGCCTCAGTTTAAGTATTGGGTTGAATAGTCGTTCGAAATACTTCAGCAAGGCTCGTAACGTAAGGATTTACACGAATAATTGTTTTAAGCGCTTAATTGCTGAATAAATAACCCTGCAGCTAAGCCCTTTTTACATTGACCCGGGCATGTGGGTCGCTTATAAATAGCTCCAATGTGACCTAACCTTTAGGAAAATACTCAAACAAAGTAGCCGTACAATCACACCAATTTTCCATAAGGAAAGACGTTCGAGTTCGAGAGAAGTGGCGTGAATTTGTAGTCGAGTGTTTCGGCCATGAAATATTTCGTCGATACGATTTTCGAAGTGGCGTGCATTCGAACCCAATAATTTCGAAGTGGTGTAGCTTGCCTATAAAAAAAAAGTAGGTAGATCTATGTTAGATATTTTACACAGATTATTATAAGGTTCCG
Organism: Zelleria hepariella; assembly: GCA_949319315.1. Lineage (NCBI taxonomy): Eukaryota > Metazoa > Arthropoda > Insecta > Lepidoptera > Yponomeutidae > Zelleria > Zelleria hepariella. The sequence goes on along the minus strand of OX439386.1, from coordinate 16,576,908 downwards.
TACCTCAAAAGGTACCACCTTGTGATGCAATGTAGTCTGTATACAATAGGTACACCCTATAGAGAAATACTTACTACACAATATGGCGGACTAACTTGGCCAATAACGAACGGCTGTGTGAGGGTAGTTTTTATTAAACCTTTTACTGCGCACATATTTCATCGGGTAAACACGGTACCGCGGGATTGAGTGTCTAACTTCATCATCAATCACGTTCCTTTACAGCTCCTGTATTATCTAACTAAAATATCCACCGTAAAAATTACCATTTTTCAATGTAAAAAAAAAAAGTTTTTTTTTTTTTTATAAGGGCTATTATCGGCCTATGAGCGTTTTGACGCTTGGAGGTTGAGTGGAATTTTCAGATAATAGAGGCGCAGTTTGACATTTAATTTTGATGCTGGCTTCGTCTTAATATGTCACTGATAGCGTAGAATCAAGTGAGGTGATTTGGTCACGCGATGCAAATTACCGAGATTAAACACAAAGTCTCTTTCTTCTTCCCCATTTATGTGTCCACTGCTGGATGCCTTTACTTTAGTTAGAGTGTCCTAATTAGAGCTCGTAAGTCATTTCATGTACCGGAATACATGTTTAATACAATTTTTTATCGCTCGAGGAAAGCGCATCGCATGATCTAACGACCAATTAAGACGGGGTAGTGCCTCTTTTTGTAATCGTTTAATGAAAATAATATACTTAATTTGTATTCGTGTCTAGGTTGACCAACCTCAGACCAACCTCGTTTTGGAAGGAACTCGTGATTCGTTAAGGTGTCCCCTGTGGATGTGCGACATTGAATGAACGTTGAATGAATGAATTTCAAATCCGTTCACTATATTTGCTTTAAAAAATATATTGCATTTAGACCAATTATTCATAACGTAAGCGATCACAATTCAAACTTAACAACCCCATCCTATAGTCTCGACCAATCATAATCATGACAAATTACTAATGAATATATGTATCTGATACCTGTCAATACTTATCAAAGCTATCGTGATGTATGTTAAAGTTAGGTAATCAGCCCCAATTCACAAGAGGCGGCGGAGCGTAAAACGTATCGCAAAATCCCTTCTACGTCTATCGTATTATGTTATCCGGATAAGAGATCGGATCTGAGATGACCCGAGACGTTGAGGCCAGTAAAGTTGATTTACACAGTGTAAGTACAGTTTCTTGAGGCAAGTGAGTGCTAACCGCGAGGAAACCCGCGGCTTAGTTGATTCCGAAGGTATTATCTCAGCATCTATGTTAATGTGTTTATATCTTTATTTTATTCCATATAGCTTAGATCACTGTAATTGTCTTATTCTTCTGTTGTTGACTGGACAATAAAGCATTTTGATTATGATTATGATTCTGTCTTAGCTGTGAACTAGGTTGACCAAATTGAGAGAATGGTGTAGGTAAGTTATTGTTAATCATAATTTGTATAAATCTGTCAGTAGTAAATATTTTTTTTAGGTGCTGGACAAGCCTAAACTATGTAAAAACATGTTTCATGCACTCCAGCGTCCAAGTGGTCGTTTTACCCATCTAGTGTTTGTGGCGTGGTCAGTAGACGCCGCTGTATAAATCATCTCATTATACATACAGATGCCAAAACCTATTTTTAAAATAGAGTGTTATTCAATAAACTTAACCTGTGTAAATGGGCCTTTAGGGAAACTACGAGATCAAGGGATCGTAGTTCTTTCTGCTCTGTAATACTGCCTATAAAATAATTCTAAGCAGGTACCTACTATCAATCGTTAAGTTCTTGAAGATTTGGTCCCGAGATAAAGGCCCGGTTTCTGAATTGAGAATTCTACTAAGTAACTCTAACTCAAGTATCGTTCTGTCGGGTTCTTTTGTGAGAAATATACAGAGGAAGACCAATACTTAAGGGCCTTCTTAAAGAATTTCTCAACTCAGAAATCGGCAGAGTCCCGGCCTAAAAAGAAAACTTAGTTTTGAGATAGTAACTTTCCGATACACTTCCTCGTTAGTTATTGTTGCAGTTTGACCGAATATAAAATAACTGTGAAAGAAAAAGTCGTGAGAAAACCCGCGTCTTAGTTGGCTCCGCATGTCTTTCCTGTGGGCTACTAGGCCGACTAAACTGGGCCCTTAGCCTGTAACACAATGGTGCCAAAATGGGCTGTCAGGTGACGACTTCAATTACGATTTGCTAACGCTGTCTGTCCTTTTAATGTTTTTGTAGTACAGCAAAGAATATTTTGATTCTTATTCTAGAGGATTAGTTCTCTGGTTGTAGGAGAAAAACGAGGAGAGCCCGGTTTTGTCCTTGTGCCGGGACGCCATTGACCCGCCATTGCGTTACAGGCTAAGGGCCCTGTTAGGATGGCTTAGGCTGGCTAGCACACCTATGCCATGCCATGCACTAGTCATTTCAAGCAGTGCGAGTGAAGTTCAAGATTACATACGTAGATGCAAACATTTATAATTTGTGTTAAAATCAACATAATTCATGTTAAGGGTGGACGATAGTAACGTGGCGGGAAATTCAAAATTTTCACAGTTTTTTACATTTTGTAGCTAAACTGAGCTATTTTTGTTCAGCTATTTTTCGGTCGCGGCAATAACATAATATACTTTTCATTATTGTAAAAAACAGAACAACAACAATCCAGCCGATTACGATTATTGTGTTCTGGTCTACGAAGCAGTGGCACTGCCTGACAAGTTTTTTGGGAAAATTTTGAATTTCCCGCCACGTTGCTATCTTCTAGCCTTAAAGCGCCAACTTTTAATAATTGAATTATTTGGGTATTTAAACTGACCGAATTGAACAAAGTTTTGAACAAAGTTTAGTATTACCGAATGACTTGGGTTGGTAGGGTAATGGCATTTTATGTTTGAACTCTTTTTTATGTTTGGACTCTTTTTATGCATCTTGCGAGTATGCTGCTCTATAGTGCGTGGTGGCTCAATGTGGGAGGGCCTTAGAAGAATTGCTCTTATGGGAGCGATATAAGCAAGAGCTTTGCCGTGTCAACGAAGCTAAGTTAACTTTGTCACAAGTAGGTACAGTCAGCTGCTCACTAGGACGTAACCTTTTTGTTCGATTGACGATCTACTTATAAATCCAAGCAGCCCTACCCTTAACGCATTTTTCCAATACGGCCGCAATATGACGCAATTTACAAAATTTAATATTTTACAAATTAAGACGCATTTTGTGTTTTTATTCAATAAAAACAGCCCTACCTTTGAATAAACATTACAAAGTATTTAAAATCAAAGCATTACTATGCGAATTCAAAGAGAAATTAATTTAAAAACTTTTTCAATTTGATCGCAATAGCGTCAAGGGTAACCCCCCGAATGAGCTATTTTCATGGCTGTCGAATTTTCGCTTTTTCTGAAGATATTTTTGAACGAGCGAGCGAAGCGACCGAAGTTCTCCGAGTCTACTTGAACAATCCGGCGTTTGTATGTTTGTATGTACCTATGTATGAATGTTCGTTCGACGATAACTTGAGTAAATTTGGTCGGATCGTTATGAAATTTGGTAGGAGGGTAAATTAAATTAAAAAAAAAAAAGTTTCAACATGAGCCAAATCAGTTGAGGGGTTGCCGAGATATGGGGTTGGTAAGATTATATGGGGTCGCGGGTTCACAGTTCGGGGCGAACCACTAGTTAATCTGTGTAAGCGAAATTTTACAGGCACGTCATTGTCGACCTATGTCCACCAATGAGCTTCATCTAGCGAATGCTTCGAATTCAGTTAGCAGTGTGGCGGGAAATTACATTTTTCACATTACATTTTGAAGATAAAAAACTGAGCTATTTTTGTTCAGCGATTTTCGTTCACGGCAATAAAATAGTATTCTTTTCAACATTGAAAACGACAGAACAACAATAATTCAGCTGATTATTTGTGTTCTGAGCAGCTACCACGAGTGCTTACTGTCACTGTCACTGAAAGTGATAAGTTGGATAAACAACCTTACTACTATAGTATTAGGATACATGGCAGACGTCCGGTACAGCTTTTTCGCACTCGTGGTAGCTACTCAGGTCATAAACTAGTTTTTTTGGGCAGTGCCATTGCTTTGTCAATTTTGTATGAAGAAGTACTTAATTAGAGTACAAGAGGCGGTTCTACGAAAGTTCTATAAATAACCCAATAATATGGAAAACCTTTGCAATAAATTCCAAGAATTTAACGACACAGTTTATTTTAATTACATAATTCTGTCAAAATGTAATTACCACTCCTTTATGTCAGCAACGTATAACAAAAAAGCCAATTTGACTACCATTCATATTACACGCGCGGCAACCCCCTTAAGTGGTACAAATCCCTCCTCTGTTAAGGGGGCTTGGTACGTTACTGTATCTATGCAAACGCAGGGTTGTTAGCCTAAGTCTTAGGTAATAAAAAATAAATAACAACATTCTAACTAGTGGTTCGCTCCGAACTATGAACTCGCGACCCCAGTTGCAGATGTATAACTATACTTACGCCATTCGCGCAGGCGCGCGCGCGCTTTGCCTATAAACTACAACCCTATATCTCGGCAACCCCTCGACCGATTTGGCTCATGTTTGAACTTAAAAATTCTTTTAATTTCTTTTCCCGCCTACTAAATTTCATAACGATCCGACCAAATTTACTCAAGTTATCGTCGAACGAACCTTCATACATACATACATACAAACGCCGGATTGTTTCAGTAGACTCGGAGAACTACGCTCGCTTCGCTCGCTCGTTTAACTAGTGGTTCGCCCCGAACTACGAACTCGCGACCCCATATCTCAGCAACCCTCGACCGATTTGGCTCATGTTCGAACTTAAAAATTCTCTTTGCCTCATTTACCCCCCTACCAAATTTCATGACGATCCGACAAAATTTACTCAAGTTAGCGTCGAACGAACACTCATACATACAAACATACAAACATACATACATACATACATACATACATGCATAGAAACGCCGGATTGTTCAAGTAGACTCGGAGAACTTCGCTCGCTTCGCTCGCTCGTTCAATTATTTTATTATTTATACTACCTATATTAAGGGTGGAATCATTAGTCGTCATCTCAAGCTCGAGCTCAAGTAGGTGAACTCAGAACCAAAATCACCGACTTGAGACCTTGGCTAACGTCAATGTCAAGCTCAAGCTAGTGTATATTAATATGCTGACAGCTACAGACTCAAGCTTGACATTAGCCAAGGCTTGACATTAGCATTTTTGTTTTCTGAGATCACCTACTTGAGCTTGAGCTGACGGCTATTTATGCCACCCTAAGGCTTGTTTATTGTTTGCACAATTTTATCTGGTTCCTTGCGATACAGGCAGGCGATACAAAACATCGTAACTCTTTTTACAGGGTGTAACCTACTGGTCAACACGATGTCAATTCTGTAAAAAAAAGTTGAAAAAAAAACAATTTTTATTTTAACCTCAAAATTGAAAAATTTTCATAACTTTTTTGTTTTTGGTATAAGCTCAAATTTAAAAATATGTTTGTGTGTGTAGGTGCATTTGCATAGCTTTGAGTTGTTAAAACATTGTGTAAGTCAATGAAAACAATATTTAAAAAATACTTTTCTCCTGCCACAGCGTTCACATTTTATTTATTTAAAAATCAACGGAACGTCATAGAGCAAAAAAAATATTTAGGTCGTGATCCCTATCACCGGGTGCTATTACCCTGTAAAAAGAGTTAGCATCTTTTGTAACACCTTGTGTCGATGACCAACACCTAGCGCCGCCTGCTGGCGCTGCGTGGTACTACGGCGACGGAAGAAGAGCGGCGCGGGGGAGGGACGAAAATCCGGGGTTCTCACACCTTTTTTGTCTGCTATTTTGATCGCATGGCGTGTGCCACCTATTTTGTTTTATTTAATCATTTAATAGACCATTATCTGAAATTCACGAAGAAAAATGATTCATTGAAGAGCCTCCCAGACCTACCTGAAACAAATCTAGATTCAGGCCGCTTCACGGCACTAGAAGCAAAGAAAACCCTAGCCTGACTGAGACGCCAACATGGACCTTCAGTAACCGGATCAGCATCATCACCAGCGTCAAGATCACCATCACACGGTCAGGCCAGTCAGTCCTCCTTCCCCTTTCCGTGGTTCATCTGTGCTAATACTGTGCTTTAACGTAAATTCCAGTGTCGCGCAACGTGTTCCTAACCTCCGTGTCGTCAGCAAACCGCGGTCAAATCTGAGTGAGTACTTGACTTCTTACTTCCCACAATGTCCCTACCGAAGCAATCCGATTCAGAATCGGAAGAATTTGATCAAACTGAGGCTTTAGTTAAAAATCTAGTGAAAAAGAGAGGTACCATCAAACGTAAATTCACTTTGTTTGTCAAGTTTGTTGATTCATTGGGTGCTAATCCAAATACTGCTCGAACAGACGAATTAAAAGAGCGCTTTACTAATTTTCAATGCCTGCTAAAACAATTTTCGGGTTTTCAAGACGATATAGACTGCTTGGTTTCAGACAGTCAATTACCCAAAGAGTTAGAAGAGAGAGAGTCTTTTGAGAATCAGTATTATGCCATAGTCACCAAGTGTAAACGTATACTAAGCGGGTCTTTGCCATCTCAAAACCAAACTTGCACAAAAAATAACATTAAATTACCGACAATTTCATTACCCTCCTTTGACGGTAATTACGATCAGTGGCTTGAATTTCGCGATACATACCTATCCCTCATTCATGCGTCGAGTGATATTGATAATATTCAGAAATTTCATTACTTGCGATCCGCTTTAACAGGTAATGCTTTACAAGTAATAAAATCATTAGAATTTTCGTCCGAAAACTACATTACAGCCTGGGATCTTTTGCAAAACCGATACAATAACACTCGTTTGCTAGTACACAATCACATTAAAGCTTTGTTTTCCACACAATCAGTAAACAAAGAGTGTCCTACACAAATTCGCAAACTCATTGATACCATACTGAGGAATATTCGGGCCCTCAAAACCTTAGGCGAGCCGACCGATTCGTGGGATACCTTAATTATCTATATCACGGTCTCAAAGCTGGATTCGTCTACGGAGCGGGAATGGGAGCTCTTTAAAAGCACCATCAAGCATACCGAAGATTCCTCAGGAAAGATATCTTTGTCCTCACTAATCACATTTCTCAAAGACAGGGCAGATGTATTAGAAACGATTAAAACCTCTCAAAACAAGCACACGCCTGACGCACAAATTAATCATAAAAGGCAGTCACAGAATTTGTCACAAAAGGCACATCAAACACACAGCTATGCAGCTACACACAGTGGTCACACCAAACAACAAATTTCATTAAAAACAAAACATTATAAACATTACCGCCCGTGTACACTGTGTAACGCTAACCATCCGATTTATGCTTGCGAGGCATTCCTTAATTTGTCCGCTAAAGATAAATTAAAACACATTGATGAGAACAATCTGTGCCGCAATTGCTTGCGCACTGGCCATGCCGTAGCTACCTGCTGGTTTGGGCCATGTAAACAATGCAATCTCAAACACAACAGTTTAATTCACAGCGAGTGTCGAGTGGACTCTGGTGCATTAATACCTTCAGAAGCCACCCACGCCCCGTCTCATCAGCTGTCTAAGGATGGAAAAAACTATGATCTCACACAACAATCTTCATCATCACACACCGCATCTCTCACAACAACTCATGCGCTTTATGGCAGTGATGATAACACAACGCACTCGATATTAGAGCCAGTTTTGTTATCAACTGCGTTAGTGGAGGTAGCGGACAAAAACAATGAATATCACACTGTTAGAGTTTTGCTCGATAACGGGAGCCAACACTGTTTCATAACAGAATCTTTATGCGAAAAATTAAACATTCCACTTTTACAGTCCACTGTTCAAATTACAGGTGTAGGTAGTTCGGTCACTCAATCTACTCGGTCATGCGAAATCCAATTGCGGTCTAAAACTAGTACATATCATACGCGCTTTAATTGTCTAGTTTTGCCTCACATTACTGCACAGCTACCGTCATTAAAAGGCACACATAATATTGAAATTCCGGACAATATAAACCTCGCCGATCCACACTTTCATACACCGACCAAAATCGACTTATTAATCGGTGCCAATATATTTTGGGAACTATTAAATGACGGCTTAATACGTCTTCCCAATGGTCCCTATCTGCAAAACACCACATTAGGTTGGGTGATTTCAGGGTCCATAAAAAACAAGAACTGCAGCATTAACCGGGTTCATTGTAATTTTTCACAATCACACGAGCTAGATACAACCTTACGTAAATTTTGGGAACTTGAAGAAATTCCGAAGGGCAATATTTACACGAAGTCCGAAAGCGCATGCGAAAATCTATTCGAAACCACTACTTCACGCGACGATACGGGTCGTTTTTCCGTGCGCCTCCCACTGAAGGAGTCAGCCGATGCGCTGGGTGACACATTCACACTAGCGGAAAACCGGTTCCTTGCGCTCGAGCGCAAGCTACAGCGATGCGCTCCGGACTATAAACAATTGTATAGCGATTTTATGAATGAATACCTAAACCTGGGTCACATGAGTTACACTTCCGATCATTCACCACCGTGTTATTTTCTACCTCATCATGGGGTCTTTAGAGAACACAGTACGACTTCTCGTCTTCGTGTTGTATTTGACGGTTCCGCCAGATCTTCGTCGGGAAAGTCATTAAATGACATTCAAGAGATAGGTCCGACATTGCAAAATGACATTTTCTCCATTCTGCTTCGCTTCCGTCAGTTCAAGTATATAGCATGCGCAGATGTCGAGAAAATGTATCGGCAGATTTTAGTACAACCCGATCAAAGAAATTTGCAATTAATTCTCTGGCGAAATAACCCATCCGAACCGATATGTGTGTACAAGCTTAACACCGTTACGTATGGGACGGCGTCGGCGCCTTATCTTAGTCTTCGATGTCTAAAACAGCTGGCTTCAGAATGCAACGATGACGTCATCGCACGGGTCATCGACCAAGATTTCTACGTCGATGATTTATTGACAGGCCATGACGATAGGGACCAACTATTAGACATCTGCGACCGTGTCTCAAACGTTCTTAATTCGGCATGTTTTCCCTTAAGGAAATGGGTCTTTAATTGGACACAATCAAATCCATCATTCAAAGAATTGTCCTTAGGAGATGACTTTCAAACAAAAACACTAGGATTAGGTTGGTTACCGATCTCCGATGAGCTTTTCTTTACTTCAAAATGTGACGAAGCGGTGACTCATGCAACTAAACGCACTATCCTATCAGCTATTTCACAAATCTATGACCCATTGGGGTTGCTATCGCCCTCCATCATCATAGTAAAAATGCTTATACAAAAATTATGGTTGTATAAAATTGATTGGGACGATCCCATACCTCAGCCAGCTTTAGCTAACTGGCAAAACTTTGTCATAAAACTAAAACATTTAAAGGATTTACGAATCCCACGTCACGTCAGAGCCCATAATGCATATCGCACAGACCTGCATATATTTTCTGATAGCTCAAATGCCGCTTTCGGTGCATGCGCGTACATACGTAGCTATACCTATAGTGAATCAGGTGACACACAAATCAAAACACACCTATTATGCGCGAAGAGCAAGGTCGCTCCGGTCAAGACGGTTAGCATACCACGATTAGAACTTTGCGGAGCTCTTGTGGGTGCACAACTTTACGAGAAAATTAAAAAATCATTGCGATTAACTTTCGACAATGTTTATTTCTGGTCGGACTCCACTATTGTAATAGGGTGGCTTAGAATGTCACCTAGTTCTTTAAAAACATTTGTCCAAAATAGGGCAGTAGAAATAAATAATTTAACAGGTGATTCGACATGGTTGCATGTTGCTGGCAAGCAAAATCCCGCCGATTTGCTAACGCGCGGAGCCCATATCGACGAGCTTCAGTCGTGCGATCTGTGGTGGTTCGGGCCGCCTTTTCTGCGGGACCCTAATTTAGATTTACGCGAAAATATCGTTGGCCACATCAACTCTGATGAATTACCTGAAATAAAATCAAACAGTACATTATTAGTTTGTCAATCTATTCCGGACACGTTTCCGTTCGATCGCTTTTCCTCCTTTAATAGAATGCGACGATCAGCGGCATACGTGTTGCGCTTTATAAATAACTCACGCATTATAGATAAAATACAGCGCCAAACCGGACCGTTATCGGTTGATGAATTAAATAACTCGACTAAGATGTTAGCCCGTCTTAGTCAACAACAGTCATTTCCTATCGTTTATGACGCATTACTAAATAACCGAGGCATTAAATTACCCGGTAATATTTCTGGTCTCAACCCATTTGTGGACAAATCCAATTTAATTAGAGTCGGTGGCAGATTGGTAAATTCTGAAACATTCTCATACGACAAAAAGCACCCTGTATTACTTTGCGGAAAACACACATTCACACGGCTACTTATCGCACACCAACACAAACAACTTTTACACGCGGGTCCACAGCTGTTATTGTCCACCATTAGAGAAAACTGGTGGCCTCTCAAAGGACGCAATTTAGTCAAACAAGTGGTTCACCACTGTGTTACGTGCGTACGCATGAAGGGACAGTCTTTGCAAGTCCAGATGGGAAACTTACCTAACGAAAGAATAGAGCCTTGCTACCCCTTTATGCGTTGCGGGGTTGATTATGCAGGCCCTCTTTTTGTTTTAAACCGTAAAGGCAGGGGCGCGAAATTGGAAAAATGCTATATTTGTCTTTTCGTATGTTTTGTGACACGCGCAATACATTTAGAGTTGGTGACTAGTCTGTCAACTGATGCATACCTACTGGCATTAAAAAGATTTATCTCTCGTAGGGGAAAACCTTCGGAAATCTTTTCCGATAATGGAAAGAATTTCGTTGGGGCTTTAAAAGAATTTTCACAGTTTTTAGACAACAATTCCGAGGTCATTAGTAATTTCACAACAAATAATAATATTAAATTAAAGTTTATACCTCCGTATACGCCTCATTTCGGGGGATTGTGGGAAGCCGGAGTCAAGGCTTGCAAGTATCATCTGCGTCGTGTAGTAGGGAAGGCTAATTTAACCTTCGAGGAGTTGAGCACAGTATTGGCACAAATTGAAGCAGTCCTCAACTCCCGACCCATGTTCCCAATCTCCACAGATCCGCATGACTTGCTCCCACTTACTCCAGCCCACTTTCTGATTGGCCGACCCCTTACTGCGCCGGCCTATGATGACCTCACTTCAGCGGCTCCACTCCGCCTTACCCGCTACGACCGTGTGGAACAGATGAGGCAAGACTTCTGGCAGCGGTGGTCCAAAGACTACATCTCGGAGCTCCAAACAAGGACGAAATGGCAGACTAATCAAGACACCATAGTTCCTGATACGCTGGTCCTAATAAAGGAAGATAACTTACCTCCTCTTCACTGGCGTCTTGGACGAGTCCTGCAAGCCACCACTGGCAAAGATGGCAAATCCAGAGTTGCACTCATCAAAACAGCTACTGGCAACATCCAACGAGCATTCCCAAGAATATGCCCGCTTCTATCAGATGACCAGCCCACACACTTCAAGTCTCCTTCATTGGAACCTGGTGATTCCAAGGCCCCCGGCATGTCGATGACCAACACCTAGCGCCGCCTGCTGGCGCTGCGTGGTACTACGGCGACGGAAGAAGAGCGGCGCGGGGGAGGGACGAAAATCCGGGGTTCTCACACCTTTTTTGTCTGCTATTTTGATCGCATGGCGTGTGCCACCTATTTTGTTTTATTTAATCATTTAATAGACCATTATCTGAAATTCACGAAGAAAAATGATTCATTGAAGAGCCTCCCAGACCTACCTGAAACAAATCTAGATTCAGGCCGCTTCACGGCACTAGAAGCAAAGAAAACCCTAGCCTGACTGAGACGCCAACACCTTGTATAGCCTAGAGCAAGGACCCCTGGAAACTTTGTTATATTAATTTAAGTTAATGCCTATCACGCATATAGACTTTTTTTTCTGTAATAAAACTAAATATCAATTTCATGTAAACTCTCTTAATGCAACAAATTCAGTTTTTTTTAAAAGACTGGCAGCGTCGGTTTTTGTACAAAATACAGGGTAATTTTTAAATATATTTATTCCTGAAACACGTCAATGTCAAAGTATGTGATTTCCAACATACTTTTGTTCTAGCCAAAGGGTTCGGGAGTAAATTGGCAATTTTCGGCTTTAGGGTATTAATGCCCAAGACTGGCCCAAATCAGGCTTCCTCACGATAATTTCTTTCAGCGTTAGCGAGCGATAAATAACACTGCCCCTTAACATGTGAAGGCGCCCCCACCTTCTAAAGTGGACGGTGTTTTATGGATGCCATTTCAGAACCACCTTCCATACCTCTAGGGACCCCCGCTGCAGCACTATTTACATTGAAGTGGGGGTCACCAGTCAATCGTGACTTCACGCTCGGGTGAAGAATCTTTCCCATTTAGATCTGTGTCCTTATTCTGTAAAAAAAATCTAATCCTAGTCTTCCAAAACGGGCGCTAAGTGGACTTTTCACCCATCTAGTGTGAGTGAAGGTACCACTGCGTGCTGTATAAACGATCTCATGGTTGCCGGGCAGAGATCGTTTTGGTGATAAGGCCGCCAATTGTATACTTGCTTACTGGTTAGTTTGAAGAATTCCCTTGTCAATAATTTTGATGTGCAATAAAGAGTTATCTATCTATCTCATTACGTAGATCCAAAGGCCTTAGTGTGTCTACACCATCATTTTAAATTTCCTCGTTCTCGATAGTCCAATTTGCGCAACCCGGTCCAGAATCCAACAATCATCCAACATATTGAATTAAGGCCGACAAATCTATAATCCTCTTTCGCTAACAAACCCCAAACTTTATGCTAAAACTCAAACTAATACGTGTAAAACCCAGGTGCTTACAAAGTTCCACAATCTAAAATGCACGAAGTATAGTTTACGAAACATTAAAGTTTCGGTCCAAAATTGGGACGGACACTGTAGATTAATATGGGGTAGAAGGCCAAGTCGACAACGCGGTAAAACTGCCGCACGATTTTTCCCCTCAAATCTATCTATGAAAAGTATGAGTCCGCCCCCATAACTCCGACATTTTGACGAAATCCCAAAGGTAAATGCCATAATTATTATTAGTTATTGAACTTGCTCACAAAATTTCACGACAATCGGTTGAGAAATAATGAGGTCCGGCCTGACATCCGGACATGGACATCGCTCGCTCAGTCATTGAGGGCTTCCGCTTTAGTGCTAACTAGTTGGCGCCTCTTTCGAGTAAGGTCATGAAGTAAAGCTCACTTAAAAATAGTTCACTCAAATTAAAAAGGTACCAATAAAACACACCGAGCAAACCCCCTGTTGTCATTCCATTTTGGTACACGAAAAAGAACACAACTTTGTTATTTTTCTTGTTTGAGTTAATGTTAAAACCGGAAACACTACATTTTGCTCCAGCACTAATACCTAAATGTGTTTGGACGTATCTACGACCAACGAGCGCAAACTGGCATAAAAAACCCATATCTCGTCAGCGACATCTAGTTACAAATTTGGAACTACAAATTATGAGCTGTCAGAAAATCGGCCATTCTTATTGCTGGGTTGACCCTTCTGTAACATGCTATTTAGACTATTAGTCCAAGTACCAATGGCCGTTGTAATAATATCCGATCGATTGTCGACAATAACGTCTGTGTGTCTGACCTGCTTGTTTAAATGGGTCAGGTGAAGGGAAGTGTGAGATGGCAGTGTAGATTCCATCCGGCATAGGAAAACAGTGTGCTTATTCTGCAAGAAAAAAACCGCACAGCTGCTAGTCCTCAAAACCAGTTTAATGAGCCATTTTCACGGCTGTCAAATTTCGCTTTTTCTGAAGATATTATTTACCTATCTGTGTAAGCGAAATTTTACAGCCACATCCCGGTTCTTGTATGGCCAAGGCTTTGAATTCAGCTTTTAACTGTCAGTTGAAAACGGGCCATTGCGGGTTTGTCAGGAAATTGCAAAATATAAATATCCTAGGCGTGAATGCGATTACGACCAGGGGGTCTACCGGCTAAGACGAAGCCGATTACCATTGCCGAAAATCGAAGTTCGATTTTTTTTTAATTTACTGCCACCCAGTTCATTTTACTGCCACTCAGTAAATTTTTCATAAATCGAACTTCGATTTTCGCCAATGATAATCGGCTTCGTTTTAGCCGGTAGACCCCCAGATTTAACCAGAGTATACGGCCACATTACTTGTGGTAGTGGGGTTTTACTTTCTAACCTAGTATTTTTCAAAGAATCCTTGTGTATTTATAGTAACCGGTAATTGCCCGCAATTCCAAGCCCTTTAAATATATATGGCACCCATTTACCTAACAAGCAACGGAATTACAATACAAATGATGATCACGCAAATTAAAATCCTGACAAATAAGAATGGCGTTGCGGGAAAACTGAATAGAATGGGAAAATAAGCTTTTTAAATTTTCCCAGACAATTGGCCTGCGTTACCCTGCTGTTGGGGGTTTGACTGGCTTTTTAAGATACCTACCGAACTGTAGGGTTGATATGAGAACTTCAAAATGTCCAGCCCAGCTCCTGGGGCCTTAGCCTTTAACACAATGGTGCCAAAATTGGCTCCCAGTTGACAGCTTCAATAACGATTTATTTATGCTGTCGGTCCTTTTAATGTTTTTGTAGAACAGCAATGAATTATCTGATTCTAATTATATATAATTAGTTCTCTGATTGTAGGAGAAAAACGATGAAACACCGGTTTTGTCCTTCTGCTGGTCGCCATCGACACGCCATTACGTTAGAGGCTAAAGCCCCTGTATTTCAAAATGTACAGTCCAGCCCAGCGTATTCTTTAAAATAAGCACCTTAAATATTCCTGTAATTAAGTAAATGTCATGTGGGACCGTGAGAGGTGACGTGAGGGGGAAAAGGCTTATACCCAGCAGTGGGCAGAAGTGGGCTGATGATGATTATGAAATGTCAAAAAACTTATTGCCAATTTCTAAAGAGATTTCTAGAAAATTGGTTTTGATGGGTGGATCTTGAATTGTTTGAGCTATTGTTAATTTTGACCTTCCGTTTTTCGAACTTCCATTCATTTGAGCCAACGTGATTCGAGATTTCGTAATTCGTACTTCAGTTAGCGGACTATTTTACAGTGTAGATTTTGTATGGTCCTTTTACCCTTTGAGGGTAACGGAACCCTAAAATGTACTATTATTATTTCCAGAAGCATTTTTTCACCACTTCCGTCTGTGTCAACCCTGCCGCTAGCGAGCGCAGTGAGAGTGTGCCCTGATTAATGACGTCGGACCAGAGTTGGCAACCTTGGGCCGAGAAGGGTCCACCATAAAGCTAGGAACACACTGACGACGAAGATTTTTTGAAAATTATGATTTAGTGTTTTTTTTACTTTTTTTTGCATGAAAGAAATAATCTAGTTTGAACCCAAGAAAAAAAAGGAACACACAGATTATGTGTCATACCGCAAATAATATGACGTTTTTCAACCCCTGGCCCAAAAAGAGGGGTGTAAGTTTGACCGATATATGTGTGGGTGTCTGTCTGTGGCACCGTAGCTCTTAAACGAGTTAACCGATTTGGATGCGTTTAAATGTAAAAGCAGATTTTTAACTATTGTTCTTAGATATACTTTATCAAAATAGATTCAGGCGTTTGTGAGATACCTATGCCAATTTGAAAATAAAATGTCTGGTTTTAAATTTAATTTAGTACTTATACTTGCTGCTTGGATTTGCATGCCTAGAAAAATGCACTTTATGCGTATGATGCTTACAAAAAATTCGCGTATGACGCGTATGAAGGACCAAAAAAAACTGAAGTCCAACTTTTCAATCCTGTGTGCTTATTCAGTAAAAAAACCGCACAGTTACTAGTCCTCAAAAGCCGTTTAATTGTAGATTAAGGGTGGCATTAATAGTCGTCGACTCAAGATCGGACTCAAGTAGGTGATCTAAGAAAAGTCTAATGCTAGTCAAGCCAAGCCTTGGCTAATTTCAATGTCAATCTCAAGATAGTGTATAATATGCTGACAGCTACTCAAGTTTGACATTAGCCAAAGGTTGACATTAGCATTTGACTTTTCTGAGTTCACTCACTTGGGATCGAGCTCAAGTAGGTGATCTCAGACGACTATTAATGCCACCCTTAGCTTACTTGCTTGCGCTCGGTGAGTGTGTACTCAGCTTAAGCCGCAGGACAGACGCCACCTATATTGTTCGAGATAAAAAAGGTAAAACGGCGAGAAAAATACACTGTATATTTTTTCATTAACTTCTGCTTTATTTTCGTTTGGCTTCAGTGAGATTAAACGTGTCACTGTCACAGTGAAGATTTGCACCGTGTTCTAGGACTTGTATTAGACTTGCTGGAAACATTATTTCCTTGGAGTTTTTATTCAAGAAAAAAATACCTGCTTTAACAAAACAGTGACTTCTGACGTGACCTCAGTATTCTTAATCTCATAAAAAAAATCTTATTATTGACTTACAAAAAATAGTGTTGCTTTGAAGAGAACTAAGTCTTAACAGTTTTCATCAAAAAACTTGTTGACAGTTGAATGATTTTTTAGCAAAGTGCGGCTGATTTGACATAATAGGCTTTTTTCAAGTTTTTTTTTGTTGTTTATGAAGACATCTCTAGATGGTGCTGTTCTTCTCACCGTAGAAAATGGAGTTTAGCCAGAATAAATGTCAAAGTCTGTCCACAGACTGTCTATTGGTCTGTGCCGAGGTTTTTTCACAGATAACTACCCCGCCGCGCGCCGCTTGCTTGCTCTTGCTCGTAATTTTTGTTTCACAAATTCACAAGTGTATCCATCCACGGATTTTCATTAAAATAATACCTACTTAGAAATTATAAGTGCTTTTGTTCATCTTGTAGAAGTCATGTATGGGAAGTGTTGTGTTTTGGGTCGAATGGAGAAACCAGTTTAGCCTAGCCTAGGCTGCCTAGGCCAAACTAGTCTAGCCCTATTTGAGTAGGGGTAATACAGATTCTACTTATTTATGATAGCCTAGTAGATACTTTTTCTTAAAACTAACTAGGTAACCCGCCGTAATTATCTGAACAGTTAGGGTACGATTTAAGGCCGAATTTGAAAAAGTCTACATTCAAAAAGTCTACGGTATGTCCGGTTTTGTCCCGTTTGAAGGACCTCTCGGAAACACAAAAAGAGGTATGTCAGTGTGTCACCAACCGAATCTACTGACATAACCTTTGTTTTAAATCTTTTTCGATTGTCTGTCACACTTTCAGGAATACCATGTATGTTTAACACCCTTTATGTCGGTTTTTAGAACACCTATAAAAGTAAAAGGCCTGGTTTCGGGGTTCATACGGGCTTCGAAAATTTCGTTATTTTTGCGCTAAACCTCTTAGTTTACGAGATATGGTAACATTCATACCATCATTCGTCAATATCAGCTCGGGCTAGGCCATACTAGTTTATCCTGGAGCGTACATATTCTTGCTAGGCCAGACTGGATTGGCCTAGGCTAAACTAGTTTCTCCATACGAGCTTCGGCTAGACTGTTAGGGGTCAGTTTTTTTTCCATCGCAACTTAAACACCACCCGACGCCACGGTATGCCACCCGACGCGCGCAGACTTATCTGGCGTTCTTTTTGTTTATTTGTGATCTGGTTTGACATTTATTCTTACTGTAGGACAGCGCCATCTAGAATTTTTATTATAACTAAATTTGACACAAGGAAAAAACATATTTTGTCGTGAACTCCATCGTACAAACAGTTATCATAAAATTGTCAAACATTTGCCCAGCATTGGCTCCAACAGTGGTAGCCAATCTGACCCCACCGACCACAGAACCACAGTTAAGAAATAGAGCAGAAAAATAACTCGGTCAATTATACAAGCAATATTACCTTAATATTACCAATATTATGTCTTCCCTAATAAAATTCCATAACTACTGCACCAAATTTATGGATTTCAGCTGTCAATACAAGCATCTTTTACTTCTTCTTATTCGTGTGAGAGTGTCAAAATTATTATAAGGATCAAAAAAATACCAGCATCTTTTACTATGGAGCCAAGAGCAAAATCTAAAAAAAAAACAGGTCTTCCATCTAGAATTCGATACCTACTGCATCAAATGTACACGTACACCCTGTAGATGTAAGGGCCTAAATTGAACCTTTAACAGGATAAAAAGCGGATCGAAAGGGTCGAACGGTATAAAGGTAAGTACCTATATCGATGGCCATTGGATGGATACGGGCTCAACTCAATAGAGCTTCCTATAGATGTTGAATTGTGTAACATAATCCTATTACTCTAAACGAGCAACGCTTGTATACAGGGTAATTTTTTAATTGCTGGAACACTTCCTGAAACACTTCAACTTCTAATGCGATTTCCAACAACTTTTTATTTATTGAAAATTTGCATCATGGTATCAAATCTCACGTCGTTTTTTTTAATGAAGCAATTTCTATGACATGCAATTCCCCGCGAATACCTAACAGAGCACCCGGTTAAAGGGATCACAACCAAATTTTTTTTTTTTGCTTTATGACGTTCCGTTGATTTTTTTATTAATAAAGTGTGAACACTTGTGGCGGAAGAAAGGAACTTATTTTTCAAATATTGTTTTCATTGACTTTCACAATGCTTTAACAACTCAAAGCCATGCAAAGGCACCAACACACACAAACATATTTTTAAAGGTTTTGTTTCTTTCTAGGCCATTTTTTTTTTAATTTTGCAATCGATTCAAAGTTTTCCATGACCCGACAATATCAAAGAGAAAAATCCCCTGAACAGTATCTGCTGCCTAGAAGATTTTATTTCAGTTTTATGTTCATGTACGAACAGTTTTTGATTTCATGAAAGTTCAATTATAGACGTTCAGATCTAGACACGCGGTAGCGTGTCAAGCCAAGTTCAAGGAAAAACTGGCGAACGCACCGTGTGTATATTTACCCGAACCATTTGGCCACACATTTTACCCCTTCATAACTCTTTATCTATTTTACATAAACACATGAAATTTGGCATATTGATTGAGACCCCTGAGATTAACTACAGCGCCAAATTTCATAAATACAGATGAAACGGTTATTGAGATATTAATGTCTAAAAATCGTCATTTTTAATACTGACCTATAGACAGAAACTAAAATCCACTTCCAGATGACCTAGAAGGTTGAAAATTGGCACTCAGCTCGGTTATTGTATGTAACCAAAGGAAAAAGTCCGAAAAGAGTGATTTTTTACGTTTTGAAATATTTGCGAATTAATCAATATTTATTAACACTGCGCCTTTCAAAACATAATAGCAACAAATCACACCGCGCCGACTTACGGCCGTTCGAAATACTAATAAAAGCAACAAGGAGTAGGTACGTGGGAGTGGTAACGCTTTTCAAATAATTTTAATTTATTTCCATTATATTAAGAGCGGACGCGGTCTCAGAGCTTTTTGAAAAATAGGTATTTGAATAAACTATTGCTGTCGCTCTGCGTGCGCTCGAGGGGCGGCCGCGGCCTCTCTGTCAATGTGCGTGTAAGTTAGCGATGTGTGCGTGCGAGCTTCTGCTATTATTTTGCCTGCACAAAATTTGCGCTCGCGCGTTTCTTACCGTCACTCCAAAATCACCTATCATTCGTTCATGGTATTTTCTCGTTGTTCGGTTGAGTTTATTACCTGCGCGTGAAGTGATTTTGGCTTGTTTATTGGACTTGTTCTGACTGCTGTGACTCGATATTCGTTGGACCAGCGTATGGAAGTTATTTTTCTTTTGGGCGAAGACTTTCTAAGATTATGAATGAAATATATTTTTTCTCCACATCTAGACTCTATTTGAAAGATTTTTTTTTCCTTACATTTTGTCGATCTTAGAAGGCACATTTCTCAACAATTTTGTACTGGATACTGGATGTCTTTCGGTAAACTCGAACTTTCAGTCTACCTAGGTCCAAATTATAATAACTACTATATGAGCGAAATGTGCATGATTTATTTAATTTTAAATTTTATCCAAAAAACTACTTCTTACCTACTGATATTGAAATCATCCCAGGCGCAATATAAGCTTTTGATAGTAAAGGACGCCCGCCCACAATGGGATTAAAATAAACAGACTTCTAAGAAAAATATCAAATAATACAAGGAATTCTACTCAGCAATATAATAAATTGTTGTTATATAAATATACAGGGTGTCCCAAAAAATAGTGTCAAGCGGAAGTCCAGAGATAGAGCACCCCTAGGGGTACCCGAATCACCCCCATGTATGTTCAGCAATTTTTCAACGTTTAGAAGTTATGAGGCTTTAAAGTTTTTCTGGAAACAATTACCTAGCTTTGGTTTTTATTTTTTAACTTTTTGTGTATTTAACTTTTTTTATTTTTTCTTTATTGGGATCTTAGATAACTACTTTTTGTATTTTATAAAGCACTAATCCGTGCTAAGGAACTTTATAAAGATTTTTATAAGGTTAAAAAATTCGCTCGGGACAGGAATTTGATAACTAGTCTATCACCAAAAAAATAATGATCAGCTTTGAACTTGTAAAAAATAGCGCAATTTTTATCAAAGTTCAAAAATGCCGTTTTAGAGAAAACATCATCGAATAAGTTAGTATGGGGAGAAAAAAAGTAGGGGTCTGAAGGATTTTTAATTGATTTCTAAAAATTTTCTACAACCTGAACCTTCAGAATAGTACAAAAAATCTGTCGCTTTATGGGCCTTTTATTCGAGTAATTAGCGATCAAAGTTGAAAAACTGGAATTGTGAGAAATGTAATTTAGATAGTTTTTCTTTTATTTTTGTTGATTATGACTTAATGATTTTAAGGTCGCGGTCAATAAATGTTTTAAGTGGTAAAAATTGTTTTTGCATAAATAAATCATAAAATAGGGGTAAAAATATATAATGTCACATGATTTTTTTACTTAAATTGTTTTAAGGTCGCGGTCAGTAAATATTGTAAGTGTTAAAAAGTGTATAATTGTGTACCTAAATATTTATCAATTTTGTTTTTTGTTATTTTTATAAACAATAAGAAATAAAACGAGAAGATTTCGGTAACCCATCAAATGTTTATAAACGCTTTTTAATCAGGTTAGTTTTTCAAGTTAGAAACAATTAATATGACAATATTTTCGAGAATTTAGTCATTCATAGCGATGCTTGAAGATAACTTTTTTCAGTATCATGTGACTTATTATGGGGTGATAAAATCTTTCAACTGCAAAACAACTGGTTTTTTTTTGTATCTTTGATGCTGGCTTTACACGGGTATGATAGTAAAGGTGACTTAAAAGATTGAAAAACAGAAATAAGGAATAGGGTCCTCGGATCATGGTTAGGTGGTAGGTACTAGGGCTTCGCCCCTGAAAAAGGTTTGGAAAGGCTGATGCGTAGTCGATATTTTTTGACCGGAATCGGTTCAGTAGGTCCTAGGAAACAAAAAAAG
Organism: Zelleria hepariella; assembly: GCA_949319315.1. Lineage (NCBI taxonomy): Eukaryota > Metazoa > Arthropoda > Insecta > Lepidoptera > Yponomeutidae > Zelleria > Zelleria hepariella. The sequence continues at coordinate 16,555,433 of OX439386.1, read as the reverse complement.
TTCCTATGACTTGGTGCCGGGAAACGCACCGTTTACGAGTTATGAGGTCTTGAAATTTTTTGTATTTTTTTCAAGTCCTCATAACTCATAAAACGATGGGTACCAAGTTAAAGGACCTTTTTTGCTTCTTAGAACCTACCCAAACAAATTCCATAAAAAAAAATCACCCCCATCGCAACCCAGTTACTGGTTTTCCCACACTTCTATTATGAGATTTTTTTTCTAAACTTCATAACTAAAAAACGGTGCGTTTTCCTGCACCAAGTTTTAGGACCTTTTTTGCTACCTAGGCCTACCTAATCGATTCGAAATAAAAAAAATAGACCTAAATCCTAGCTGCACGGGTTTAAGCAGTACAACTGCATTTTTGTCACCAAGTCGTTGCGGTCATTTACTACCTTCCTTCACAGAATCTTTTGATACTTCATAACTAAAAATAGTAAAAAACATGCCTGTCTTGGCTACGTTTATACCCAATAATGCATCGCATGTTCGTGTAAGTTCTTTATGGTTCAAATCCTCGTTAAGACACATCGTACCTAGAGTAAGTATGAAGCTGCAGATGATAACGCTGATACCATGACTTAGTAGGTACTCAAAATAATAAACCCACCAAAACGAAATTAAAATGCAAGCTTACATATAGGTTTATTTTGTAACTTGTTGCTAATACCCGAAACCAACCGACGATGTCGACTCAAGTAAATAAAAATGTTGGTGTCATAATGTGATACCGACGAAGTAAAACATTTTCCCCCCTTTTTATATTGAACGGCAAAGAATATCGATATCGATTTACAACACTAGTGTCGATATATCTAAGTTATCGACTACGATACGTCTCTTTTCTGACCGTGTAAATATATGTCCAACCCTCCCCTCCCTCAAACCCCCGCGGATAGAGCTCGAAAGGGACAACTGCAGCTTGGACTGAAAATACCTATTAAAAAGTGACGAAAACAGCTTCTGGGGGAGACCTATTTCCTCTTCCAAAACTGAACCGATTTCAAAATTTCTTTTTAATATATTATAACAAGGGATTTGGCTATGTCTGTATGTTTTCTATTTTTTGTTTTCAATTTGTTAAATATGTTTATTAGGCGTTTTAAATAAGTGGCCAAATTTTGCAATTTTGAAAGGTCTCTATTTATTAAAATAATTAAAATAAGAAAAAAAGGAAAACATAGGGACATGGCAGAGGTACATATAAATTGAATGGCATAAACATATTTTCTCTAAAATAATTATCCAGGGAGGAAACAGGTCTCCCTTTTTGTATGGAGCAGCGGCTGCTCGCGTTCCCTCTTAATAGGAGCGAGCCATGCTAGGCCTCAGACTCGTGGATCGGGTACCTAATATTGTCATCAGACGTCGGACGAAGGTAGACGATATAGGAGATAGGATCTCGAGTCTTAAGTGGAAATGGGCGGGACACCTGGCGAGGCGGGAAGATGGCCGGTGGACAAGGGAAGCAACAAAGTGGCGTCCAAGAACTGATCGACGGTCGGTGGGCAGACCAGCAGCCCGATGGTCGGACGACATCGTTGTGTCGGCGGAGGGTCCGAGGATGCGGATGGCGAGGGACCGTGAGAGGTGGCGTGATGGGGAAAAAGCCTATACCCAGCAGTGGGCAGAGTTGGGCTGATGATGTTGATGATATTAATATTTTTTTATACCTACTATTTGACATAGGCCCGGTTTCTGAGTTGAGAATTTTACTAAGCACATACTTACGTATCGCTCTGTCACGCTCTTTTGTGAGAAATCTGCAGAGACAGGACGATACTTACCCATTTGCTTAGCTAAATTCTCAACTCAGAAACCGGGCCATAATGTACTCGTAATAATCCCAAATTATATTAGAAAGCTAATTTAATATTACCTACTCTATTTTAATGCTATAATATTACTCAAATAACTTTTAATTCATATTATCAATAAATATGACTACTAAGGCCTACAGCGTCCAGTGGCACCTTCACTCACACTAGATGGGTGAAAAGACCACTCGGCGCTGCACTGCCTGGGACATTCTTTTAGATGGAGTAGGCTTGCCCAGCACCAATACCATCATGACAGCTTAGTCGGCTTAGCCCACAGGAAAGACAAGTCAATACGTGTGAAACCAACTAAACCGCGGGTTTCCTCACGATGTTTTACCACTGCTGGGTACCTAATTACCTATTATATAGACATTGTCCTTTTCATGTCATCCTCCTCGGTCTTTCTACGGACGGACCCGTCATTAGATGTTGGAAAACGTAACAATTTGGTGGGCGAGTCTTTGCATCTTCGTAATGAGATGATGTTATACAACGAGGCACCTTCACTTCCATTAGATGGGTGAAGTGACCACTCGGCGCTGCAGTGCCTGGGGCATTGTTGTTTTGATGGAGTAGGCTTGCCCAGCACCTAGGTATACCATCTTGACAGCTTAGTCAGCATAGACCACAGGAAAAACAAGCCAATGCGTGTAGAGCCAACTAAGCCGCGGGTTTCCTCACGATGATTTCCTTCGGTTAGCGAGTGGTATACAAATGTATGTAATTTTAGAAAAAATTAAGTCATTACCAACATGCCCGCACAGAGAATCGAACCTGGGCTCTCTCGCTTTGCATCTTCGTAATGAGATGATTTATACAGCGTCCAGAGGCACCTTCACTCACACTAGATGGGTGAAGTGACCACTCGGCGTTGCAGTGCTTGGTACATTGTTTTTTAGATGGAGTAGGCTTTCCCAGCACCTATACCATCCTGACAGCTTAGTGTCAGCATAGACCACAGGAAAAACAAGCCATTACGTGTTGAGCCAACTAAGCCGCGGGTTTCGTCACGATGTTTTCCTTTGTTTAGCGAAAAATTTTAAATAAGGACGTACACTACAAAACAAATGTACGTAATTTTCAAAAGAAATAAAGTCCGTACCTCCATGCCCCCGCCGAGAATCGAACCTAGGGTCTCTAGCTTCGGAGTCCACTTTTCTACCACTAGGCCACCACCGCTGCCTAGGCGAGTGAATGAGACAAAAATATTTTTAATGGTGCTAATAAGCAATTTTTTACAGAAACCGAAATCGAAACAATCCAACTCTTTCGATATTAGTTTAGTTTTGCAACCGGAACACTAGATGGCGTTAGAGGGCTGCATCGCGGTATGGTTTTGTCTAGTCTTTACTATAAATAAAAATATCACTTCGACCGTGGCACAGTGGTCGATTTGTACGATTTAGGCGGCCAAAAGTCCATTTCTCAAAGTTAACTTATAACAAAACTAATTGATTCCCGGAAAAATAGACACCCCGACTGCCCAAACCCCACCCCTCCCCAGTTCCTAGAACTGCGTGCGCGCCCCCACAGGTAGTCGGAACTTGATCGTCGCGCAAGCTGTACGCGTTCGTTCTCGACACTCTTAGCGCAACCGATATTCTAAAGTGAATATTTCATTGGATATTATTCAGTTACAAGTGAAAGTGATGGAAGTCGAAAATTCAGGTAAGCTCCTTCAAATATAATTTAAATTAAGATAAGGAATATCAATATTTAGTGCAGTTACAACGTATCAAAGATCGCCCTTTTTCATAGAAAATATTATCATTTTTTTATTTTCAATAGTAAAAATGTTGTACTTCCGAGACCGTCCGAGTTAAATTCCTTATGGTTTCTAATAGTATAGCTCTTTGAGCAGATAACCACAAAAAAAATAGCCACCACCTTTGACCACTTCGCGAGAAAAATAATAATTCATTAACTTAGGCAGAAAGTGAGAAAAATTCCTTTTTTGTTTCTTTTGCGTTAAAATTCCTTTTCGTTGTTCTAGGTTCATCAAGTTACTCGGGCATGGAGGTAGTAACTCGCAGATATCTTTTTGATAAGATGATTGAGGAAAACTCTCCATCAATAAACGACAAATTGGAATACTTACAAAATTATTTGTTAGTGTCTTACGGGGACTCCGACGAAGACAAAAAGTATATAAATCATAAATTTTCATATTTTAAAACAGAAATAAAAAAGAGATGGTCCAAAGCACGCAACACGCTAGAAAAATTTCTTATAAGCAATGATGCATGGTTAGCAGGAAGGTTCGAGATGCCCATAAAAACGCATAATAAGTCAGGACGACCTAGCAAAACATTCAGTGAATGTAGTGAAAGAACTAAAAGGAGGAAAACAGAAGAAGTTCGCTCCTCTGTAGGCAAAGAAGTGATAGTTCACGCAGCGCAAGTAATTTTACAAAAAGAAGGAAAAAGAAACGCCTCGCAAGTCCTAAAAGATATTACAAATTCGCCTGCAGCCGCAAACGAATGTAAAAAAAGACATTCCAAATCAAAGGCACAAGATCCCCTTACGCCTCGGGAGGCACTGCGAATGTGCGTGGACGCTGATTTGACACGAAGTCAATATGAAATTGTGCGAGCAACCAACAGAAGCTTTTACCCGTGCTACGAATTAGAGTTGAAGGCTAAACAGGAATGTTACCCACCCAAAGAGACGCTACGAGTGACCGCTTCCTGTGCTGAAAGTGATCTACAATCTTTGTTAGATCACACCGTCACGCGATTATCAATTTTCCTCGAAGAAGTACTAATGACTCTTACAGAAACTGAGAGAAATTCCTTGCAGATTATCTGCAAATGGGGTTGTGATGGTTCACAACAAGCTCAATACAAACAAAAGTTAATGAATGACGCCGACTCGGATGCAAATATATTTTTGAGCTCATTCGTGCCTCTACAAAATTGTTTGCGGCGAAGACAAAACAAAAATGGTTTGGCAAAACCCGACTCCTTCTTCACCACGATATTGCCGCCCGATACGATTCAGATTTATAAAAGAGTCTACAGACATTACAAAAGATGAAATAAATTACGTTCGGGACAGTGTGAAGTCCCTAAAAGCCACGGAATTGGAACTGAATGGGCAAAAATTCTCGGTTAGCCACAGTCTTAAAATGACCATGGTGGACGGCAAAGTTTGCAATGCGGCGACTGACACCAAATCAACGAGTAGATGCTACATATGCGGAGCCACTTCAAAAAACTTTAATGACTTAAGTAAAAAAAACGAAATTCACCCAGAATCGCTTGAATTTGGCCTATCAACTTTACATGCCAGAATTCGATTATTCGAGAGTATTTTACATTTAGCTTATAAATTGCCCGTTGGGAAATACCGTGAAAAAAGAACCAAAGCAGAAAAGATGCTAGAACAACAAAAAAAAAAGAGATTCAGCAAAGATTCAGAGAAGAAGTAGGTATCTTGGTAGATATGCCAAAATGTAATTTTGGTAACACAAATGACGGCAATACTAGTAGAAGATTTTTTGAAAACCCACATCTGGCTGCTGAAATAACGGGAATAGACTTTAATTTTATTTATAGAATTAAAGTTATTTTGGAAGCCATATCAAGCGGTCACAAAATAGATGTCCCGAAATTTGATGAATACGCCATGGAGACAGCAAAACTGTATGTAGAGTTATATGGTTGGCATTCTATGACTCCTACCATGCATAAAATTTTGGTACATGGTGGAAAAGTTATAGAAAATTCTCTAGTGCCTATTGGTCAACTTTCGGAGGAAGCTGCAGAAGCTCGTAATAAGCACTTTCGCTCATACCGTCTAAACTTTGCTCGAAAGTTTTCACGCGAAGACTGTAACCTTGATATTTATCACAGGTTACTCTTGACATCAGATCCACTCATCAGTTCAATGAGAAAAAAAAAGAAGATCCGATCAAAACCATTTTTGCAGGAAACTTTGGAGCTTTTGCTTCCTGCAGAGCCAAATACAAAAGGCACTTGTGATAAATGCATGGAAAGTGACGGTGAGGAAGAATTGTCTTTTAAAGAGTAACATAACAATTTGTATGTTAAACTTTCATAAAATATTGTCTTATTGTTTATGATTCGGTACCTAACATTGTAATGTAAGTAACATTTAGTATAATAATGTGGTAATAACTGTTGACCATTTACTTTTAGTGTATACTGTATTTTTTTGTCATCCATATTTTATTTTCAATTTAAATAGGCATGCAGACTGTAGAGAATAAACATTTTTTTTTTATGTACGGCCGTCTTTTACTTAACAAATTGTGATAATTCTTAACCCAAATATCAAAAACTACTGAGCCGATTTCGATAATTCAAATGAACTCAAAATATATATTTTACACCAAAGGGAGATTTAAAGAAAATTTAAACACATTGGCGCTATTTACAAAAATATTTTCACAGAAATGTTTTTTTGTATAGAAAAATACGCTTTCAATGAAACGAATAGGGATAAACATATATATTCACTCTAAAATACCAGATTAGCATTTGTTGTCGTATTTATTACTGAAATAAAGCATAAAATAGTTTTGGCCGCCTAAATCGTACAAATCGACCACTGTGCGTGGTCCTCTATGTAGTAGTGATATCAGCGATACCTATGCAAATACTACTGAATAAAAGCTGCGAGCGAATACTGCGATAACTAAAATAATAAATTAAATATCTTTTATTACTAAACAAATAGGTAGTTAACTAAATTAAATTAATTGAACTTTATCGTTCGATTCGTTCGTATCGTATCGATCGAGCTCTATTAAATTTTGGATATTTTGTGTCATGTTATTATTACACTCTTGGTGTTGTTGTTATTAATAGGTTATATATATTATCACGCTATTACACTTAGGAGCAAAGTAAAGCATCCTACTTCCTACTATTATGCTACTTCCTACTCCTACTAATATTATATTTGCGAAAGTTTGTAAGTGTGGATGGATGGATGGATGTTTGTTCCTCTTTCATGCTGAAACGGCTGAACGGATTTGGATGAAATTTAGAATAGAGATAGCTTAGACATCAGAATAACACATAGGTTACATATTATCACGCTTTTACACTTAGGAGCAAAGTAAAGCATCCTACTTCCTACTATCCTATCCTACTAATATTATATTTCCGAAAGTTTGTAAGTGTGGATAGATGGATGGATGTTTGTTACTCTTTCAAGCCGAAACAGCTGAACGGATTTGGATGAAATTTGGAATAGAGATAGCTTAGGCATCAGAATAACACATAGGTTACATATCACGCTTTTACACTTAGAAGCAAAGTAAAGCTTATATTTTTTATGTAGTCCACGCGGACAAAGTCAAGGGCAAAAGCTATTAAGCATAAATATAAAACGCGTAAAAAAGTATGCAGATAATGAATGGGCTATGCACTCCAATGTTTTGAAAGTTCAAGAAAATGTAAAAAATGCACAAAAAATTAAACAATACCACGTAGACGCAGGAAAAAATATTTAGGTATTTCTATGTAATAGGTATGTTATAATATGTATTTCTTTACAAAAAGATATGATATCCAACCAAAAACATAAAATATGTGAAAATTTTGGAGCCAAGTTCAAGTATACTACTTATGCGTGGTTATCGATTTCAGCGACAAAAGAATTGAAATCTAAATGGTGCCAAGTTCTTTAGGTAATCCTGTAATTGAATTGTTAAAATTGTTAAAAATGACGCGGCTAGTTTTTACAGGCAAATACATAAAAAAATACATGTTAAAACTAGCCCAGTCATATTTTGAGGTTCTATTTATTCTATTGTGTACCTAAATTATTCGACTGTTAAATTTTAACAATTCAATTACAGGATTACCTAAAGAACTTGGCACCATTTAGATCTCAATTCTTTTGTCGCTGAAATCGATAACCACGCATAAGTAGTATACTTGAACTTGGCTCCAAAATTTTCACATATTTTATGTTTTTGGTGGGATACTGGTTTACACGAGCGAGGTAAATGCTTTTGATTGTAAAACAATATGTTTTACCCAAAGTACAAACATAACAATATTCAAATATAGCGGAAAACTTGCCATTCGAGACGTAGACCCTCATTATTTATTATCAAGCTTGCGTAAGTTATTGACAGAAGTTTATTTTTTAACTAACGCGCCACCTTTATGTTCTGGTTTTGGAACGTTTCCCTCCGTTGCGAATTTTATCTGTGGTGTTTCGTTCGTGGCCTGGGTTGCATGTTGGTGTGTGTTGACGAGTCTGTGACTTTGACAGCTGACAGCTCCACTATTCTGTGCACACGGCTCACCACAGAGTTCGCCATTTTGTCAGTGTGGAGTGTGTGTTGCATTGCAATCAAATGAAAACATTTTATACATGGAACCAGTTATAGATATTGAGGAGTGGTTGTTAAAATATGGTTTAGCATTCAAATAGTCTGTCATTTCTGGTCCTTGTTTAATTTCAGTCTTAGCCTGAGCTCCATACTATCGAGAAACAACACCTCTGAGCTAATAGGTACCAAAACAAAAAAAGTTATTAAAAAAAACAATTTTGAGGTTATCAAATAAAATATATTTTTCAACTTTTTTTACAGAATAAGACACCCTGTTGACCAGTAGTATACACCGTGTATAAAGAATTAGGATGTTATGTAACACGGTGTACGATATGTATAACCTAAATTATTGAGGACCTGGGGCCTGAATCTGTAACGCTTTGGTGCCTCGATAGGCTCGCAGTTGTAGGCTTTAGTTACGATGTATTAATGCTGTCTGTCCTTTTAATGTTTTTCGAGCTACATCAATGAATATTCGGATTCTAATTCTAGAGGAATAGTTCGCTGGTTGTAGAGAAAAACGTGGAAAACCCGGTTTCGTCCTTCTACTGGGAACCTATCGACACGCCATTGCGTACTTGTTCGTTTAGACAGCAATTTGATTCATAAATGCGTGGGTGTCGTACTGTACCTATACTGATAAATAATTCACCGACAAAAAGAGAAATTCTTCTGAAGCAAAATGTTATATCGAATTTCTAAATCAAATAAATTGATAGAATTATCGACCCTAAAAGCATGGGCGTATAAGTCAATTTTGTGCGAAATTCTGTTCAGAGGCTTTTATGTAAGTATGTCAAGGAATATAATACCATCATCGTTGGCTTCTATTTTATATTCCTACCTACCTACTAGCATTTTACCGTGACTTCGCTTTGCTATTTTGAAATTGAAATAAAAGTTTATTCATCTCAAAACAAAACACGTATTAATAAAGTACACACGACAGCACGTCAGAGTGTACACTTTTGTTGTAAAGTCTAATGTAAACGAGTAGAGCACTAGCGTGTAAGAGTCGACGTGCTGTCGTGTGTACAATTTTATTATCCAATCTTAATATGCACCGTGCTATTTTAGTGGTTTTAAAGCCGAAGGTATTTTTTTGCACTGGTGATAGGAGCCTAATTACAAAACATTCTAAAACGCGCGAAAAAAAAATTTACTTCTCCCTACAAATGGTGTCGATTGGCGATAGATATTTGTATTGGGAAAAGTATTTTTTTTTGCTCATTTTGGAGTAAAATTTTGTAATTTGGCTCAGAATCACCAGTGCAACAAAATACCTTCGGCTTTAAAACCACTAAAATAGTACGGTGTGTAAAACAAAGTCGTTAGTTACACCATTTAGACCGATTTTGATGATTTTTTATTTGTTGGATCTCTCTCCGCCCTGAATAGCAGAATAGGTAACCATTAAAACAACGGAAAAACTCACGAGAAAAAAAATGTCGCGGGCAAAAGCTAGTTACCTATACAAGGTGTTACAAAAGTACCTAACTCTTTTTACAGGGTAATAGCACCCGGTGATAGGGATCACCACCTAAATATTTTTTTTACTCTATGAGGTTCCGTTAATTTTTAAATTAATAAAATGTGAACGATATGGCGGGAGAAAAGTATTTTTTTAATATTGTTTTCATTGACTTTCACAATGTTTTATCAACTCAATGCTATGTAAATGCACCTACACGCACAAACATATTTTTAAATTTGAGCTAATAACAAAAACAAATAAGTTATGAAACATTTTAAATTTTGAGGTTATAAAATAAAAATTGATTTTTTCAACTTTTTTTTACAGATTTGACATCCTGTTGACCAGTAGGTTACACCATGTAAAAAGAGTTACGTACTTTTGTAACACCTTGTATTATAAACAGTTGTTTGTGATAAATAGGACTGGCTCAGCTAAATGCTGTGAGTGCATTCATCGGCACTGCACAGCGCTGATTTTCAGCCAGACCCTGGGGCCTTATCCTGTAACGCAATGGCGTGTAGATGGCGTCCCAGTAGAAGGAGAAAACAGGGGTTTCCTCGTTTTTCTCCTTCAACCGGAGAACTAATCCTCTAGAATTAGAATCAGAATATTATTTTCTGTAAGTACTATAAAAACATTAAAAGGACCGACAGCAATAAATCGTAATTGAAGCTGTCAACTAGGTCCCCATTTTGGCACCATTGCGTTACAGAATAAAGCCCCTGTTCTCACTGGCTTATATCTGTTACCGGCCAAACCCGATTTCAGGATAAACTAGTTTCGCCTAGGCCCTAGGCCAAACCAGTCTAGCCCTATGTTTAAGTATTTATTTTGTTCTTGTCTTATTGTGCAGTTTGCACCAACTGCTGGCGCAAAATTGTCCCCAACGTTGGGGACCAATGAAAACCTGATATTAGTTATAATAAGAATAATAAATTCGCGTCTGAAAGCCGTATTTCATTTCTGCTATCAGATTCGTTTGAACCTTCACTTTTCATAATTAATAGCTGATATTGTCGGAGTGGAAGTTGATAATAAAGATATAGGAGTACTTCAAGTACCTATAGGTCTTTTGCCACTGAGAGAGCCAACGCAAATTGAATACGTATAAGAACCTACTTCATAATAATAACAATTAAATTGAAATTAGAATATAATCTGCTGAACCGATTTTGATGAAAATATCTCTAAGAACCATCGCTAGAAAACATGCTCTCAAATAATGATAAAACGCATCCAAATCGGATCGCCCGTTTAACAGCTACGGTGCCACAGACAGACACACAGGCAGACACACAGGCAGACAGACACATACACACACGTCATGTTAAATTGTTGGACCCATGCTGATTTTTCGTAGATTAAAGAGAATCTGAGTCTTTGGTCCCAAAAATATAAAAGACCAGTCCCCGTAGCATGACTTTTATCGAGGCGGATTTATCCAACAAAATGGCGGTTTATCAGCCTTTTTGACGTCTATAGTGGGTTATATATGGCTTTCGACGATATATAACCCACTCTGTACGTCAAAAATGCTGATAAACCGCCATTTTGTTGGATAAATCCGCCTCGATAAAAGTCATGCTCCCCCCGCAGGTTGCGAACTTGAATGTAGTTTTCTGCAAAGGCAAAAATAGGATAATGTTATTTTTTTTAAAGTAGTATCCCTACTATTTTTTTTGGCTGTTTTTTTTTTTCATTATTTTGTCCTCAAAAGTTAACGAAAATGTATGTAATTTGCAGCTGCCAAGCTTCCAAAGTGACAACTGCGGACGACCAAAACCCTCATTAATAATGCAACGAATTGGCCAGAAATTTTATTTAAAGCTCGCCGAAAGGGGGATCGAAAGCAATTAGGTAAAAAAATAAACTTTTACCGGATTTATAATATTGATCCCGGGTGGGGTACAAAAGGACCTTGGTCGCTCATGGCTGTTTTTTATTATTTTGTAAAGTTTTGTACTAGAAGGCACAGTGGGGAATGATTTTTTGCACGAAATATCTAAACGCTGGCACTAAAAACATAGGAAAAAGTGACGGTGATATTTTTGAATAAATGTTCATGATCTCACCCATCAATCACATCGTATCATTAAGAGGATGTAGCCTGCCGGATATGTCCCACTAGCTGGGCAAAGGCCTTATCTTAGAGGGAGAGTTCACCACGCGTGCTCAATGCGGATTGGCGATTTTCGCGTTGAGGGTATAATGTCTCATTCGCTCAGGTTTCCTCACGATATTTACCTTCACGATTAGCGAGTGCTATTGAGAGAGACAGAGAGAGAGAGAGAGAGAACACTTTATTGTACCCTTTAGTATCAGTAAGTTATTCGTAAGTTATTGTAGTTTTTCAACTAAATTAGCAACGCCCTAGCAGGGTTCTTGTTTGATTCCTTAATGTAACACCTAACGCCTAATGTATGTACAACAAGAAAGCCAAGTAAATATTACTTATCTTATCTTCATCATCATCATCATCATCAGCCCACCTCTGCCCACTTTTGGGTATAGGCCTTTTTCCCCTCGCGCCACCTCTCAATGTCCCTAGCCATCCGCATCCATGGACCCTCCGCCGCTGTAACAATGTCGTCCGACCCTCGGGCTGCTGGTCTTCAGACTGATCGTCGTCCAGTTCTCGGCAGCCACTTGTCCACCAGCCATCTTCCCTCCTCACCTGGTGTCCTGCCCATTTCCACTTGATATCGATCACCGATATCGTCAACCTTCGTTCGACGTCGGATGACGGCATGCGGTACTCGATCAACGAGTCTGAGGCCTAGCATGGCTCGCTCCATAGACCTTTGTGCTACTTTTATACGGTGCCTGTTCTTCTTCGTGAGCGTCCATTTTTCGGCCCCATATGTGAAAATGGGCAGAACACACTGGTTTAATGTCTTGGTCTTTAGACATTTTTGGATCTTTGATTTAAATACATCGGCTAGATTACCAAAGGCAGCCCATCCTAGCCCAACCCCTCACATGATCTCCTAACCTGTGAATCTTGGCCAAAAGATAAACGTTTTCCAAGATAAACATACTCTTTTCTATTAAATCACGGTTTTACTCACTAGTAATTTGTCGGTGTAGCCGACTAGTTTCGGTTCTCATTCGGAGACCTTCTTCATGGAGAACGAGACGGCCCTCGCGACGCCACGGCTAGTCCATAACCATAGAAACCGTGATTTAATAGAAAAAATGTGCAGTGCTCACGAAAGTTTAAGTTTTATAAACATACTCATCTACTACCTCTATAGGGCAGTTACTGACGATTATGTTCGGTACGGATAGAATATGGTTAGTCATGATCTTGGTCTTGGACATGTTCATCTTAAGGCCAATCTTCAGGGATGCTTCGTGCAGTTCTGCGAGCATGGACTCGAGATCTGCGGCGTCTTCGGCCAGGATAATGATGTCGTGTGCAAAACGGACGTGGGACATGTAGGCGCCGTCGACTTTGACACCCTTTTCGCTCCAGTCTAGAGTCTTCATTACGTCTTCCAGAACATTAGTGAAGAGCTTGGGCGAAATGGTGTCTTCCTGACGCGCCCCTGTTGATCGCCCCTTCACAGGATCTGTCAAGTCATGAAGCAGGACCTGTAGAGTGGCGGACCGGTATAGCTCCCCAAGTATATCCACATACCTCTTATTGATATTGCAGCGGTGGAGAGAATGAAACACTGCCCAATGCTCGATACTGTCGAAAGCCTTCTCGTAATCGACGAAAGCAAAGCATAAGGGCAGGTTGTACTCTCGGCATTTCTCCACTAGCTGATATTGAGTGTATGTTGTGGTCCATGGTAGAGTATCCAGTCCGGAAGCCGGCTTGTTCGACTGGTTGGTATTCATCAAACTGGCGAGTCAATCGGTTGCAAAGGACCTTGGCAAATAGCTTGTAGACCTGAGAGAGCAGGCTGATGGGCCGGTAATTGGCAAGATTGGATTTATCGCCTTTTTTATGCAGGATGGTGACCGTTGCATTATCCCAAGCCTTTGGAGAGACATTTAGGGCGAGGACTGCGTTGAAAAGTTTTGCCAATATTTGTTGTACTGCGAGTCCTCCTCGCTGTAGCATCTCTACGTAAACTCCATCCTCACCAGAGGCTTTCCCGCGCTTCATTTCTATCTTATCTTATCTTATCATTATTTTGTAAGTTGTCCGTTTCCACGAAATTCTCAATGGCTCTTCTCACTTTCCCAGTTGAAGGGCCCTTCCAATTTCTGGGAGATGTTTTTATACTATTAGGTTTTTGTAGTAGAAGGTTGCGCGGTACAGTCGGCCACACGCTAGGAGTTTCTCTTACCCATACCTTTTTGTTCGATTGGCGCCCTTATGCCACACGCGGTAAGAGCTGCCATGGGGTACCTATCTGTGACTATGGCCGACCGTACCTCTGAGTTATTATCAGAGTAAGTAGGTTTTATTACTAGGTCGCTCATAGCCTAGTTGGACTGGCCATTTTTAATCGATTGGCGAAGTTACAGGTCAATCAAATTTAAAAAATCCAGGAATATATTTCCAGAAAGCTGGATATCATTTTGATACCTTCATTTGGTTCTAAATTAGTGTAATCCGAGTTTGCACCGTCCCAGGAGGTGAGCTCAACTTTTGGGGGCCAAAAAACCGCGAAAGGGTCTAACAGGCTAAGGGAACAAGATTGGCCCACGAAAGCGATCTGGCTGATTTTTATGGTGGTGCACCAGTTTAAGCCAAGGTTACTATGTGCGAAAAATTAGCTCTCGATCTTCTTTTGTTTTAGAGATATTTGACATAATACCAAATCATCAAGGTATTTTTTAAACGAATATGTTAGGTAATCCACCCAAGCTAGAATAACCAAATAAAATCACGATGAATGAGGATAAAATAAACTATTCAATGTATATTTTTACGGAGGGCCCTACTACTTGTTTTTTTTTTTATTTATTTAATTTGCTTCGCCTATTAAGCAAAATCGGGCGCGGTCAGTCTATGGATGGGTGACCGCTAGTGGCAAAGTAGGGAAAGACTAATATTGTAAAAACAGGTTTATCTCCATTATTTAATATCAGGCTCAACTAAAACCTGTACGTATTTTAGATACATTTCATATAGGCAGTTTGCCAACCATACACAACACAGACTTCCGTTTCCCGGCCGGAAATGCCTCAGCCGCCATGATGGCGGACCGGAAGCGAAAGTGCAGAGGCGGCACTAATTAATAAGCTCAAGCGTGAGTGTAGATTGAAAAGAGAGCTTCCATAATAGGCTATGTGTAATTTTGGTGTAGGTATAAACTATGTATACACGACAGCACGTCGACCCTTACACGCTAGCACTCTACTCGGTTACGTTACGGGCGACTTTACAACAAAAGTGTACAGTCTGACGTGCTGTTGTGTGTACATTCATTCAAATCCATCCAGCCGATAAGAAACACACACAAAGAGACACACAGCCTCACTAACTTTCGCATTTATAATTTAGTGTATTTTTAACAGACTTCACAAAGGCGGAGGTACTCAATTCGACCCGTATGTTCAGTTCATGTATGTGTGTTCCCCTAGAACTTTTTTCTAGGTGAACCGATTCTGATGATTTTTGTTTGAAAGGGTATACTTCCCATGTGATGTGTAAGAATTACATTTATTTATGTTCCAAATTTAATCAAAATCAGTTCAGCCGTTTCAGCGTGAAAGAGTAACAAACAGCCATCCATCCATCCACCTATTATGTAGCCTATGTGTTATTCTGATGTCTAAGCTCTCTCTATTACACATTTCATCCAAATCCGTTCAGCCGTTTCAGCGTGAAAGAGTAACAAACATCCATCCATCCATCCATAGTAGGATAATATTTGCATGCCTTAAATAGGTTGAATGTGCTTTTGAATTTCAACTACCTACGTATTTTAACATCTGAAATGTAACTACCACGTTCAAAGCAAATAAATATCTTGAATCTTGAATCTTTACACCAGTGAAGTCAGTTTTTTATTTGTCAATTTTTTTTTATTTACAACTTAAGTAGTAAGTAAGTAAAAAGTTCATTTTGTACCAGCCAGCTTTTCTACCCTCGACACTGTGGATTCAAGATAAAATTAGCAAAAACCACGCTTCGATTTCACGTGTGACAATGTTTATTCAAATCCAAATCCAACAAAAACTACTGTGGATTCCTGGAATATGAAATCTACGAATGTACGATGTTTCGAACGCACACAATAAAATTCGCAAAAAAAAAAATTGGAATCGAAAAAGATTTCATCTGAAAAATATCGTCAAAAGCCAGGTAAAGAAAAAAGGAAAAATTATAGAAAATAAAAATAAAAATTATTATTCTGAAATGTACCTACCACGTTCAAAGCAAATAAATATCTTGAATCTTGAATCTTGAGGAATAGCGCACTGATACAGGGTGTTAAAGACCTCCGCCGGTTTTGCATCAACCAGCAATACGGGGCTTTCGAACTAAGCCTAGAAAATCAAAACGGTGTATGAGATAAACGCAAAAAAAACATTTTTTTTTGCAAAAGTTTGTCAGTAGCAAGTCATAAAACTTCTCAAAAAGCCACATCAACATTTTGGATATTTCTTACAAAAAAACAACGTTCAAATTTTCACAAAATTATAAAAAAAAAAACATAACATCTCGGTAATAAATTATGGAAAAAGCACTTTGTTTTGGTGTCTAGTAGACGTGCCTTTCAGGTATGTCGGCGTTTATTTCGTCGCTTGACGTCAATATTTGGCCCACCCTGGTGTATAATCCCGAACAATAGTTTTCTATCGAGAGCACTGCAGTATTCAGCTAGCTTGAATAGCTAGCTGAATACTTCAGGTAGTCTAGATTAATTCCCATTGTTTTACCTGATTGACTTCCAGCATTCGACTTCTGAACTGATACTGTAGCAGTTTCATGAGTTGGATAGATTTTACTGTAGTGTCAGTGACACACTGAGGTTTCTCTTTTTATATAATTTTCGCAAGTGGTTTAGGAGTCGATAACTCCATCTCGAAATGTGTTTTTCGAATAACTCCATTCCAAATGAACGCCATTTCGAAAAACGCAACAATGAAATATTTCAATGCCGAAACACTCGATGCCGAAAATTACACTTTGACGTAAAATGTGCAAGTAACACAACGCCCTAATTTATCAAAACGTATTTTACCATTTACCCTGTATCCTTTCTAGGCTGGATAGATGGATAGACGGCAGAGATACTCGTATCTATGTAGTTCGAATTTTTATTGGTTTTGGACTATATTCCAAATCAATAAAGGTCAAATTATGGTGGCTAATATTGGCCTGGCCTATTTATTTTCGCTGTATATTTGGGACACCCTGTATACACTGTATAGTAGATGTTAGTCTAAAACTTACACATAATCACATCGCTCGCTCACGTTGTGTAATCTGAAACCAAATAAGGGTAATACAACGTTTTACAAAAGATACTAACTCTTTTTACAGGGTGTAACCTGCTGGTCAACATAATGACAAATCTGCAAAAAAAAGTTGAAAACACAACTTTTTTTTTATAACCTCAAAATTGTAAAATTTTCGAAACTTTTTTGTTTTTGGATTTAGTTCCAATTAAAAAATATGGTTGTTTGCTTAGCTGTATTTTAATAGCTTCAGGCTGTTAAAACATAGTGAAAGTCTATGGAAACAGTATTTTAAAAATACATTTCTCCCGTCACAGCGCTAACATTTTAATTATTTAAAAATCAACGGAACGTCATAGAGCTAAAAAAATATTTTGGTTGTGATCCCTATCATCAGGTACCATGACCCTGTAAAAAGAGTTAGCATCTTTTGTAACACCTTGTATAAAATTACATAAGTAATCAATCAAATTGTCATCCTGTAGTCTGTTTGTATAACCCGTGTCATTAAAGAAAACATTTATAACGGAGTTAAAAACCTAGCGTTGTCTCGCTTTGACTGTATTAATTAGAGCAAGAGGGCGAGTGTTTTGAAGTTCATCCTAAATGTTTTCTTTAATGACACGGGTTATATTATATCTGTAACTTCAGGGCAATTTTCAAATAGCTTTATTCCTGAAAAACCATGCACTTAAGATCAATCACAGTTTACACTCCATCCATAGATTAAACCTCGCATATTATATGAAAATTATTAATCGACAGATAGGGTTTAAACTAGCCTTTTTGGTTTAAACTGGGATTGATCTTACGGGCCTAAATTATATAAAAAAGCGAGGTTATGGTCTTCGAGGTTGGGGGAAAAGATACAAGCCACGTACCACCAATAAGATTAAATGGCTCTGAGATGCAAAGGGTGTATTCTTTTAAATACTTGGGACACATACTTACCCCTAACCTCGATGACAATGACGACATTAAAAGGGAGCGAAGGGCGCTGTCGGTGAGGGCGAACATGATAGCTCGCAGGTTTGCACGCTGCTCCCATGAAGTAAAGATCACACTTTTTAGAGCATATTGTACATCTTTTTACACGTGCAGCCTGTGGGCTATATATACCCAAAAATCCTACAGCGCCCTGCGTGTCCAATATAACAACTCATTTAGGGTGTTGATGGGCTGCCACGCTTTTGCAGTGCATCAGGGATGTTCGCGGAAGCTCGAGTAGACTGCTTTTATACAACTATGCGGAAGAGATGCGCGTCCCTGGTGCGCAGGGTGCGCGCCAGCTCCAACAGCATCCTAAATATGATCGCGGAGAGGCTAGACTGCCCATACATCAGCCGATGCTGTGCCATATCAAATGGCATTAAATGGCGGCGTCTGCCTACTTAATTGCCATCTGTATATAATGTACATATAGTTAGGTAAGTACTAACATTAGGCTAAGTCACTTTCACTAACACAATAAAATTATGGATGTACGTCTGAAATAAATCTATAGATATAATAAAACTCTAGCGAAGTCAATTCTGTACATTTAATATTTTTAGAAAAAAACTAGCAGGGGTTACTAAGTAAACTATACTGAATCCAAAAATGCAAAAAAAACGGTTTATGTCTGTCTGTCTGTCTGTCTGTCTGTCTGTCTGTCTGTCTGTCTGTCTGTCTGTATGAACACGATAAACGCGAACACCGCTGAATAGTTTTCAACCAAACTTAACATGGTCGTAACTCACGTTTCTGGGAGTAACTTAGGCTATCCGATGTTTAGAATACATTGCGGGTTGCAATTTTAACTTCGTTTTTTGTAAGAAATATTCATAATTTGGATATGGCTTCTTGAGAAGGTATGTTAAGAACGTGATACTGAACATATTTCTGCAAAAAAAAAAATTAAGTCCGACTTTGAACCACATTCTCTCGAAAACCTACATTGCGGGTTGCAATTTTAACTTGATTTTTTGTAAGAAATATCCATAATTTTGATATGGCTTCTTGAGAAGGTATGTTAAGAACGTGATACTGAACATATTTCTGAAAAAAAAAATTTGAAGTCCGACTTTATTATCTCGGAAACCGTTGATTTCCCAGGCATAGTTCCTTGGACAAAAATGTTCGTTATGATGAGGACTATTATACGTATACGTACGTATGATACGTGGTCTCCCGCTTTGCTGGCGGTCTTTTAACACTCTGCATAATAGCACGCTACGACTTTTGGCATTTGGGGCGCATATTGTAAATGAAAAATCGGCATTTGTTTTTATTTTATTTTGGCGGAAAATGTTAGTTCTACAAGCGTAGCATAAGGCCGGGTTAGAGCGTATCTATGGGTTTAAAATGATAGGTATCTCACTCTTTTGTTTGACGTAGAGCGGGATGGACAGAGCCATAGATACGCTCTAACCCAGCCTTATGATGCTTGCTGGAGGGAATTGTGAGTGGTTTTCGGTGGAGGTCGGACAAAGTGTATCGATGTTAGAAATGTAGTACCTACTGTTGCGTCGCGGTCGAAATGTTCTGGATTTGAACCCACGCGAGGTTGAAATTTTTTTTGTGCCTTTTTTTAAATATTTACTCTACTGAGCCCAACTTGATATTAAAAAAATATATTTGTTTGCCGTAGAGCGGGATAGACAGAGTTATTTGCGGTAGATACGCTCTAACCCAACCTTATACTTTGCTTGCTGGCTTAGCATGAGAATGGGTAAGACCTTATCTATGGGCTTATAACTTTATCTATCCCACTCTACGTCGAGGGAGATACATAATAAACCCCCATACTTCCCAGGCAATTCTTATGCTAAGCTTCCTGGTATCTTACACGGGCGATACCTAATCTAAACAAAACATATTTTATCATAAATTTATTGTTTAGATTAGGGCACACACACACACACAGACAGACACACAGGCAAGCACACCCTCATAAACACATAAACAGACACACACACAAAGCTATCAAACTTATGACACCCCTCTTTGTTGGTCGGGGGTTAAAAAAAGCCTTCCTTTTGAGTTTTCCTCAACAATCGAATTTAAATTAAATGTCACATGTGTAAAAACGCATACGAAGTCGCGGGCACAGCTAGTTGATAAATAAACTAGTGGTTCGCCCCGAACTATGAACTCGCGACCCCATATAAACCTAATAATAATAATAGCCCCCGTGTGGTTCCCGGGAGGTACAGAATTGGACCAACCCCTACAGTCTTTGCTCTTGATTTTCCACTCGTTTTTCAAGATTTTCAGATTTTTCTTCTAGCATTTTTAGTTTTTCGCCAAACATTCTTTGAATGTTTTCTGTAACTTGTTCGCCGCTTTTTCTTATTTCAAGTTTTTGTGCCTCTAGATCATTTTGGATTTTTTGTAGTTTATCTAGTATTTCTTCCATTTTAAGTTTTGTATAGGACTCTCTTGTAGTTTTGAAGTAAAGCGACCTCTATTGTTGAGCATAAGGACTTTTTGGTTTATAATTTTGAACACTAGATGGCTCTGATAAAAAATGATATGTCACGCCCTCTGTTAGGAAGTAGAATAACATTTTTTTTTAAATAGATGGCGCTGTTTTGTATTTTCTAATCTGGTGTACTTTGGAAAATTTTGGATTTATTGGATTAAAATAGAGTTCTTGCTACGGATTATTTCGCGACCCGTAAAAGTTTATTTTTATTGTTTCCACTGAGTTTTACGTCCGATATCCACAATATTGTTTCCAAACAGAATTTGTATTTATAGTTCACTTTTGTTAGTTTTTATCACTGCTTTTACTGTTTACTGATTAGATTTACGTTTTTATCACTTTTAAAATCACTGTTTAGCACTATTTTATTGTTACTGAGAGGCAGCAGTGGCGCCCTCTCTCATCCCATATAAACTTAACAACCCCATATCTCGGCAACCCCTCGACCGATTTGGCTCATGTTCGAACTTAAAAATTCTTTTAATTTCATTTACCTGCCTACCAAATTTCATGACGATCCGACAAAAATTACTCAAGTTATCGTCGAACGAACATTCATACATACAAACATACAAACATACAAACATACAAACATACATACATACATACATACATACATACATACATACATACAAACGCCGGATTGTTCCAGTAGACTCGGAGAACTTCGCTCGCTTCGCTCGCTCGTTCAATAAATAAAATAAATGTAATTTCCAACCACTTTATTGTTCTACCACTTTGGTGAAAGCGCAGTTTTATTTTTCCACACTAAACAAAATCAATAAGTATTTTTTTGGGGATGTTTTCTTTTTGAAAAATTTGCGACGCGGAGTAACAAATGGAGCAGGAGAAGCTGGAAAGGTGCAAACAGCGCTGAAATTCTACCAGATGCGAACTTTTAAAGAATAAGAAATGGCCAATACCCAAAAAGTATCGAGCTAATCGAAGAGTCGTAGAACAAAACTTGTTGGAATTTACGTGTTTCAGAAATAAAGCTCTTTAAAAAATACCCTGTATATCTATCCCATTCTTTGAAGATCAAAATAATAAGGACCCATAGATATTATGATGGTCTGTACGGTTCTTTTAATGGGGATTTTTCCAAGCATCAAAAATAGTAGGTACTAAACTGTCAAAATCTGTCTATGAATCTGTGGTTTCCATATAAACCACAGATTTAGTTGCGTGATTTAGTACGAATCGCTGTCAAATTTGACACTTGGAAAAATCCCTATTGCACGAAAAATAAAGAGAAACCCGCCAGTGGAAATAAAAAGTCTAATCATGTAGAGTGGGCAAATATATCATTGGATAAAAAAAACTTTAGAAGAATGACCCATATTAGGTGGCTTTTAGGCCAACGCGATACGGTAATAGGTACCCCTAATTTATTTAAAGCTTGTTAAAGGACAGCGAATACTGCAAATAAGTGTAAATTATTTACAGTCAAAAGGTCAAATGTATCAAAGGCAGAGGCCAAACTTCAGTGGAATTTTGCCAGTGGCATAAATTGTACAACAATAGAGGATCCGACGCAAAAGTATGTAGCGAAAGCGACCAAAGTTTCAAAGTAAATTCGCTATCAAAACTTAGACCTGTGCATCTAAACTCTAATTTTTAATTCGAGTCCACGGAATGACAGTTGTTACAAAGGCTTTATCTGTCAGTACCATACTAGCAACTGTCATTCCGTGGACTCGAATTAAAAATTAGAGTTTACTTAATGAGATGATTTGTACATCGTCCAGTGGCATCTTCACTCACACTTGATGGGTGAAGTGACCTGACCACTCGGACGTTGCAGTGCCTGGGACATTGTTTGGATCATTTTCAGCAGAAAAATAACTACCAATAACCTGCCTACCAAATTTCGTGACGATCTGACTAAAACTCAAGTTATCGTCGAACGAACATTCATACATACATACATACAAACGCTAAATGAGGTAAAGAGAATTTTTAAGTTCGAACATGAGCCAAATCGATCGAGGGGTTACTGAGATATGGGGTCGCGAGTTCATAGTTCGGGGCCAACCACTAGTTATTTTGTATCCGGCGTTCTGCGTTCTGCCGCCATTTTGTATCGGGGCTTACTAAGTACAAACATCATCGCTTTGAACTTGTAAAAAGTTAATTCACCTAGCACCTTCTTTATCAAAATAAATATCGAAATACCTCTCCCAAAATGTCTAACCCTTTTTTTATTAATCATTTTAAGTATATTACTAGTGGTTCGCCCCGAACTGTGAACTCGCGACCTCATATAAACTTAACAACCCCATATCTCGGCAACCCCTTGACCGATTTGGCTCATGTTCGAACTTAAAAATTCTTTTAATTTCATTTACCCGCCTACCAAATTTCATAACGATCCAACCAAATTTACTCAAGTTATCGTCGAACGAACATTCATACATACATACATACATACATACATACAAACGCCGCATTGTTCCAGTAGACTCGGAGAACTTCGCTCGCTTCGCTCGCTCGTTCAATAAGCATTTCGCTCGCTCGTTCAATAAGCATTTATTATAAAGTATTACTAGTGGTTCGCCCCGAACTATGAACTCGCGACCCCATATAAACCTAATAATAATAATAGCCCCCGTGTGGTTCCCGGGAGGTACAGAATTGGACCAACCCCTACAGTCTTTGCTCTTGATTTTCCACTCGTTTTTCAAGATTTTCAGATTTTTCTTCTAGCATTTTTAGTTTTTCGCCAAACATTCTTTGAATGTTTTCTGTAACTTGTTCGCCGCTTTTTCTTATTTCAAGTTTTGTGCCTCTAGATCATTTTGGATTTTTTGTAGTTTATCTAGTATTTCTTCCATTTTAAGTTTTGTATAGGACTCTCTTGTAGTTTTGAAGTAAAGCGACCTCTATTGTTGAGCATAAGGACTTTTTGGTTTATAATTTTGAACACTAGATGGCTCTGATAAAAAATGATATGTCACGCCCTCTGTTAGGAAGTAGAATAACATTTTTTTTTAAATAGATGGCGCTGTTTTGTATTTTCTAATCTGGTGTACTTTGGAAAATTTTGGATTTATTGGATTAAAATAGAGTTCTTGCTACGGATTATTTCGCGACCCGTAAAAGTTTATTTTTATTGTTTCCACTGAGTTTTACGTCCGATATCCACAATATTGTTTCCAAACAGAATTTGTATTTATAGTTCACTTTTGTTAGTTTTTATCACTGCTTTTACTGTTTACTGATTAGATTTACGTTTTTATCACTTTTAAAATCACTGTTTAGCACTATTTTATTGTTACTGAGAGGCAGCAGTGGCGCCCTCTCTCATCCCATATAAACTTAACAACCCCATATCTCGGCAACCCCTCGACCGATTTGGCTCATGTTCGAACTTAAAAATTCTTTTAATTTCATTTACCTGCCTACCAAATTTCATGACGATCCGACAAAAATTACTCAAGTTATCGTCGAACGAACATTCATACATACAAACATACAAACATACAAACATACAAACATACATACATACATACATACATACATACATACATACATACATACATACATACAAACGCCGGATTGTTCCAGTAGACTCGGAGAACTTCGCTCGCTTCGCTCGCTCGTTCAATAAGTAATATTAAAATTTTAAACATTAAAAAGCATTAAAAGCGTCACAACTCTGCAGTACTATAGTTTTGAAAAGAACTCGCTGACTACTTGTCATGTTGCCTATTAAATCTGACAAAGTTTTTGACAAGTCTTGCCTAAGAGCTTTCGGTCTTGTACAAACAAACTGGCTAACTTTCGCCTCGTCTCCTCAAAGAAATAAGCGAAACATTTTCGCCTTATCAACGGAGCCAGAGTTGTCCTTATGTTCGGGAGTTTCAAATATTTGAATTCTCACGAAATTGGCTACTTTCAGCCCTTCTACACTTTCTCAATATTACAGAAATGTAGACGCATCGAATGATTTTATGGTTGTTCTTTTAAACTAAATTAAAACTAGTGGTTCGCCCCGAACTGTGAACTCGCGACCCCATATAAACTTAACAACCCTATATCTCGGCAACCCCTCGACCGATTTGGCTCATGTTCGAACTTAAAAATTCTTTTAATTTCATTTACCCGTCTACCAAATTTCATAACGATCCGACCTAATTTACTCAAGTTATCGTCGAACGAACATTCATACATACATACATACATACATACATACATACATACATACAAACGCCGGATTGTTCCAGTAGACTCGGAGAACTTCGCACGCTTCGCTCGCTCGTTCAAAAAAATACCCACGACGCCCACGACATTTTAGCTACAAATTAGCCTAACCGGCTGAACCGTAAACTCATAAACGGCTGAACCCATTTTGATAAAACATACCTATCTATAAAAGACTTGTTAGAAAACGTGCTTTCAAATAAAAAAAAACCGCATCCAAACAGTACACACACATTATGGTGGTCAAACTTAAAACACCCCTCTTTTTTATCGGGGGTTAAAAATAGCCGTGAATATGCAATAATTACGTGAAATGGAAGCATGACTTTTGCAAATTCATAAGGATTAAATTTAATAAACTTGGTCAATATTGACTTGATATACGGTCTACAAAAAAGTGTTATCTCTCTCTCCCTCTCTCTCTCTCTCTCTCTCTCTCTCTCTCTCTCTCTCTCTCTCTCTCTCTCTCTCTCTCTCAATAGCGAAAAGATGGGCAGAAACGTTAAAAAAACCGGCTAAGTGCGAGTCGGACTCGTGCACAGAGAGTTCTATACCACGATACAATAAGTTAGTATGTTTGCGCTACAAATGAACAAATATGTATGTGGTTTCAGTGCGTGAGCCCGACTCACAGTTGGCACATGCTCACTTATTAGGTATGTAGAAAGAATAAGGATTATTAAATATCATAGAAAGTTTAAAACCTAGATAAGACGTGTAGGTATACACTTTTTGTTGTAATATTACGCTCTAAGCGGTTTCAAACGAAACTGATGGAAATAGTCTCTGGTATTGTAAGAAACAGCTTTTAGCGCAAAATACTTTGTTCTCTCGTTATTTTGTCGACAAATCGGTCGTAAGCACGCGACCCGTCTGGCTTTGTTACCTATAGATCTTTTGCTTCGAGGTTGGCTTGGTTTTTATGTCATTAACCCTAGTGATACCTATAGTGATACTATAAAAATCCACTGCCGTTGTCAATTGTCACAACTGGTTAAATTGCGGGAAAACACTGCTCTAGGTAATTGTTTTTTTTTTCTACATTTTGGAGGTACATACAAAATTACAGAACTAGGTCTTAGACCTTAAAAATACCGGGATTATATACCAATTAATTGGGTAAAATTGTTAATAGATTGAAAATTTTAATGTAGGTAATTTTTTTTATAAACAAGATACTTAATTACTCTTTTCTCCACTTTTTGTTTTTTCTAAAGCACTAACCCGTGCTAGGAAATAATTTAAACATTTTTAATAAGTTGAAAAAATTCACTCGGGACAGGACTTGAACCCGCAACCTCTCGCATACCGTGCAGGCGCTCTATCAATTGAACTTTTTGAATTGTACTTTTTTCTCATTCTCATCCCGCCCTTTCACTCCCTCATTCTTACATTTTAAATGATTGTAAGAGAATGTTTTTTTTTACAAAAATATAAAACTAAATAAACCGACGAAAAAAGATGAAACCAAGTACTTTTTGGACCCACGTTTGTTTTCATATTTTAAATTTTTCTTACGAAATCTGTAAGTTCAGCAGTCTGAAATCACCTAAAGATAAAACATTCATGTCAATGTGGGGTACAAGACAGCACGTCGACACTTACACGCTAGCACTTCACTCCCTTACGTTGCGGGCGACTTTACAACAAAAGTGTACACTGTGACGTGTGTACCTACTCAAAACACGTAAAAAACAAATTGTTCAATTGAACGAAGTCACGACCAAAACTCGTAATACCGAATATTTACACAAAACCGCACAGTAATGACAGATTTCTTTTTCTAGCAATGTTGAGTTCACGAAAAAAGGATTATTAAATATTCCTCCTTCATGGGGTAATGTTTTATTTTATTACCGGGCCTCATACATAAAAAAATAAAAATACTTATATTTTTCTTTTTCCTGTTGTAATGGCTTGCGCTGCCAGAATTGTTTGATGCATGATTTAGATTTTTCTGTACACCTACCTTTTATTGGCATTTTCCCTAGTTTTTTTAAAATACTTATGGAGAATGTGACGTTATTTTGAATTAACGGTCCGATGACTCAAGAAAATGTCTTTTAGGTACCTTTACTTTTTCTTTCGATAATGGTAAGATCTGGGGGTTTCCCTTGAGGCTATAATTATCGTCTGTTTTATTATATCCTCGATCTCCATCCAAAGGTTGTCTGGTAGAGATTGCTTTTATTAATAAGGCCGCCCATTGTACTTAAATCTACTAACTATCCACTTTTAATGACTCGCGATATTTACACATTATTGTATTGGAATGGTATTATTATTATTCTACTAATTAGTTGTAAGTTTCTTTGTAATTCTTTGGTAATGTACAGTCGGCTACTGTCTCAGATACCCCTTTTTGTTCGATTGGCGCCCTTATGCCATAGAAAAGTCAAATGCTAATGTCAAGCCTTGGCTTATGTCAAATTTGAGTAGCTGTCAGCATATTAATAGACACTAACTTGAGATTGATATTAGCCATTATTGACTTGACATTAGCCTGACTTTTCTGGAACACCTACTTGAGTTTGAGCTTGAGATGACGACTATTAATGCCACCCCTAAAGTCGTACATTCTTCAAGAGGTACGAGCTTCATAATGTTAAATCAAAACGAATTCATGTGTGTGGGTAATTATAATTCCTAATCGCGGTTAGATGTGGCGGATTTTCTTTATGAATTCAGTACGCGTTTTAATCCAAAGGAGTTACGTTATCCTACTCGAAATTAAGGCGCCGTGCATAGTGAATCGCCCGCGCGTAAAGAAAAATGAACATAATCGATTCCTGTATCAAATACACTAAACAAATTGAAGCCAGTTTCGTGTTGACATTCATAAACGTTTTGAAGATATTTTGCTTGAAAAAAAATAGGCGGCGCACTTTTTTTCAAGCAAAATATCTTGCAATATGTTATGGATATCAACATGAAACTGGCTGTGTTCGATAGGTCTCAACTAATTCTAGGGTTTAATACGTGAACATTTTCGATTTTTTTTAGTGCATTTGATACAGGAATCGATTTTGTGCATTTTTCTTTGCGCGCGGGCTAATTAACTATGCCCAGCGCCTTAATGTTTTTGTTTAAACCGTAATCTGTACGGAGCCTACTTGAGTTAGGCCTTTGCGTCTACGTAATGTGATAATGGTAGATATACAGCATCCAGTGGCACCTTCACTCACACTAGATGGTAAAAAGAAAGGTAAAAAGAGTTAGGTACTTTTGTAACACGTTGTATATGATCCTAAAAGCCTAGCTGGACCAGCCCATAATACAGGGTGTTGCTTTGGTTAGTAACAACTCGACTCAGGGAAGATAGTTTTAGTAACGCTTGAAACTAAACATAAGTTTTATTTTTGCTAAAATTATTTTGATGCACCAAATGACTTTGTTCCATTTGTTCTTAAATAATCGCGACGAACGGATTGCCGAGATATCGAGTCACGAGTTCACAGTTCGGGGCGAACTACTAAGTTAATACTTTTTGGGGTTCCGTACCCAAAAATATAAACTAAGGCCTTTGCATCTACGTATAATGAGATTATTTATGCAGCGTCCAGTGGCACCTTCACTCACACTAGATGAGTGAAGAGACCACTCGGTGCTGCAGTGCCTGGGACATTGTTTTAGATGGAGTAGGCTTGCCCAGCACCTATACCATCCAAAGGGTAAAAGTACCCTATTACTAAGACTCCGCTGTCCGTCCGTCTGTCACCAGGCTGTTTCTCATGAACCATGATAGTTAGACAATTGAATTTTTCACAGATGATGTATTTCTGTTGCCGCTATAACAACAACTACTAAAAAATGTAATAAAATAAATATTTAAGGGGGCTCCCATACAACAAACATGATTTTTTGCCGTTATTATAAATAATGGTACGAAATCCTTCGTGCGCGAGTCTGAGTCACACTTTGCCGGTTTTTTTTTTTACTTAATTATGGGATCAAAAATAATAAGGGTAATAGGAACTTCCCGTTCGGAAGCCGGGTACATTCCGTGTACATAATTAGGTTCCGCATTGCATTGAGAGGCATTCCCGACGAATTAATCGAATTACACGCCAAGTCGCCGCCAGATGGCTGGTAAGGACAGGTTTTAGGGATGGAACAGTTGAACAACTCAGTCGAGTTAGTTACCTACGGGCGCCCGTGTCCAAAATTACGAAAAATACCCAACAATTTCTTTATGCTTTCATTGATTTTAAGACTCGAAATTATTTATGACAAATTTTTATATTTTTGGCCTTGAAGAGAACAATGGAGTTGGAAGCAAGATACCCAGGTTCGATTCCCGTTGCGTTTAAAGGCGTACCTACTGAGATTCGAGGCGTTTAAAGCCTTCGCCCACGGCGACTTTTTGTAGCGATGCTGTCTCGCGTTTCGTAAACGCGCAACAGCATCGCTTCTAACGCGCTACAGCAACGCGACTTACTAACGCGACTGTATCGATACAAACGCGCGACCGTGACATCCGGGGAGAGAACGGAGGAAGGGTGGTGCGCGAATCGCGTTTGCATCGCGAGTAGTCGCGACAGAAGCGCGATATCGCGTTTGCATCGCGACTGAATCGTGGTTACGGTGGGCGAGGGCACACACAGCAAGCGACTGCATCGATACGAACGCGCGACGGCATCGCAATTGCATCGCTACAAAAAGTCGCCGTGGGCGAGCCGTCGCCGTGGGCGAGGCTCTAGGGATAAGGCGTGTTTCGGCCGTTTGTGTGAAGATAAACTCCTGTATATTCCTAAAATGTGTTAAGGGGGTAGGGGTCGGGGATAAACTAGGAGTTGTTTAGAAGTTACACTTAGGGTGGTATTCTAGAACGCTACTTAAACTCAGTTTAAACAGAGTTCAGAGTGTCGATAAAACAGAGCATGTTTTGATATGAAGGGATATTCAAATCAAAACATGCACTGTTTTATCGACAGTCGACACGACTAAACTCTACTTAAACTGGGTTTAAACTGAGTTCAAGGAGCGTTCTAGTTTGAACTGAGTTTAAACAGAGTTTAAGTAGCGTTCTAGTTTGAACTGAGTTTAAACCGAGTTTAAGTAGCGTTCTAGTTTGAACTGAGTTTAAGAAGCGTTCTAGAATACCACCCTTAGCTTAATGTTAAGAGGATTATGACCCGCGCGCTTCGCCTCTCTCACGAGCAGTACAAACGGAGAAAACATGGAAACGTTTTGCTACTCCTAAATATTATTCGATTTAATTGATTTTGGTATCAATTTGTTTCTGCAGATTTCAATCTAAGGGTGATATTAATAGTCGACTGAGATCACCTACTTGAGATCGAGCTCAAATAGGTGGTTATTTTGACTCTGACTTGAGTAGCTGTCAGTATTTTAATAGACACTATCTTGAGATTGAAATTTACATTAGCCAAGTCTTGACATTAGCATTTGACTTTTCTGAGATCACCTACTTGAGTTCGAGCTTAAGATGACAACTATTAATGCCACCCTTAGTTTAACTTTTTTCGTTTTTTGAAATTAAATAAATAAATTATAAAAATTTGCTCTATAATTAATTAATTAATTTATATAATTAATTATTATAATTAATTTAAGAAAGTCAACTTTGTTCGATTGCTGCCGCGCGTGATTAGAGCTACCGTAGGGTATCCTAGCGTGTGGCTGACTGACTGTAGAGGCATAGACTAAAATCTAAAAAAAAATGAAACTAAAATCATATTGCCAAAAGAAAAAAATGCCATTATAATATTAGAAAGATGAGATGGGATGGGATTTTATACTTTTCATTATTTGCAATATTTGCCAGTAACGAACGAAAAAGGGAGGGTTGTATTTTCGTCGCTAAAAATAGTCTTTTGTCATAGAAGGGTTCTTGGTTAGGCTTAGGAACGTGAGCCAAGGATTTTATCCAAAGGGAAGTAAGTAAGTAGGTATCTACAGGGTGCACTCTAAGTCGATAGCGGAACTTTAAGTAGACTGTCTACTGATCAATACAAACAACTTTTACAAGGTGGCGACAAAAATGGAACGAAAAAAATATCAGCTGTTTCACACATTTGGTGCAGTACTGATTCGACCTTTTGTATGGAATAGCTGATATTTTTTTCACTCCATTTTTTTCGCCACCTATTACAAGTTGTTTGTATTGATCAGTAGATAGCCCACTTAAAGTTCCGCTATCGACTTAGAGTGCACCCTGTAGTACTGTATCTTACAAAATAAAACTCAGACACACAGGCAGTAAAATATACAGGGTGTCGTTTTGGTTAGCGACACTTGACACAGGAACGGTAGTTTTAGTAACGCTTGAAACTAAGAATGAAGTTTATTTTTTCTCTAATATTTTTTAATTCACTAATTACCTTGTTATATAATAACAGCGGCATGTGCACACGCCAGCCTTCTCTATTATTATTCATTTTAATAATAATTTATGTACCTACCAACTATTTTTGCATGCTAATCTTAAGGCGAAATGTGTAGAACGTAAGTACCAAGAGGTACCCTATAACACCGTATGTAATGTACACACCACATTTATTGCAAATACAATTCATTTCATTTCATTTCATTTCATTTCATTTCATTTCATTTCATTCTCAAAGCATGCGCGCGATGTGGCGCCAGATGTTGCGAGTGTGGCCGCAAGCTATGGTATAATAGTAAGGACTGGGCTAATAGTTTCATTTCAACCACAACATGGTATGAACGCGCCCGCCTCAAGTCAAACGCTGTGAACGCTAGGGGTGTCTCAGTACAGTCGACAGCACTTAGACCTTTACACGATGGCATAATCTGCCTACAGTAAAACTGTACCTAAAGTTTAAAGTGCTGTCGAATATACATTTAATTTGCACGCATCCGCACCCGCCACCATACTGAAACTGAAAGCACAATGGAGGCTCAGTTTCGTGGAGTGCCCCGGGCCATTTAAAGGGGTAATAAGTAAAATACTTTTATACACAGCTTATCAAAATACATTCAGCTATTACTGGGTAGACGAATTCTTAATAGTTTTATCGTATGTATTGTATACCTTACCAAATATTATAAGCCCGCTCGGTAATTCAGTAGAGCCATGAGTACGTCAGCAACACGCTACTTTTCCCCTTTTTAGGGATCCGTATCCGAAGGGTACCAAGCGGAACCCTATTGCTCTGCCTGCGCTGTCTGTCTGTATGATATTTTGAACCGTTATAGGTAGCCAGTTAAAACTTTCACTGAATAAGAAATTTTCACAAAATATCTTTGCACCTAAAAAAATACGGGTTTCCAACTTTACTCTCCATCCAACAAATGTGTTAAACAATTTTTATTTGGTTTGGCGCTGCTTACGTCATCTCAAAACATAGGCACAACAGCTAGCGCCACAAAACCTTAGGTCCTAAAAATAGAGTTAAGCCTCGCGTTGATAACATAATGAAGAGTTTTTAGCAAAAAAACGCATCCAAAAAGCTGATATGTTTATTTTTTCCATTGGCGGCGCTAATTGTGCCTAGGTTTGGGCCTTAAGGGTCCGTATAAGGCTAACTAGCGCCACCAATGTTGAAAAAATCATATCTCGCTTCAGACGAAGTTTCTGACAAAATCCTAAGATGAGCTCATGCGCCATGCTTTTCTAGATTTTTAAGTGTGGGTACCCAACTCAATTTCTAGTCTTAAGCTAAAAAATTTTCGATAACCGCCAAAAACGGCCGTTTTTGGCGGTTATCGAAAATTTTTTAGCTTAAAAGTAAATTTCGAAGAGGGTATCTACACTTAAAAATCTAGAAAAGCATGGCGCATAGGCTCATCTTAGGATTTTTCCAGAAACTTCTTCTAAAGGAAGATATGATTTTTTCAACATTGGTGGCGCTAGTTAGCCTTATACGGACCCTTAAGAGACCCCTGTAGGATCGTGGGAACTCGACGATGGCCAAGCGCGTGAAACACTGTTTTCTATAGCTGTTTCACCCAGAGTGAGACAGGGCGCGGGAAAAGTGAGAGGCAATGCAGCTGTATGAGTATACCTGTGTTTGTGTCCTTTCGCGAGTATGTGGTTGTAGTAGTAATGTAATTGATCTATTTTCCCAAATGTTTTCGTAGTTCAGCTGCCATTTCTACATATTATTAGCTATTTCAAAAATCTTTATTTTTTTCTGACAAGTATTATTGATGTTCCCAAGGTAGTTAGACTGCAATAAACAATGTAATAATGTAAATAACAGCTGAAAGTAACCCCTTTTTCGGCGCGAAAAACACATCGCCCTAATTTCTTTCATGCTATTTTTTTATTATAAAATCTATTTGCGAACCTCCGTATTGGTAATTTACTGATATAAACCAAGTTTCAGCAAAATCCAGCTTGTAGTTTAGAAATTTAACCTGAACTACGTTTGTATGGGAAAATGATGCTCTAGCGCCCTCTTAACAAAGCCTTAACATGGCTGAGCTGTTTCAAATGCAGTAGACGAATCATCGACCGACCGTAGCGTAGCTCAATGGGATTATCATTATCTGTTCTCAACGAGTAGATGCAGCCCGATCGATAGGTACTGGCTTGTGAATAAAAAACTGATTACAATAATGAGGGACCGATTGTAGGTTCAATGTTTCCAAATAATGAAGGCAGTAATTTATCTATAGAATTGACAACCTGTTGACCAGTAGGTTAAACCCTGTAAAAATAGTTAGGATGTTTTGTAACCCGTTGCATAGGAGAAGTGGTGATCATGCTCCTCACTACAAGGCAATTTTTAAATAGGTTTATTCCTCGGACACCCCAACTTCTAAATGTGATTTCCAACAACTTAGCCATTGTACATAATGTCTCACATATAGTTACTTGTGTATTTTTCTTTTTGTGCAATAAAGAGTAACATAATATGATTTTTATCCAAGCAAAATTAAATATTTTAAAAAAATGGCGCAGAGCTGTTAGAAGTAGTAGCTGGAGAGGCTGGAAAGCATAGACTTATGCTGGAAAGGTAATACTCCGTGAAATTTTAGTGGTTTTAAAGCCGAAGGTATTTTTTTGCATTGGCCATTCTGAGCCAAATTACAAAATTTCATTCCAAAACGCGCGAAAAAAAAATTCACTTCTCCATACAAATGGTGTCGATTGGCAATAGCCGTTTGTACTGGGAAGTGGTTTTTTTTTCGCTCGTTTTGAAATAAAATTTTGGAATTTGGCTCAGAATCACGAGTGCAACTAAATACCTTCGGCTTTAAAACCATTAAAATTCCACGGTGTAGACAGCTTTAGAATATTCAGAAATTAAGTTTCTTTCTTCATTTTATACGTTTCACTGTACGAATAACTGTACAAATGGATGCCCTGCATAAAGGGAAGCTAAAACCTGTCCTCTGGAATGAATGTGAATAAAACAAGGGAAGCGTAACACACGTGTCAACTTGTCAAATGTCCATTAGTGTATTGTCCACTCAACTGCTGCCCGCCTCCCTCCCTTCCCTTTCCCAAGGCGCATATTGCCTTTATCAAGAGATCCATTGTTTGTGTGGACCGCTGGCATACAGCTCTGTGTTGCTGTGCATTTGGAATAAAATCATTTTTTAAGATGAGCCTCGTGAGGTTCCTAACTACCTACTACGAATCGAGATTATTGAACGAGCGAGCGAAGTTCCCCGAGTCTACTTGAACAATCCGGCGTTTGTATGTATGTATGTATGTTTGTATGTTTGTATGTATGAATGTTCGTTCGACGATAACTTGAGTAAATTTTGTCGGATCGTCATGAAATTTGGTAGGTGAGTAAATGAGGCAAAGATATTTTTTAAGTTCGAACATGAGCCAAATCGGTCGAGGGGTTGCTGAGATATGGGGACGCGAGTTTGTAGTTCGGGGTGAACCACTAGTCTATCAAGAGTGAATCGCGCGCTCGAAATCTGTGAATGCAGTTCACTGTGCACACTCTTCGCTGCAAAGTTTTCAATCATCCCAGACATTTTGTTGAAAGTCCTTGGGCTGGCGAATGGCCTGCAGCATGGACTTGAACAAACACAATAATTAAGTTTCTTATCCAACCGCGTCGCGGTGACAAAATGATGCGCAAGCGGTGCAGGGTTGCCAATCCTGAGCCTGTTATGGCGTGTCGATGGCGTCCCAGCAGAAGGACAAAACCGGTGTTTACTCTATTTTCTCCTACAACCAGAGAACTAATCCTCTAGAATTAGAATCAGAATATTCTCCTGCTACAAGTACAAAAACAAAAAGGACAGCATTAACAAATCGGAATTGAAGTTTACAACTAAGAGCCCATTTTGGCACCATTGCGTTACAGGCTAAGGCCCCTGCTTAAAAAAGTCAGTTTTTAACAGACAAAACTAATGCATGCATGTTCTTTTTGTGTGCATTAGTGGTACACACGACAGCACGTCGACCCTTACACGCTAGCACTCTACTCGTTTACGTTACGGGCGACTTTACAACAAAAGTGTACACTCTGACGTGCTGTCGTGTGTACCTACTAATAATACAGTAACAAGGTTTAACTTTTTCCAACCTGCCTCCATTTTACGCGTTTTAGTTGAGAGTTAATAAACAGGGTGGTCCAAATAACAAAGTCAAATATTTTTTTTAGATACCTCGCGCCTAGGGCTATCCAAAAATACCCCAGGTAGGTATGTTCAGCGATTTTTCGTGGTTTAGAAGTTATGATTTCTTAAATGTGTTTTTACGAATTTCCTTCCGGAACGTCTAAAGATAGTCATAACTTTTTCCCAGTATTCTTTTTTTCACTTTTTTCTTTTGTGGCATGATCAACTTGAATGTCTCTTGTCTTGCTTGCCCAGCACCTATACCATCCAGACAGCTTAGTCAACCTAGCCGTGGAAAGACAGGAAAGACAAGTCGGTGACGTTCTAAAGCTTATGACCTTTGCACGTCCTGAGCAGGAATAAGGACGGGGGTGACACAACAGTGGGGCTATTACGTAAATAAAATAACCCACTGATTTAGAAAAAAACCCAACTTTCGACTGTCAAAAACACGATTTGGTATTACGTAACTCCAGAAAATCACGGTTGCTAAAAGTATCCACTCCACCATAGACAAATCCCATATTTGGTCATAAACGATAGGTCGATGGAAAGAAAACGGCATTCCGTAAAAAAAAATAAGCACTCTCAACTGTCAAAGTGAGTGACAGCTAGAGATGGGTAGTGGGTTATAACCCAAACGACCCAGTTAGGTTAAAACCGGGTTATAACCCAAATCACCCAGTTATAACCCATTATCGTCTTTTTTGGTGGGCGATAACTAAATACACTCTGTTACAAGAGGTAAAACGTAAAACGCTATCAAAAATCCGGTTCGGCTTGCATCGCCCGCCTATTCTATGGTTTGGAATTATACAGGGTGGCCCAAACATAGACGTCGAGCGAGAAAATCTAGATACCTGACAGCAAGGGCTACCCGAATCACCCCAATGTATGTTCAGCCATTTTTTAGGGTTCCGTACCTTAAAAGGGTAAAACTGAACCATTATAGGATCACTCGTGCGTCTGTCTGTCCGTCTGTCACAGCCAATTTGCTCCTAAACTACTGGACCGATTGAGTTGAACTTTGGTACACATGTGTAAGTCGGTGACCCAAACAAGGACGTGTAACGTAAATGATTAAATTTTAAACAAGGGTGGGTTTTGGGGGGTAAATTGGAAACTCACTAAAAAGTTTTTTAAAATATATCGTGTGACATCAAATGAAAGGGCTCGTTTTAAGGATCTCAAATATATATTTTGTTATAATAGTAAAATTAACAGTTTTGAAGTTATTTAATACAGGAAAATTTAAAATTACCCCCCTTTATCTCCTAAAAATTTGAAAAAAAAAAACATGAAATAGGTATTTTTCCATAGATTACAGAAAAAACCTATAAGAAGTTCATGGTGTACAAAATTACTAAGGAAAATATTAATTTTGTTCTAGTAGCATTAGTTCCTCAACTCAGTCAACAGATATCGCTCCACAGTCCTACATCGCGGATCGCGGTATGGTTCGGACTTTCGATTAATGTATCTTAGTCTTCCTACGTTCGTTCGTTCGATCTTCCTCATTGTACGGAAACCTCTCAACGCGAGTTAAACTCTCACTTGTCCGGTTTTTTTGTTAGGTTTTGTAAGGTTTTGTTGTTTAAACTGACAGGATTTTTGTACCATTCTGAGGACTAATGCTTTGCGGAAGTTTTTGAAGTCAATAAAAAGTCCTTCCGACCTCAACTTTTTTTTCCCATACAACTTCAGTGATGTTTTCTCGAAAATAACATTAATTGGGGCAGCCCTTGATGTCAGCTGTATAGATTTTCTCGCTTGACGTTTATGTTTGGGCCACCTTGTTTGTATAAAATTATAAACGCGCGGGCAGCGCGCTCAAATTTGAAACGATCTCATAGAAGCGCGCGGACATGCGGGCACGCGTAGTTTAAAAAAAACTTCTGACTTACAAATAAAAGTATGCCAATGAGTTCTCATCAACATTATATTTTAAAAGTACGTCTTGGTAATTTTGTGTGAAACGTATGTTTACCTTAGTTATTTGAGCATATGTGATTTTTTTGTATGGGAGCGAAAACATTTTATAACATTACTCTTTGCTTCAACTTGCTTCACTTTCTGGAGCGCAGCGCACTCAAATTTTCACTTTTTTAAAACTTTTTTTACGATTTTTTACGATATTCTCGTAATGGACATTTTTCATGTAAGTAAGAGGAACGACGCGGGCCGAAAAATCACAGATTTTTCCCTTATATTTCAGGAACACTTTAGACAGAATAAACACACACTCGTAATTTCACAAATGTTTCCCGTAAACAATATGGTAATTACGATTTACAATTATAATAAAGCCTAACAAAAGATTTTCGGGTGCTCATACTGTCAGTTACGTATGGGCACCCTCCATTTAAGTGGATGGACTTTAAGGGAGCCGCTCGTCTTGCTTTGCTCCGCGCCCGGCGGCGCACAGTAAAACGATCTCATAGAATCGCGCGGACACGCGAAGTTTAAAAAAACTTCTGAATTACAAATAAGAGTATGCCAATGAGTTCTAATGAACATTATATTTTAAAAGTACGTCTTGGTAATTTTGTGTGAAACTTATGTTTACTATGTTATTTGAGCTTATGTGATTTTTTTTGTATAGGAGCGTAGACATTTTATAACTACTCTTTGCTTCAACTTGCTTCACTTTCTGGGTTTAAAAATGGATATAGCATATTATTTACTACATATCACCCAAATATACTACACACCGCAACGGACCGCATTTGGGAGTAATAACATATTTTGTGTTTTAATGTTACTTTTTTACATTTAAAACATTTTTGTAAACTTTTAAGTAACTTATTTCCCACCATAAATTGTATGATTATGAAGATGACCTGCTTATGTGCTACGATTTTCATCAGATAGAAAAGCTGGTTGAAACTTAAATACGAATAATGTCAGGTTATAAAAAAAACTTCAGAATTCCAAACAAAAGTATGCCAATGAGTTCTAATCAACATTCTATTTGAAAAGTGTCTCTTGGTAATTTTGCGTCAAACTTATATTTACGTAGTTCTGATGTTTTTTTAAGTTTTCACGAGCACTATACTTATTAAACTACAGTTTTTAGAGATTCAACGCCCGAAAAAACAACAATATAACATAACATATTGAATTACTTTCAAATGCGGTAATTAATTATAATAGAACTGATACTGTGAAGGTATTCCGGGAAGTTCTACGATATTTAAAAAATAAAACAACAACAATAAAATATCCAAACTGTCTCAATTGCAAATAAAAGTATGCCAATGAGTCCTAATCAACATTCTATTTGAAAAGTATCTCTTGGTAATTTTGCGTCAAACTTATATTTACGAAGTTATTATTTTGAGGTTACGTGATTTTTTGTATGGGTGCGAAAACATTTTATGACATTACTCTTATTCTTCACTTAGCTTCACTTTCTCGTTTTGAAAAACGGAGTAGGTATATTATTTACCACATTTAATCTAAACATACTACATGCCGCAAGTACCGCATTTGAAAATAATTCAATATGTTATGTTATATTGTTGTTTTTTCGGGCGTTGAATCTCTTAAAACTGTAGTTTAATAAGTATAGTGCTCGTGAAAACTTAAAAAACATCAGAACTACATTATTGAACAACTTTTGGTGAAAAATTAGTCAAGTAAAGTAAAAAAATAACAGTTTTTAAGGTAAAAACCACAATAAAACATAAACTATTTAATTATTTTTGAATGCGGTAATTTGCGGCATGTAGTATGTTTAGATGAAATGTGGTAAATAATATACCTACTCCGTTTTTCAAAACCAGAAAGTGAAGCTAAGTGAAGAATAAGAGTAATGTCATAAAATGTTTTCGCACCCATACAAAAAAGCACGTAACCTCAAATAACTTCGTAAATATAAGTTTGACGCAAAATTACCAAGAGATACTTTTCAAATAGAATGTTGATTAGGACTCATTGGCATACTTTTATTTGCAATTGAGACAGTTTGGATATTTTATTGTTGTTGTTTTATTTTTTAAATATCGTAGAACTTCCCGGAATACCTTCACAGTATCAGTTCTATTAATAAAGAACTAAACGGAAAAGAAAACCGAATAGTTTTATCAGTAGAACTGGACGAGTAGAACAGTCCAAACAGACTTTAGTTATCGCCCACCAAAATGGGTTTTAACCGGGCGATAATAGGTACCAAGTGGGTTATAACCCACTGATTGGGTTATAACCCGGGTCGTTACCCATCTCTGGGACAGCCACTGTATTTTAAAACACTGATACGGAGCAGCTTTTTTGAAGTGGAATTGCGTTATTTTAACTTATAAAAGCAAGAAATATGTCCCATAGTAAGGGAAAAGTGAAATTAATTCTTCCAAAGCGAGGAAATTGTGTCGAGTTTTGTTTTTCATAGGATAAATATGTATTTCGCATAAATGACCCGCAATAGCCAGATATTGCACTTTTGGCTGCTATGACACTCCTTTGTCCTCAAAAACGTTGCAACTTGCAGCAGAATGCAAGGCAAGAATATATTTATACAATACCTACCCTAACAACTTTACATATCAACCCCTTTTGACATAAGTAAATTATTATTTTTTGTTTTCCAGGTTGATCACGCACTAGGTAGTATCTAAGTACGCGAACGGGTCGTACGTAGGTACTTATTAGTAAAACGTGGGCGATCTGAATCTAAAGATGGCACAGCCCCTTTTTCCCTGAAGTTTTACATAGATACCCGGGACACACCTACCTAACATCCCAACAAGTGCAGAAAGGAGAAAATTTGGAAGGCAATGGAAGGTAAGCTATTTCGCTTGGCCGACAGTTTATACTATGGTTATCCACTTGGTAATTTTATTGTGAATGAAACCACTTTGAGAAAATCTGCTTAGTCGGCCCCGTGTACATATTTATGTATTGACCTTGTCAATTCCTATGGACTGGGCCAAATTAGCAGAGAGGATAGCATAAATAGATGGTGGGCAAGCCTACTGCATTTAAACATGTCCCACGCACTACATATACAGTGAGGTGTCTGCGTCCTCACTATCGAAGCATGAATGGAGGTGCCGCTAGAGCTATAGACACTATTAACCAAATCAAATTATAATTCCAAGTCTACTGTGTGTGTGGCAAGTGGCACTCACTCGAAGTAGAGGTACTTACCTACAGGGGTGAAACAACCACTTGGACGCTGTTGTGCCGACTTGTGCCTGATGATGAAGTAGGCTTGCCCGGCCAGCACCTAGGTCTACCTACCATCCTCTCAGCTAAGTCAGCCTATAATGTGTGTCTCAAATAAGTTATTGTGTAAATGGGTCTGTTTGAAAACCTTTTGATATTTTACACAGATAGTGACTTGTAAAGTCACAAATGTAGGCATTTACTTAACTTTGAAATAAGCTTGTCTTATGTAAGGTCGGCCACAATCTCAGATACCCCATGGCAGCTCTTATCGCGCGCGGCATAAGGGCGCCAATCGAACAAAAAGGGGTATCTGAGACTGGCCGACTGTACCTACATCCCTGCACTGAGACCTTACGCTATGTGTCCATCGTTCTACCTACTGGGCTGTCACCGCTTTATCCGGTCATACCGAAGAGAGTCGATTAACTCATCAAAACAAGCAACTTTTACTAGGGGACAAAATGTGAAATAAAAAAAAGCTATGCAACTCCCTTTTGTATGACACGACCTTTCTGTAGCACCCTGTATATTCAAATATTCTCTGACTTACAATCCATGAAAGACAAGTACCTACAAAAGTGCAGTCATATTTTAACGAAGCCAGCGACTTAGTTGGTCGTTGTAATGAATGTAATGTAATGAAAACTGCTAGAGGTTGCTTCCCCATCTACCTCTAGTGTGAAATGCTACATGCTACTGCTACTGGATGCTGTACGAGTCCTACATGCAAAGGCCTATGTTTTTATTAAGTATGTGCACTACAGAAGATGTGCCCGTTACGTTGGAATCCCCGCTTTACATTATTGAGATCCTTAAGTTCTAACTAACATCAAGCCACTCACCACTGTATTTCTATGTTTTACCTTACTAAAATCAATTGCAATAAGAGTCTTTATTTATTTCAGTTTTATGAGACACAAGCCCACAGTGAAACGCTGTTGCTGCAGAAGAAAGTTACAAAGTTAATCCATCCAAACAAATATTCATAAAATATATCATAAGTAGATGTGCCACTGGATGCTGTTTAAATTATTAAGTTACTTATATAGATGCAAAGGCCTGAGTGTATAAGATATTTAATATTTACCAATATATGGCCTACGGCCTTATCTGGGCTGAAAATGATTTTAATTTTTATTAGTTTATTAGCAAAAGTTAATAATATGTAAGTACTGAATATGAAGTACATTCTGTTGACATTCATTATTACTGTTACTACTCTGCAAGTATAAAATTTGGAGAGGGAAAAATAAACACCACAAAATTCATAAGTAATAGAGTTTTATTTACCTAACAGGAAACTTTTCACAGTACCTACATCACAGTACGTAGTAATACTCTAGCTGTGGAATACAAAGATCTAGTCATCCATTAGTTACACTCTAGCTGAAGTACAAGACAAAGGCCCGGTTTCTGAGTTAAGAATTTTGCTAAGCAAATGGGTAAGTATCGTCCTGTCTCTGCAGATTTCTCACAAAAGAGTGTGACAGAGCGATACGTTCGAATGAGCTTAGTAAAATTCTCAACTCAGAAACCGGGCCAAAGTCAGTCTGTGCATGTTTTCCCTTTTTGCAATTCTCACATAGCCGTGCAAGTCTCACTGTCCATGGCTTTTGACGGCCTTCCGGGGAAGGACACCTCTCTGAGACCATGGTCACGGGTCCTTGTTGGCCGTCGTAGATCGTAGAGGGCTTCGGTCGGTCGCGGGCCGCGCTACGAAGGTGTCATGCCTCTTCACGTCCACTTGAGGTCCCTCGCGACCGTCATTTTTCTCACGTAGCGAGCCGCGCCGATATTGTTATAATTATTGTTGTGGTCTGGATGGATTCTCGCTGTATGTACGGCGCCCGTCGTGTTGTAACTTGTATTGTTTGAATTCTCAGTGTTTCTTTGTCACCAACTGCACAGGGTTCGTTGTTCCCAAATGGATTTGTATTCAGGGTCGGTGGGTCAAGTTGGATGCATGTCACTTTGCCGTTGATGTAGTTAATAGTAGATCACTTTGAACTCCATCTTGGCGGCGGAACGCTGGTTTGGCCAGTTAATTTGAGGCTCGTAAGGAGCGTTGCTAGTAAAGTTGTTTCTTTCTGCGGCTAATTGAAGGGCACAAGTTTATCGTAGA
Organism: Zelleria hepariella; assembly: GCA_949319315.1. Taxonomy (NCBI): domain Eukaryota; kingdom Metazoa; phylum Arthropoda; class Insecta; order Lepidoptera; family Yponomeutidae; genus Zelleria; species Zelleria hepariella. The sequence continues at coordinate 16,512,974 of OX439386.1, read as the reverse complement.
TGCTATATGGGTTGTTGTAAAGCGTGTCGGGTTAGTCCAACATGTTGAAACGTTTGTTTTTGGTAGCTTTCTTCACTAAATTCGCACATGAAACATTATTTTAGAATACTTTTTGTTTACAAACAAGATAGCACACACACACACATTCATAATGGGTGACATTTGACATTTGTCTTGTCGCACACAAGGGCAAACAAACGTCGTCGCAAAATGGCAGTTTTGCTAGCGATCGTAACGAAATTGCCTCTTTGCAGCGTGTTTGTTTTTGTGTGCATCCCACAGAACATCTAATTGTTCTGTGGTGCATCCACCACAGGCAGAGATGGGCGATGGATTTTTGCCCTTTCTGCCCAAACGATTTTAATCGGGCAGAAAGGGTTTTAATCGGGCAGAAATGGATTTTTGCCCATTTCGGCGGGCATAAATAGAAATTCACTACAAATTACTTTTTTGTTTACAAAACCTTATTCGGAAAATATTAAATGACGATAATAGGAAAGAAAATTAGTTGCGGTGTAGTGTTTGGGGCGCTATCGGCCGAAAACTTAGTATTTTTTTACAAATAGGTAAAATGATTTTTTTTTTGACCGGTTACTGATTGGTTAGCTTCTGGAGAGCAAAAAAAGTCCTGTAACTTGATGCCGAGAAACGCACCGTTTTTGAGTTATGTATTTTTTTTTTATCAAAGCCATTACCCAAAAACGGTACGTTTCCCGGCACCAAGTCACGGGACCTTTTTTACTTCCTAGGACCTACCCAACCGATACCTATAAAAAAAACACCCCCAACACGACCCAGTTACTAGTTTCCCGACGCCCGACAGAATAATTTAGAATTTTTTTTCAAGACCTCATATTTCAAACGATGCGTATTCCAGCACTAAGTGTTCCTAGTGCCTACCCAAGCAATTCCCGTAAAAAAAAGTTTGACATCACTAAAACAGTAATTTAAAATTTCAAGTACATTTTAGTCTATATCACTAAATAGCTGACCCTAGACCTCAAGCACAAGATGGACACTGTAAACTATTTCGATATTTTTTTATGCAGTGCATTGTATAGCTTCTTCTTCTTCTTCTTCTTCAGCATTTATGTGTCCACTGCTGGACGTATGCGTCTTCATCCTTCTTCCATTTCAGCCGGTCTGCAGCTATTGTGGTCCAGGTTGAGCCTGCTGCGGCCTTGATGTCGTCGGACCATCGTGCAGCTGGTCTACCCACACTTCGCGTTCCTGTACGCGGCCTCCATGACAGGACTTTTCGGCTCCACCTGCCATCCTCTCGGCGACATACGTGTCCTGCCCACTGCCATTTAAGGCGCGCTATCCGTTTGCCGATGTCGGCGACTTTGGTGCGTTGGCGTATTACTGTATTTCGTATTCTGTCGCGGAGGGATATTCTGAGCATCGACCTTTCCATGGCTCTTTGTGTAACCTTGAGCCTGTTCATGGTTTCGTCAGTTAGCGTCCATGTTTCGCAAGGGTAGGTCATGACTGGCAGAACACACTGGTTGTAGACCCTAGTCTTAAGTGTTTGAGGGATCTTTGAGTGAAGCAAAGATCCCTTAGCTTTCAGTTAGTGTCTGAAATGGGTTCCAGAAACAGGTGGCATTGTTTCAACATTTTACAAAAATCTCCGTGTAGTAATGCTGATTTATCTTCGGTTGGTAAGTGTGTACCTAGCCTTTTCGTGGACAACCAAGGTTTGAAGGGCAACTTTAGTGTTTTGCATACTTTGAAAGCATACCTAAGCAATGAGTTCCCCAACGGCAATGACAATGACTTTTCAGCAATGTCAACGGGTATCACAGGAGATTCCTATCGTATCATCGAATGTCTTTTCACCGAATGTAGTTTCATCGACAACGAATAACCGAATGATCGGATCATCGATGGTACACTTCATCGAATAGGTCGTTTTATCAAATGCCCTATACCAATATTTAGAGCTAAAGCAGTGGTACTGGGCGTACCTACTACAACTGTCGTTTCACAAGCTGCCACCCGGCAGTACCTATTCAAATGTCTCACCACGCGCGTGCCCACAGCGGATTGGCGTTTTTCACGTTAAGTATATGCCCGACGGTCAGGTTTCCTCACGATTTTCCCTTCATTAGCAAGTATTGTCACTACAAATGTGGGACAGATAGACAAACAGCGAAGGCAGAGTTTGTAAGTCCCGATTGGCACGCTTCGGGTAAGGAAACCAAAACAGGTGTAAAGTCACTATTATATGCTGCCACTGGAAATCAAACCTGTAAAGAAACTGAAAGAAAAAAAAAAACCCGCCACGCTACTTTTGGTGAACTAATGTTAAATTTTAGCTTGTAAACCTCACACAACGCATAATATTGCTTGAAACTCACTTACTCATCCATCATATCATATAATTTTATTTTCAATAAGTTATTTTTAAATAATAAAGTAGAACGTTCAATAAAATGAACCTTTCGATGATCCGACCATTCGGTGATTCGTTGTCAATGAAACTATATTCGGTGAAAAGACATTCGATGATACGATAGGAAACCGTCACTCACAGGGTAATTTCAAACTTTCGCCAACATTTTTCTTTTACAATTTGGTCCAGTCCCTATTTTTTTTTCTCTTTTCTCATTTAATAATCTTCACATGAGGTTTCATGTACAAACATTTAAATTAAGTTCGTATTTCACCTTTCTGTGGCTTCTTTTGTTACCGATTATGCACCGAATGTAAGGACAGGTAAGGACCAAATTAATTTCATTTCCGCCCGGCGTTTATTATAAATGCCCGGCGTTTATTGGGCAGAAATGGATTTTAATCCAGCGGTGGATTTTAACCCGGGCATTTACCCATCTCTGACCACAGGTACCAACATGACAAAAATAATGCTGCGTATTCACCAAATTAGCTCGTGTCACAGACGAAAGTACCGAATGAAATCACACGTTCATAGATTAAAGTCTTAGTAAAGTGTCGATATGGTATTCACTTCAAATCACGTCACTATCCGTTTCCACCGTGGCATTTTTTCTTACATAATCGCTTACAGTTGCAAGTTCAAAATAGCAATGGACAACTTTTGTAACCACTTATAACTATGCGGATTATTATAGCTAATACGCCTGCTGATCCCACTGGGTCGAAGTGTTTTTTTAAAACTTTTTATGCGACAGCCCTATTTCCTACTCTTAAGTCCGATACGAGGCTCTGCGTTCAAAACTTTGATTGTACTCGCCGCCCCCATCGCTTCGCAATGACATTGGACTTATCATGCCTCGTTTACACCCGACTCATGACCACAAGGAAGTGAGAAGTGTATGTAAATATATTGCCTTGGCACCCTTGTGTAGCTACAGCTATTCCACCATTCAAAATTCGTCGATTGGAAGCTAGGTAGGTACATAAAAAACTTTCACCTAGTAATTATGTGAAAAAGGTGCCAAGTTCAATGCAAAGAACGGCCATATTGTCACCGGCTTCACCGATAAAAATAATTGCGATCTCGATGGGTACCAAAGTCCTACAGAATTTGGATAGTAAAAAATGTTTTTTTTTTTTGTGCAGTTTCCTGTCTCTCATTGAGTCTCATGATCATCCGGGGGTCGGCCGGCTAAAACGAAGCCGATAACCATTGGCGAAAATCGAAGTTCGATTTATGAAAAATTAACTGGGTGGCAGTAAAATGAACTGGGTGGCAGTGCATTTTTCATAAATCGAACTTCGATTTTCGCCAATGGTAATCGGCTTCGTCTTAGCCGGTAGACTTCCAGCCCACCTCTGCCCACTGTTGGGTATATCCCTTTTCCCCCTCACGCAATCTCTCACAGTCCCTCGCCATCCGCATCCATGGACCTAACGCCGACAAAACCTGTCTCTAGGTGCTACGATTTTCATTCAAAACAATTTTCCATGCATGGACAAAATCATATCCGTGAGTATTTGTTAACTCCATAAAGCAAACTCACGACACACGACAGCACGTCGACCCTTACACGCTAGCACTTCGCTCGGTGGCAACTTTACAACAAAAGTGTACACTCTGATGTGCTGTCGTGTGTAATTGTCCGATTTTGTTATTTGCGGCTTTATACTTTGCCTGAAAAATGTGATCAAGAAAATAACATTAGAACGAAAATCCTAGCGATCGAAGCCTAAGTTATGAGTTTATTTTAATCACAACCCAATCGCAAGGCTGACGCCACGACAAACGACCTATCACAACATTATTATCGCCTTCAAAAGTAACAAATGTACAGTCAGCACCACAATAACAAATAGGATACCTGTCTTTGTTCGATTGTCGCCCTTATGCCGCGCGCGATAAGAGCTACCATGGGGTATATAAGCGTGTGGCTGACCGTACCAACGTAGCTCGAAGTTGAAAGGTTTTTCCTGTATTTAATGAAACGTGACATTCCACTGTTTGCGTTGCGGTCTTTGAATAATGGGAGTCTGTGGTGACTGCTCGTGAGTTATGTTCTAAATGCATAATAGAATTACGTCTGTATACCTCTGTTTGTATTGGTTTTAAAAGACCGCCCACAGACCCCAAAGACACGCATACTAGACACCAAAACAAAGTACTTTTTCGATAAATGATTACAGGTAAATTATTTTGGTTTTTTTGCTTATAATTATGAAAAATATTTTATCACGCAATGCACGTGTAACTCACAGAAGTCATATGCACAAGTATAAGTTTATGTTAATTAACTTTGAAGTGCCGATGTTTAGAATACATTGCGGGTTGCAAGTTTAACGTCGTTTTTTGTAAGAAATATTTCATAATTTTGATATGGCTTCCTAAGAAGGTATGTTAAGAACAAGATATTGAATAGGTACATTTCTGCAAAAAAAAAAGTTTTAAAAGTCCGACTTTGAACCTCATTATCTCGGAAACCGTTGATTTCCCAGTCATAGTTCCTTGGGCAAAAATGTTCATTATGATGAGGACAACACGTGGTTTCCCGCTTTATCGGCGGTCTTTTAACACCTTGTATACAATACGTAAACATGAAATGAAATTTTATGCCGAGTATTTCAATATTACAATATTTTCTAAAGGTACCCTGACCACCAATTTAATGAGGGTTACCGCCACCGAACTAAATCCCATAGAATCCGCATTACGTATAAAATCACAATAAAAACTTGTCCCCACAGAAACAAAAGATATCAGCAGTAGAACAATACGAAACATCATTTCTACCATACGTCTAATATTCGAAAGTCAACCTTATTGCATTAGTGTACAGTTTTACTTTAATTGCATGGACTACGAGCAAATAAGCTCCCAAAGGCGCAATTTGGGCATCTATTTTTCCAGACACATTTCACAGTTCTATGTTGTATCTAGTTTTATCCTTGATCGAAGGTTACCGCGCTTGGATTTGCCGCTAGTGTTGCGTAAGGTCAGAAATGTCACTGTTTGTAGCTACGCGGGTTTATTTCTAATTAGAATAATGTTGTGAATGCCTGAAATTAATTACGGCAAATGGTTGTGGTCCTACCTCGCTACCACCCACTGCTTTGAACCAGATTTATTTTTCGGAAATGGTAATTTTTTTTTAGAACATAAAGTCCCGGTTTCTGAGCTAAGAAATTCACTAAGCAAATGGGTAAGTATCGTCCTGTCTCAGCAGATTTCTCACAAAAGAGCGTGACAGAATGATACTTACCCATTTGCTTAGTGAATTTCTCAACTCAGAAACCGGGCCAAAGGGTCTTGAGTAGTCTTGATCGAAGGGTTTTAATGGTACCAGTTTTAAGGTAGGTAATTAAATATGATTTTAATGAACCTAAGTAAACTTTTTTAACGTCCGTTTTAATTAACTTTCTGCCGGTTTCTGATTTGAGAAATTCGCTAAGCAAATACTTAAATATCGTTCTGCCTCTGCGGATTTCTCACAAAAGAACGTGACAGAACGATATTTAAGTAGTTACTTTGTAAAATTCTCAATTCAGAAACCAGAGCTATACTGCCGGTTTCAGAATTGAGAAATTCGCTAAGCAAATGGGTAAGTATCGTCCTGTCTCTGCAGATTTCTCACAAAAGAGCGTGACGGAACGATAGTAAAGTATTTGCTTAGCAAAATTCTCAATTCAGAAACCGGGCCATACTTACCTTACTCGACAGTCACTGATGACCTTACTCGACAGTGGCGCCAACTAGCGAGCACTAAAACTGTAGCCCTCATTAGTTGGTTTCACACGTATTTATTGCCTTTGTTTTTCCTGTGACAAAACTTTTGGAAAAGTTTGTCACTTTCACCAGAGTTTAGAGTGCATTTTAAAAAACTAGCTTTTGCACGGGACTTGGTCCTCCCAAACTTCGATGTTATAAGGTTGTCTAATATGATTCCCCAGTATCAAAAATTAGCACGGTCTAAGTAAAGTGTCGGGAAAAAGCTACGTACCTAGTATTTATTATTCACTAAAACTGTGTTATTGTATTGTATAATAATAAAATTTCAGATAGTAAAATCAAATGAAAATAAAAATTCTTATCACTGATAATAAATATATGAGACTATGAATTAAAATTAAGAATTAAGATTAAAATTAAAATTAGAACATCTAAACCCGCTCAGCGAGAAAAAATAACAATATCCATCCTAAACATTTAAAATAACTTGAAAAAATTCACTCGGGACAGGACTTGAACCCGCAACCTCTCGCAAATGTTTAAAATATTCCCTAGCACGGGTTAGTGCTTTAGAAAAAACAAAAAAATATCCATCTTTACAAACTTTCGGATTTATAATATTAGTGGAATTTTTACAGGTTACAGGTTGAATTTCGGTGTTGTTTTTATTACACAGAACCGCCTTTTTCTTACACTACGGGTGTCTAAATTTGTTTTGATCACGACCTAGAGGACATCGGATTACAAGTTATTTGACGCCCCGCGGGTAGCTATTAGAAAGCCCAGTGCCGCTTAGTTACCAACACATTCAGACCTCGGTATATTTTTCAGTATTTTCAATCACTTTGACACTTTTAGTTAAGGGTCACCAAAATTAACAAGACAGCTTTGCAATACCATAGCATACTAACTGAAGAAAAACGGTCTAGCATAGAACTTTTTCCGTTAAAAAAACCGTTTAGAGGTTTAGCCGCGGAATGGTCTTGGTTTTTATTTACGTTTTGATTTTATTTGAAAAGACCTAAATTGATTTAATTAACGATATTATATTACATTTTCTTAGCTTTGCACGAGCACTATATGTAATTTAAATACAACATTATACAGGGTGTTAAAAGACCGCCAACAGACCCGAAAGCCACGCATATTAGACATCAAAACAAAGTAATTTTTCGATAAATTATTGCTGGGAAATGATTTTGGTTTTTAGGTAATAATTTTGAAAAATATTTTATCACGCAATGGAAAGGTAACACACAGAAGTCATACTGCGCAAGCGTAGCTATAAGTTTATGTTACTTAAGCTTGAAGTGTCGATGTTTAGAATACATTGCGGGTTGCAAATTTTATTAGGAGGGTTCACGCTGAACTGTGATCTCGCGACCCTATACAGCTCGGCGACCCATCGACCGATTTGGCTCATGTTAAACATTATTTTAATTTCATGTACCCGATTACCAAATTTCATAAAGATCCGACTATATTTACTCGAGTTATTTTCGAATACTTACACCCTAATTTACAAACGCCGGATGGTTCCAGTGAACTCGGAGAACTTCTCTCGCTTCGCTTGCTCGTTCAACAAATACGTAGCGTAAAACGTAGTTACGAAACCCCCTCAGCCGAAGCGGCTCTAACCCGCGTCTAAAATCTTCACGACCCAATTCCCGAACAGCCTTCACGTAGATAAACAAAATAAAAACAGAGCCTGTTACCTCCGCGTAACGAGACTTATTAGAGATCCTTGGTTAGGTGCTGGAGGATTGAGGGTTCAAATCAGTGTCATTTAATGATCAAATGATCTAAAATCTAACATTTTAATCGGTATCTGGGATATCTGGGAAAGTATAGTAGACTCGAAAAAAATAAATGCGTTTGATTGACAATGCTCACACACGGAGAAATTGCAATACTTACCTGCTTAATTATAAGAATGGCTATGATCCGGGCCCTTAGCCTGTAACACAATGGTGCCAAAATAGGCTCCCGGTTGACGGTTTTAATTACGATTTATTAATGCTGTCGGTCCAGTGTCGGTCATTTTAATGTTTTGTAGTACAGCAAAGAATATTATGAGTCTAATTCGGTACGCAAAGTTTTTTGTTCGAAAGTCCGTTATTGGCTTAATCTTATCTTTAGACAATATTGAGAAACTAATTTATATATTTTTTATTTTGGTTCAGTAGTTTGGATTTTACAACGTTTCAAAGATACGGTTTTATGACCTTCACGCGACGGTCTGCATACTGTTGGCGGTCATAGGAACAAAACATTTTAGCGCATAAAAACAATTAGTTCGCTGGTTGTAGGAGAGCAACGAAAAAATCGCGGTTTTGTCCTTTTACCTGGGATGCCATTGATACGCCATTGTGTTACAGGCTAAGGCCCCTGCACAAGAATTGCTATGATATTGAATATTGATATTGATATGATATCGAGGGGGTTGGCGAGAAAAGGAAGAGGCCTATGCCCAGCAGTGGGCTTTATTTATAGGCTGGATAGATAGTTAGATTGATAGATGGATTGAGAGGGCGAGAGAAGCCTGACAAGCTCTGTCAGGAGTCACCACTTACGAGAAGCGGCTCCTCACTATAAATGGAACCCACCAAACAGATGTTATGCTTGGGGCCCGGCCGGGTCCAACCAACCATGGCTGTCCCCGTAGCATGACTTTTATCGAGGCGGATTTATCCAACATAATGGCGGTTTATCAGCATTTTTGACGTCTATAGTGGGTTATATATCGCTCTCGACGATATATAACCCAGTAAAGACGTCAAAAATGCTGATAAACCGCCATTTTGTTGGATAAATCCGCCTCGATAAAAGTCATGCTCCCCCCGCAGGAAGTGGTATGTATTTTCGCAGCTACGATAAATATTTTGCCTTACTATATAAATTAAATATTTTGTAACAGTTTCCTGTACGACCGATTAGGGGTCGCTACAATATTATGTAAACAATAAAAAAATACTAACATTAAAGTAACGGGAAAACAAAATCCATTAAAATATAAATTTTAAAAGTTATCAGTTAAAAAGTACCAAAAGGTATCAAAAGGATGGAGCTTAACGAAAAACTTTCATAATACTTTTTTTATGAAAATATAAACCTTTCAAAGTAATTTTATAACTAAGACAGGTAGGCACTTACTATGTCAGGTGGAGCATCAAGTAATTTCAGCCCTAATTACGAGCGCAATAAAAGCTACTGTGAGACAGTAACTACGAGTGTACATAATGTACATAGAAACATTAAATGTCTGTTCGTTTGTTAATATTGAAAGGAAAAACTTAAAATAAAGGTTTTGTACAGTTCCATAATTGCATAAAACAAGTGAGTATACAGGGTGGCCCGTTGAGATGGTCTGTTGGGTGAAGTCCAAAACTGTACGAGATGAGACAATCTAAAAAACCACGCCGATGATTTTGAAGATAAAAAATTGCACCAAACATCAGTTTTAGGTTCCATGCGGTTTAAGGGTGTAAAGAATTAATGTTTTTGTTAAAAAAAAAACACATAAAAAATAATACAAGTTCGGGATTTACACGAACGAAGTCGCAACCAAAAGCTAGTTAGTCCTTAAAATGTATAATACCAACAGCTCGGGTTTCTCAAGTACATTCTTTTTTCTTTCCGCTTTCAAGACTCTTTATTAGACTTTAGCAAAGATCTTCCTTTCACTCACTAATTAATGTTGACCGAAGTTTGAAATTGCCGGCTTAAGTGGGGAATGGCATTCTTTAATAAAATCCATTCAGTGCCTTTACTTAAGGTCCAAACCTAGGCACAACTAGCGCCGTCAATGGAAAAAAAGCATAACTTCTTTTTGGATGCGTTTTTTGCTAAAAATGAAACGTCAAATGATAATCCCTAGGCTTAACTATTGTTTAGATTCCAACGTAGAACACCTACGAATAAAACCCGCCGCCGGCCAATAATTCTAGTCTTAACTATTTTTAGGACCTATACGGCCTAGATGATCCTAGAACATAATGAATTAAACTTACACGTCTCAAAAAAGGCCACTTTACAGACACCTGAGTCTGTAACGCAATAGTGCCAAAATGAGCCGATTTCACGGCTGTCAAATTTCGCTTTTTCTGAAGATAATTATCTATTATTAATCTGTGTAAGCGAAATTTTACAGCCACATCCCTGTTCTTGTATGGCCAAGCCTATGAGCGCCATCTACCAAGGGCTTTGAATTCAGCTTTTAACAACTGTCAGTTGAAAACGGGCCATTGACTCAAAGTTGACGGCTTCAGTTACGATTTATTTGGTGTCGGTCCTTTTAATGTTTTTGTAGTACAGCAAAGAATATTCTGATTCTAATTCTAGCGGATTAGTTCGCTGGTTGTAACCCCGGTTTTGTCATCGACAAGCCATTGCGTTACAGACTAAGGCCCTGGTCTGTGCTAAACAATAAATAAAAAGTGCCACCAAAATTAGGAAAGTTTTTCTCTGCTGATAACGACCCAACTAAGGCTATATCGAGTTGGACATCTTGCACTGTTAGACGTTATATTTGAACGAGCGAGCGAAGCGGGCGAAGTTCTCCGAGTCTACTGGAACAATCCGGCGTTTGTATGTATGTATGTATGTATGTATGAATGTTCGTTCGGCGATAACTTGATTAAATTTAGTCGGATCTCCATGAAATTTGGTAGGCGGGTAAAGGAGGTAAAGAGAATTTTTAAGTTCGAACATGAGCCAGATCGGTCGTGGGTTTGCTGAGATATGGGGTCGCGAGTTCGAAGTTCGGGGCGAACCACTAGTAATAAAAAAGTTAAAACGCTCATTAGCTATTTCTCGTGCGTTTATCAATTTATATTGTTTTTTTCGTATTTAGCTTACAAATAATCAGTTTGTCAGACCTCCGATAACAGTTCTATAGAACTGTTACTTAATTAGTTTATTAGAATAGAATAGAATAGAAAAAGTTTTTTTACGTACCACAACACACAGATAATAAAATTAGCATAGGTACCTACAGAAGGCAATGGCCGTAAAAAGGTATTACTCTATTATAACTAATTTATTTTAATTATTATAGGTGCTAGTTTTAGATTTAATTTCAAATACACTTATTTTGTATTGTGACTGAATAAATAAAATGAAATTAAATGAAATCACTTTATAAATAACATGGAGAGTTTTTGGATAGAGAGGGCTACATTTTGACAAGGCCTATCAAATTCTAGTGCAAACCGAAAGTGTGCCACCGCCCACCCTTTCTTGGACAGGGCGTATAGTTAAGGGTGCTCTGTGGTTTGAACTTACGACTGCTATCCAAAGTTTTCTAGGTCGCCTCATCAATCTCACGACACTCGAGACCTCCTTATGAAACTTGATTAATTAAGACATGAGTTACAAGCTTCGCTCACAATACAGGGTGTTAAAAGACCGTCGCCAGAGCGGGATACCATGTGTTATTTATCCTTAAACAATGTCCCAAGCACTGCAGCGTCCGAGTAATATCTTCACCCATCTAGTGTGAGTAAAAGTGTGACTGAATACTTAAACCATTTTATTTCGTATATATCGTCATAGCCTGAGCAATCCCCAAGGAACGATGCCTGGGAAATCAACGTTTTACGAGATAAATGCGGATTGGCGATTTTTGCGTTGAGGGTAGGTATAATGCCTCATACGCTCAGGTTTCCTCACGATATTTTCCTTTGCCATCAGCGAGTGGTATTGCTACTACAAATTCACAAATGTACGTAACTTTGAAATAAATTAAAGTCGTACCTATGTCTGCCCGCACCGGGAATCGAACCTGGGTCTCTCGATTCCGAGTCCATTGTTCTAACCACTAGGCCACCACAGCTCCCATCTAACCACTAGGCTACCACCGCTCCCAAAGTAAGACTTTTTTTTTTCAGAAATGTTTCATTTACTTATTTTTCTTCTCAAGGAGTAGCGGTTGAAAGTACGTTTTTAAAACCCAAAAAATACACTTTATAGGCTACTAGTTGTGCCCGCGACTTCGTATGCGTTTTTACACATTTGAAATTTAATTTAAATTCGACTGTGGAGGAAAAGTCAAACCCCCGACCAAAAAAGAGGGGTGTTATAAGTTTGACAGCTTTGTGAGTGTGTCTGTATCAGTGTTTATGACGGTGTGTCTGTCTGTGGCACCGTAGCTCTTAAATGGGTGAACGATTTGGAAGTTTTAGGTTTATTTTTTATTTGAAAGCAGGTTTTCTAGCGAATGTTCTTAGTTATGTTTTGTCAAAATTGGTTCAGCTATTTATTACATATGCTTATTCGAAGCTAAAATGTCGGGAGTATTTTAATAGTTATTATTTCTTAACTTGCCGTAGCAGGGCTCAAAAGAAAGCAATAGAATAAAATAGAATAAAAACCCTAATCTAAACAATACATTTATAAATTTAATAATAAATATATATTGTTTACATTAAGGTATCGCCCGTCATAAGATACCAGGAAGCTTAGCATAAGAATTGCTTAGGAAGTAAAAGGGTTTATATGTATCTCCCTCGACGTAGAGTGGGATAGATAAAGTTATAAGCCCATAGATAAGGTCTTACTCATTCTCATGCTAAGCCAGCAAGTAAAACATACGGCTAATAACTCTGTCTATCCAGCTCAACGGTAAACAATAGTTATTTGCTATGCAAGAATGCAAAATTATTGTTTGCGGCGAGTGCTTGTATTGAATACCGAGCGGTGTTAAAAGACCGCCAACAAAGTGGGAGACCACATACAGGGTGCTAAAAGACCGCCAACAAAGCGGGAAACCACGTATTGTCCTCATCATAAGGAACATTTTTGCCCAAGGAACTATGCCTGGGAAATCAACGGTTTCCGAGATAATGAGGTTCAAAGTCGGATTTTTCAAAACTTTTTTTTTGCAGAAATTTATTCAGTATCTAGTTCTTAAGAATCCCCTGAAGCTCTGCAGCCCTCTCGCTCGCACTTTTCAACATTTTAATTGATTGTAAGAGAATGATTAAAATTTGGACGATAAAATATAGTTGCAGACATAGATAATAAAGCTATCGACATGTGGACACACTTTTGATTTCATATTCCTACTAATAAAAAAATATCACAGAACTTCGGTTAAAAGTAGTAGTTCAGTAATATTTATTTTTTAAACTATAAATGTGAAATTTAAAGTATGTCTACATGTCGATAGCTTTATTATCTATGTCTGCAACTATATTTTATCGTCCAAAGTTGAATCATTCTCTTACAATAAATTAAAATGTTGAAAAGTGCGAGCGAGAGGGCTGCAGAGCTTCAGGGGATTCTTAACATACATTTTGAAGAAGACATATCAAAATTATGAATATTTCTTACAAAAAACGACGTTAAAGTTGCAACCCGCAATGTATTCTAAACATCGGCACTTCAAGCTTAAGTAACATAATCTGATACCTACGCTTGCGCAATATGACTTTTGTGCGATACACGTCCATTGCGTGAAAAAATATTTTACAAAATTATAACCTAAAAAACCAAAATCATTTCCCAACAATAATTTATCGAAAAAGTACTTTGTTTTGGTGTCTAGTGGCTTTCGGGTCTGTTGGCGGTCTTTTAACACCATGTATAGTCCTCATCATAACAAACATTTTTGTCCAAGAAACTATGCCTAGGAAATCAACGGTTTCCGAGATAATGAGGTTCCAAGTCGGATTTTTTTTTCCGTTTTTTTTTTCGGAAATGTGTTCAGTATCTCGTTATTAACATATCTTCTCAAGAAGCTATATCAAAATTATGAATATTTCTTACAAAAAATGAAGTTAAAATTGCAACCCGCAATGTATTCTGAACATTGGATAGCCTAGATTGTGCCCAGAACCAGGACTTATCACGGTCCTAAATTTGACTGAAAACTATTCAGCGGTATTCGCGTGATGAGGTAACACACAGACAGACAGACAGACAGACAGACAGACAGACAGACAGACAGACATAGACCGATTTTTTTGCATTTTTGTATTCAGTATAGTTTACTTAGTAACCCCTGCTAGTTTTTTTCTAAAAATATTCAATGTACAGAATTGACTTCGCTAGAGTTTTATTATAAGTATAGAGTATAGATAACAAACAAACTTCTACAAAACAAACAAACATTCAACCGCGTTAGGCCAATTATAATAGTGTGTCGTGATCAGCGGAGTCTAAACAACTAGCCTAGAAGCTCCCAGCCTTGTTCGAAAAACCTAAACATTTAAAGTAAAAAATATCAAACATTCAACCGCGAGCGGCCAAAAATATTTTTTTTCCCAGACTCATAGGGTTGCATTATAATTAGTCGTTGACTCAAGATCGAACTCAAGGTGATCTTAGAAAAGTCAAATGCTAATGTCAATGTCAATCTCAAGAAAAAAATCAATCTCAATCTCTTTAGTGTCTATTACTGCCGGTTTCTGAGTTGAGAAATTCGCTAAGCAAATACTTAACTATCGCTCTGTCACGCTCTATTGTGAGAAATCTACAGAGACAGAACGATACTTACCCATTTGCTTAGTGAATTTCTCAACTCAGAAACCGGGCCTTAATATGCTGACAGCTACTCAAGTTTGACATTAGCCAAGGCTTGACATTACCATTTGACTTTTCTGTATTCACCTACTTGAGATCGAGCTTAAGTAGGTGATCTCAGAGGACTATTAATACAAAATGTAAAAAACTGTGTTTTTTAATTTCCCGCCACATTGCTATCGTCCAACCTTAAGGGTGTAATGCCTCAGAGCCTCAGGTATCCTCACGATGTTTTTCTTCACGGTTAGCAAGTGGTAAGCGGTGGTGGCCTAGTGGTAAGAACAATGGACTCGGAAGCGAGAAACCTAGGTTTGATTCCCGATGCGGGCATGTACCTATGACTTTAATTAATTTCAAAGTTACGTACATTTGTGAATTTGTAGTAGCAATACAAATGTACAGAAATCATAATTTTCCTGCTACAGTACACACAACCCACGCACGCAGCAACAAAGCTATTGTATAGCTCGAAGTATGTATAAGTAACCGAAAGTATTGATTTCATGTGTCCTCAAATATTCATCAACTGTTGAACAAAATTATATGAGATCTGCCACAGAGAACACAATCTATTAGACACCTTACTCCATAGGAAACGTTTGACACTAGATTATTCCCGCGACTTCGTCCTCGCAGACTTAGATTTTTTTCCGCGAGAAATAGCTAGTAATTTATTGTCTACTTATGTGTTTTCTTGTAACTTCTATCTACATTCACAAAACACCTAAATTTTTTCTTATAAGAAAACCTGGGAAACTGTTGAATCAATTCAATGAAATGTTTGTGCATTTATTCATAACAGTGACATTACTATCTTTGTTTTTAATCAAAAACTTATAACTGTTCCTATTTTTTTTTATTACTGGTATTGCGTAAGATATAATTATTTGTTATAGATTATTGGTGGAATGACAAAATTCTGTTTATAAGTGCAATTTATAACTGTTACGATTCCCAATACATAAAATAAGATAAAATAAACGCAGCGACTATACTACGTTTGTTCGTTCTGTGTCAGTAGCGGGTCTACGCTCGTAGAGGCTCTACGACGTAGCGGTTAGCTACGAATGTTTGCTACGATTGATTGGTTGTTTGAGTTAAACATACTTTAGATTGTTGTTGTTTCTGTTGTTATTGTTGATGCTGGGATGCGGAGCGGGATTGTTTTTCTGCAATTTTAAATTAAATTTTATCATCTTTCAAGTTAAGTTCTGTATGAATTTTCTTTATTAAATTTTAATTTTAAAGTATAAACGTTGCTATCTCCGTCTATTCATAAGTTCTCCGTGGTAACTACCTCGTACTACTTATTACTATTAATATTACATTACAGCGCATGGACTTAAAATGTATGAAGGTTCCACATTTGTACATGTAGGTACTTACAGTCAGCGAAACGCTTATACAAGGATTTCGAGCACGCGATTCCCTCTTGATAGATAACCTCGATTCGTAGTAGGTAGTTAGGTACAGTCGGCACACACGCTACCCTTTTTATTCGATTAACGCCCTTATGCTACGCGCGGTAAGAGCTACCATGGGGTATCCTAGACTGTGGCCCACCGTATCTATAACTTGAACAAGGAAATATGAATAAAAAAAATAAAAAATATACATATGGGTACTATTTTTAATTTCAAGCGTTACTAAACTCTAATTTTTAATTCGAGTCCACGGAATGACAGTTGCTAGTATGGTACTGACAGATAAAGTCTTTGTAACAACTGTCATTCCGTGGACTCGATTTAAAAATTAGAGTTTAAAACTATCGCCACTGAGTCGTGTGTCACAGACCAAAACAACACCTTGTATAGGCGTCTAAACGGGAAATATTTTTCGGCAATGTGTGGCAGCAATATTGCCAATCATAGGCGGGCTACAGCGAAACATTTTTAGTGCTCGGCAATGTGTATCTCGGCAATATTTTCTGCGACACTGGCATATTTAGTGTCATTATCACTGTGTCAACCTGTCAAAGCAAAAAGAAGGCACAGAATACCTATATCAGTGCTTATGTCATGTTCATGTTGCCTAGAAAAGGATGCACTGACACAACAATAGAGGGTGGCTGAAACAACAATATAACATGCCAGCCACCTTTGAAAACCACATGAAAAGTATACCCTTTCAAACAAAAAATATATCATAACAATTTGGTTCACCTAGAAAAAAGGTCTGACAAACACACATAAAAAAGAGTAAGTACGGTCGGCCACAATCTCAGATACCCCATGGCAGCTCTTACCGCGCGCGGCATAAGGGCGCCAATCGAACAAAAAGGGGTATCTGAGACTGTGGCCGACTGTACCTCCTCCTTTTTTAAGTTGGTTAAAAATCATCCTAGTTGTAATTACTTTAGTAGGCTTGTATGAGCGCACTAAGATCATCAAAAAGCAGCTTTAAATAAAGATAAATAAAGATAAGATAAAAAGATATTTATTGCCTCAAATTATCACCTCATTACCTACGTAGAAGCAAAGGCTTGAATGTGCATTCCTAAGCAATTTATAGTACAGTCGCCGTAACGGTTTAATTCACGTAAAAGCTTATCCGCTACCGTTTTAATATGTTTTAAAGAACGGGCGACTGTACTATAGTGAGAATAGCAGTAAATTTAATATCCTACATAAAAAATACAGTCAAAACGAGACCCGAAAGGCCGATATGCCTTTGGAATTGTTTCCCGCCAAAAAAGGTGGAAGTTGGCGCCAAAAAAGGACGTTAGGGCACAGCCGGCGCCGGACAAAAAGTGACCTTGGAACTGAGTTTATAAATTTCACCGTTTTAACCACAGACCCAAAAAGAGTGGTGTTATAAGTTTAACCGCTGTGTGTGTGGGTCTGTCTGTGGAGAACGTAGCTCTTAAATGGGTGAGCCGATTTGGATGCGGTTTTTTTCAAAGCAGGTTTTCTAGCAAGTATTTTTTATCAAAATCGGTTTAGCCGTTTATTATAAAATGTCGGGATTTTTTAAAAATAAAATTTAGTGTTTTATTTTGCTTAAATAGCGATTAATGCCTCGTAAAATTTAAACAGAAAGTTCATTTAATTTTCTTTTGGTAGCGCTCTGGGGGTCTACCGGCTAAGACGAAGCCGATTACCATACAGGGCGTCCCACGGCTATGCCACATGGAGGGAAAGTACCTTAAATATTGTAGATGGAACATTTTACTGAAAGAAGACATTATTTTAATTAAAAAAAAAATTTAAGCTGCATTCATAGATATCTAAATAATTACATGGTTGAACCGGGAATCGAACCCGTTACATGAGAAAAATAATTATCCTGTAGTTTTATCATACCGATCAAAAGGCTTCATCATAGGGATAATTTTTTGCTAAATAACATAGTGTCAGAAATAAAAGGAAGACCATGAATTTTAACATTTTTAATACAACATTAATCAATTTATCAATGAAAATCACAGTAACAAAAGAATAAAAGTATGAAAATGAAACACATTTTTGAATTATTTCTTTATAATATCAGCCAGCCGCATTGCGATGGACAACATTTTACGCGTCTTTCGGCTCGGGATACGGCTCGATTTGTTGCATACTACCAGGTAAATGTTAAAATTCATGGTCTTCCTTTTATTTCTGACACTATGTTATTTAGCAAAAAATAATCCTTATCATGAAGCCTTTCGACCGGTATGATAAAACTACAGGGTAATAATTTTGCTCATGTAACGGGTTCGATTCCCGGTTCAACCATGTAATTATTTCAATATCTATGAATGCAGAATAAATTGTTTTTAAAATTAAAATAATGTCTTCTTTCAGTAAAATGTTCCATCTACAATATTTAAGGTACTTTCCCTCCATGTGGCATAGCCGTGGGACGCCCTGTATAGGCGAAAATCGAAGTTCGATTTATGAAAAATTAACTGGGTGGCAGTAAAACGAACTGGGTGGCAGTATATTTTTCAAAAATCGAACTTCGATTTTCGCCAATGGTAATCGGCTTCGTCTTAGCCGGTACTCCCCCAGATTTACGATTATTATATCAAGCGTTCAAGCGCTAGAGCCGCATAATTGGGGTCAGAATCTGGACCGTGCGGAACCCAAATTGTGAGTGTATCTGAGATATATTGTATCGGCTTAAATGGGAAATGGTTTTCGGACTCGTTCAAATAGACCGTTGTGAATGGACCTACATGTTTCACGGATTAATCAGTGAGTCAACTGCTTTGTGACTTAAAGGTACAGTCAGCGTCATGCTAGGATACTCTTTGGCTCTTACCGCGCGTGATATAAGAAAGTATATCGAGCAAACACAAGCCTCTAAAATACTATCTACAGGGTGTTAAAAGACCGCCAACAGAGCCGAAAGGTATGCATACTAGACACCAAAACAAAGTACTTTTTCGATAAATTATTGCTGGGAAATAATTTTGGTTTTTTAGGTTTTATAATTTTGGAAAATATTTTATCGCATAATGGAAGTGTAGCGCAGACAATTCATATTGCGCAAGCGTTGACATAAACTTAGGTTACGCTCGAGGTGCCGATGTTTAGAACACATTGCGGGTTTACGCTCGAGGTGCCGATGTTTAGAACACATTGCGGGTTGCAATTTCAGCGTCGTTTTTTGTAAGAAATATTCAAAAATTTGATAAGTTTCCTTGAGAAGGAATGTTGAAGACTTCACAATGAACACATTTCCTAAAAAAAAATTTTGAAAATTCCGTCTTTGAACCTTATTATCTCGGAAACCGTTCATTTCCCAGGCATAGTTCCTTGGGCAAAAATGATCCTTATGATGAGGACAACGTGGTTACGTGGTTTCCCGCTTTGTTGGCGGTCTTTTAACACCCTGTATGTTATGTTTATACCAACGCTGTTTTAGTTATCACAACAGAGTGGAAGAGAGACAGAGAAAACTTTACATCGAGTAGACTTAAGGTTCAACGAAAGTAACGCGGCGGGAAAGCCCAAATTTTCAAAGTTTTTTAAATGTTGAAGTAAAACTGAGATATTTTTTCTTAGCAATTTTTTTTTCACAACAGTAAAATTACATTATTTTCATTATTCTAAACAACAGAACAACAATAAATAAGCTGACAAAAATAACAAAGTATAATAAAGTGGTGTTTCTTGTAGCTAGCAAAAAATAATATATTTTCATACATACTTTATATGTTGCTGAAATCATAACTATTTGAGTAGTCGGTAAAAATACTTACCACCAAATATTACACAAATTCTTGAGTTAGGGTAGGTAGGTAATCGTATGAGGTAGTGGCCACCCCTGGTGTCAGCGTTTTTAGACCGCCCAAAGGGCCTCAAAGACTTGAGTTGACTACTTCTGACTTCAGTTACCTAACTAATACAATTTCTCAAACAGCATTATCTTACTTAATACCGCGAGAGAAAGACGTCTGAACAATAATTTTATTTGAAAACTTTGTCCTATTCCTTTGTTCGTTGAAGAATATTACTTACTGGCCAAGTGCGTGACCTACCAACACTTGTAAATATTTATTTTTATTTGTAATATTGATGCCATATGGGTCATTATCAGCACTTTCCTAATTTCGGTGGCACTTTTTTTTAAATATCTTTTCAGATAATTGAATAGATATTCTAATAGATATTGTTTACATTTTTACATGTCACTTACAGCAATACGACTAAGGCCCGTAAGATCAATCACAGTTTAAACCAAAAAGGCTAGTTTAAACCCTACCTGTCGTTTAATTTTCATACAAAATGCGAGGTTTAATCTAAGGTCTGAGTTTAAACTGTGATAGATCTTACGGCACTTAGGGTGGTATTAATAGTCATCTGAGATCACCTACTTGAGTTTGATCTTGAGTCGACGACTATTAATGCCACCCCTAGCTAAAAGATCACAAGTTTCAGTAGTTTAAAGGACAGGAACTTTATTTATCATTAGCGTAAGGGACATCTACTTCTGTAACTGTAGGGTTTAGCTCATGACTACTTACATAGGTAAAAAGAACAATGTATTTTAAGAAACTTTTCTCTTTCTAAACATCACTCAAATAGGTTTAGTAGAAAAAAGATACAAGCAGTTTGGGTGGACAATGGACAACAATCTTCTTTTGGCTCTCCTGAAAAATCGGGGGTTTGCCTCTTTGCAGCAATATTGATACTTCCGCAATCGATATAACTGTAAGAACATCAACTTTATATATCCTACTTATATTATAAATGCGAAAGTTTGTGAGTGAGTGAGTGAGTGAGTGAGTGTGTTTGTTACCTTATAACGCTGAATCCGCTGGACGGATTTGGATGAAATTTGGAATGTAGATAGCTGAGACATCAGAATAACATATAGGCTACATATTATCACGCTTTGGTGCTTAGGAGCAAAATAAACACACAAGGATTATCATATAGTGGCTATTTGTATAAAAGTGAACGACACAACCATTTACCAAAGACCCTCTGTCATCACGTAGCGTTGAGCTATTTACTTTCGTAATTCCATCGAAAACTGAACAACGGTGAATTTTAATGCACCAAACAGGCCCAAATGTGCCGCAAAACTCAAACGATGCACAACAGTGAAGAAGTTGTTTTTAATTATCGCTGTCATCCGTCACTGTCACAAAAATGGTATATCAACAAAGCAATAAAGGAAAAATCTACAAGTTTAATTACTCAAAACAGGCAAAAAACATAAGTTCAGTGATAGCTGCTTACAATCTGAAAGAGCCAATAAATCCTTACTTTAAAAACTCTGCATCCAGCAGTTTTATCAAAGCTCTTTACAAAGTTGCGGTTGCATCCTGAGATCTTTTGGCCAGACGAAATGGGACGTCCGTTGAGTGCATTGCTGATTGCTGGTTATTCAGGGAAGAATAGGATGCACCAGACCTCGAAGAAAAATAAAGATACGATGTTCTGACCAAAAAATCAGCTGTGCGTACTGTGCAAGTGTAGAGTCCCGAGCGACCATAGGCGCATAACATCAGCCATTGATGGTGTAACATTAGTACCATGATCGCTTTATTTCCATTAAGTAAGTACCTAGGACTGGACACTGGACAGGTGCACTTTTAGATAATATCATAGTCGCCTATTCATTGTTGACAACTCTGATAGGCTTTCCACATACTTCAGACTGACGAGAAGATTGGAGCATGTGAAAATCCCTGAACCGCCTGCGTGGTGGTATTGCCCGCATGAAAGATATGTGAGAAATAGAGCCAGAAGAGGTGTTTTGTGCCAATCTTAAACCATAACGACAACTTCGCGTCGTCATACCTGTCCTGATGCTCCACAGTGCAGCTTATCGGATTTCTTGGAGGCGATCCCAGCGCGACGTGTGTGTGTGACGCTTTCAACACGAAAGAAGAATAAGACCGATGATTCAAAACGGTTGTTTCAGACTATGGTATCGTAGATGCTAAGAAGACGCGTTGGGTGTTTCAGAAGAGCAGCTCATAGAAAAAAACACTATTCAATGTGATAGAAATAATATGGTTAAGTATCTCCTGATATTATCTCATATTTTCTGGTGTCAGAACCCAATTATTATGATCGTTCTCTTTGAAATAGTATGATGCAAAATAAAAAATAAAATAAAATTTCTTAAAGTTTTTCTCTGTTAAGTAACTTCGTGCCTATAATACGACGGCCTATAGGTGACGCTAACTAGCTCTGTTGGAGATCTTTTACAGTTTTTTAGAACGCCAGAGAGACGTTGAGACCTGTGACGTACTGCAGCGAATGCTGATAAATATTCATTTACCAAACAGCGCAAGCAAACGAGATGTACTTGGTATCAAATTACGCATTAGGGCTCTCTAACATCGGTAGAGGTAGTGTCCACAACGGCCACAAAGGCCACAAAGGCACAAAGACTTGGGGCGAGACCAACTGAACAGAGACATCCCAGACTGAAAGTTTGCAATAAGGAGTAGCAGATTAGCGGACTCAAAATAATAGGATAGTGCTAAAAATAAAAGATAATCTTTGAGTGTTTCTTGAAATGTAGTTAACCCGCGTTAAATCAGTTAGACGCCTATAACAGTAGGTATCTGCATCTTTGCTCCGTTCAGTATGGAAGAAGCAGATAACAACGCGTGGTCCACGGGATCGAAATCTCGGGCCAACGCTTTGATAGTGCAGGGGGTGTGTTTTAAGTACATCATACCTACTAGGTGTTAAAAAATATGCTAGGTACAATTTGCAAAATCACCACGTTTATCCTTTTTCTTTTAGCCACGTGAATGAAGTCGTGGGCACTAGCTTTCAACACTAATAATATAAAGAGGAAAAGTTTGTAAGTATGTACGTATGTAGGGGGTAATCTCCAAAACTACTCATCCGATTATAAAAATTCCTTCACTAATGGGAAGCTACGTTATTGCTGAGTGCTATAAGCTATGTTTTATTGTGATAACGGGAAAAAAAATAAGTCTGCGCGGACGAAGTCGCGGGCAAAAGCTAGTAATCAATATAATCCTTATATAAGTACTGTTCAAATATATTATCTTTATATATTTACCGTAATATGCATATTAGTATGTATTTTATTTATTGTACACTGTTTCCCCTCCTGCTATCTTATGCCATTTCACCACACCAAGGGTTGACTGGAAGAGATTTCTACTGAAATAAGTTCGCCGTGTACACTACCACTTTCTTTTATGTAAATTTATGTTATAATTTTTTTCATGTGTGCAATCCTATCCTATCCTATCCTACTTATATTATAAATGCGAAAGTTTGTGAGTGAGTGAGTGAGTGTGTTTGTTACCTTATAACGCTGAATCCGCTGGACGGATTTGGATGAAATTTGGAATGTAGATAGCTGAGACATCAGAATAACATATAGGCTACATATTATCACGCTTTGGTGCTT
Source organism: Zelleria hepariella (assembly GCA_949319315.1). NCBI lineage: Eukaryota > Metazoa > Arthropoda > Insecta > Lepidoptera > Yponomeutidae > Zelleria > Zelleria hepariella. The sequence goes on along the minus strand of OX439386.1, from coordinate 16,489,483 downwards.
AGGAGCAAAATAAACACACAAAGATTATCATATAGTGGCTATTTGTATAAAAGTGAACGACAAAACCATTTACCAAAGACCCTCTGTCATCACGTAGCGTTGAGCTATTTACTTTCGTAAATCCATCGAAAACTGAACAACGGTGAATTTTAAAGCACCAAACAGGCCGTAATGTGCCGCAAAACTCAAACGATGAACAACAGTGAAGAAGTTGTTTTTAATTATCGCTGTCATCCGTCACTGTCACAAAAATGGTATATCAACAAAGCAATAAAGGAAAAATCTACAAGTTTAATTACTCAAAACAGGCAAAAAACATAAGTTCAGTGATAGCTACTTACAAACTGAAAGACCCAATAAATCCTTCCTTTAAAAACTCTGCATCCAGCAGTTTTATCAAAGCTCTTTACAAAGTTGCGGTTGCATCCTGAGATCTTTTGGCCAGACGAGATGGGACGTCCGTTGAGTGCATTGCTGATTGCTGGTTATTCAGGGAAGAATATGATGCACCAGACCTCGAAGAAAAATAAATATACGATGTTCTGACCAAAAAAATCAGCTGTGCCTACTGTGCAAGTGTGAAAAGCATTGTAGAGTCCCGAGCGACCATAGGCGCATAACATCAGCCATTGATGGTGTAACATTAGTACCATGATCGCTTTATTTCCATTATGTAAGTACCTAGGACTGGACACTGGACAGGTGCACTTTTAAATAATATCATAGTCGCCTATTCGTTGTTGACAAGATAGCCTTTCCACATACTTCAGACTGACGAGAAGATTGGAGCATGTGAAAATCCCTGAACCACCTGCGTGGTGGTGTTGCCCGCATGAAAGATATGTGAGAAATAGAGCCAGAAGAGGTGTTTTGTGCCAATCTTAAACCATACCGACAACTTCGCGTCGTCATACCTGTCCTGATGCTCCACAGTGCAGCTTATCGGATTTCCTGGAGGCGACCCCAGCGCGACGTGTGTGTGTGACGCTTTCAACACGAAAGAAGAATAAGTCAAAACAGTTGTTTCAGACTATGGTATCGTAGGTGTTTTAGAAGAGCAGCTCATAGAGAAAAACACTATTCAATGTGATATAAATAATATGGTTAAGTATCTCCTGATATTATCTCATATTTTCTGGTGTCAGAACCCAATTATTATGATTGTTCTCTTTGAAATAGTATGATGCAAAATAAAAATATAAAATAAAATTTCTTAAAGTTTTTCTCTGTTAAGTAACTTCGTGCCTATAATACGAGTAGGTGACGCTAACTAGCTCTGTTGGAGATCTTTTACAGTTTTATAGAACGCCAGAGAGATGTTGAGACCTGTGACGTACTGGAGCGAATGCTGATAAATATTCATTCTCCAAACAGCGGAAGCAAACGAGATGTACTTGGGTATCAAACTACGCATTAGGGCTCTCTAACATCGGTAGAGGCAGTGTCCACAACGGCCACAAAGGCACGAAGACTTGGGGCGAGACCAACTGAACAGAGACAACCTAGACTGAAAGTTTGCAATAAGGAGTAGCAGATTAGCGGACTCAAAATAATAGGATAGGGCTAAAAAGAAAAGATAATCTTTGAGTGTTTCTTGAAATGTAGGTAACCCGCGTTAAATCCGTTAGACGCCTATAACAGTAGGTATATGCATATTTGCTCCGTTCAGTTTGGAAGAAGCAGATAACAACGCGTGGTCCAAGGGAGCGAAATCTCGGGCCAACGATTTGATAATGCAGGAGGTGTGTTTTAAGTACATCATACCTACTAGGTGGCAAAAAATATGCTAGGTACCATTTGCAAAATCACCACGTTTATCCTTTTTCTTTTAGCCACGTGAATGAAATCGTGGGCACTAGCTATCAACACTAATATTATAAAGAGGAAAAGTTTGTAAGTATGTACGTATGTAGGGGGTAATCTCCAAAACTACTCATCCGATTATAAAAATTCCTTCACTAATGGGAAGCTACGTTATTGCTGAGTGCTATAGGCTATGTTTTATTGTGATAACGGGAAAAAACTAAGTCTGCGCGGACGAAGTCGCGGGCAAAAGCTAGTAAAGTATAAAGTATAAAGTAACTTTCCCGAAAAACCATAAATTGGATATTGGATACCATAATATGGATGAATATCTGAAATAAACGTAAATTATAATTATTATTATTACTATAAATTAAAAGTTTCATCGAAATTGAGCAATTAGGTCTCTGCTGATAATGATCGAAATAATAGATTATTTTAGTTTACTACTTACTACTTATTGAGGCTTTATTTATTTACCGTTAATAATCTTTACATTTATTTTATACTAGCTTTTGCCCGCGACTTCATCCGCGTGGACTACAGAAAAAGGATAAGTGCTTTACTTTGCTCCTAAGTGTAAAAGCGTCATAATACGAGTATGTAGCCTATGTGTTATTCATCAGAATAACTAAAAATTTGGAATAGAGATAGCTTAGACTGAATCCGTCAAATCCGTCAAGCCGTTTTAGCGTGAAAGAGTAACAAACATCCATCCATCTAATATTCCTGTTGAATTAAAATGTATTGACATCTTTAAAAATTATTGACATTATTATTAATTATATTATTTTGCATTATGTACTCATAAGATTTGCATGCCTTAAATAGGTTGAATGTGCTGAGCTTTTAAATATCAACTATTTTAACATGTGTACCTACCACGTTCAAAGCAAATAAATATCTTGAATCTTGAATCATCCATCCATCCATTCTTACAAACTTTCGCGTTTATAATAGTAGTATGATTTATGTAGCATAGATATTTTATGTAAGGACTTTATGTCTTAAATAAACTATGCTTATTATCCTCATTTTAACAACCGCGCTTATCATTAAAAAGGTCCTTTGTTACTTACTTTAGGCATTGTTTTAAATTTCAGGCTCTCTGGGTTATATATTTTAAGCCATTTACCACATAATTTTATCACACCCTAACTTGAAGTACGCTGTTCAACATTTTACATGAAAATATACAGGGTGTCCCGTAATTCCACGTCTAGCGGGAACTGAGTGAAAAGGCAGGTCATAACGGTACTGGGAAAAATAATAAAATACTTATGTATTCTAGGAAAGTATTATTATGTGTTAAAAAGTGGTTCTACACGTGAATAAACTGAAAGGTAAAGATACATAAAACTAAAAAAAAAACTAGTAGTTCGCACCGAACAAAATCGCGACCCCATATTAACTTCCCTTCAACCGATTTGGCTCACGTTCAAACTTAAAAAATATATTTATTTTATTTACCCGCCTACAAAACATGACGATCCGATCGAGTTATCGTGGAACAAACATACATACAAACGCCGGATTGTTCTAGTAGACTCGGAGAATTTCTTTCGCTTCGCTCGCTCGTTCAATTAACTTCCATACTCAAAGTTTTATAACTGCAAGTAAGGTCCAAATAATATTGAATATTTGATATTATATTCAAGATTATGGGGCTGTAACTTGGATCTATTGAATTATTATTAATTTGCTTTAATTAGCAGGCTTTAAATATCATTCATTAGCGAACTGTGTAAGGATAGATCTATGCCAGAGCCGACAAGATCTGTATACAGAGTGTTGTTTTGGCTAGTGACACCCGACTCAGATTCGATAGTTTGAGTAACGCTTGAAACTAAAAATTAGTTTAATTTTATTCAAAAAATTTTGATTCACAAATTACCTTGTTCAATTTGTTCTATATTAACTGCGACTTGCAGTCGCCCCCGCCTTCTCGAAGCGCGCGCGCGATGTTGCGCCCATTATTGCGAGTGCGGCTGCAAGCGATAGTACTTATAATAGTAAGGAAGGCTTCGATCAAGGATAAAACTAGATACAACATAGAACTCTGAAATGTGTCTGGAAAAATAGATGCCCAAACTGCCTTTGGGAGCTTATTTGCTCGTAGTCTATGCAATTAAAGTAAATATGTACATTAATGCAATAAGGTTGACATTCGAATATTAGACGTATGGTCGAAATGATGTTTCGTATTGTTCTATTGCTGATATAATTTGTTTCTGTGGGGACAAGTTTTTATTGTGATTTTATACGTAATGCGGATTCTATGGGATTTAGTTCGGTGAAGGAAGGCCACAATTGAATTATTTTTGGGTTATTTTCACAATTTTTTTTTTGTTTTAGTGTCGTGTAAGTAATCAATCACCCCTGAGTCGGGTGCAAAACAACATCTTGTATATTAGTGATTCGGTTCAAGACGAGACTTTCATGCATCTTTCATGCATCCGCGCCACCACTGACAGAAGTCCAATAGACGTGGCGCTAGCGCAACGCACAAAATGTTTCCTGTGTTAGGCGTAATAGGCGTAGTTCCCCGAGTTTCCGTAAGACTTGAGTCGTGGCGCGCACTCTATTTATTTTCAAACAGATTTTTTATTCGGTAGAATTCTGACAGCTATATTTTTTTGACATCTCAGAGATTATATACACCTTTTTGGCCGACCGTTTTTGATTGATATGGATGACATGACACAATCGAGAATCTAGAAATCAAGCTGTCATAAAAACAAGACCGGGACAAGATTTTCGCTCGTCTTTCAAGATCGAGACAGAGCAAAGAAATAGTAGTCTTGATATGTTCAAGAAAGTGTCGATATCGAAATTGTCTTGTCTGGTGTCGCTTGCCGAATCACTATAATTTAATAACACCCTGTATAATAGAAATATATTGTATTCTTTGCATAATAGTTGATACACAATTTGCACTCAACATGGCTTTATGTTAATTCTCTCGAAGCTTGAACTCATTTGCAAGAGAAAACTAATCATACAAAGTAAGTAGTTAGATTATTCATGACGTATAATAAAATTTTCCTATCATATCGCCACGAGGTTGAAAAGTACAGAGGTACAAAAAGTTGTCATGAATATTAACATAAAGCTCCTGAAAATATGCATTAAATAAAGCCATGCTATGTTAATATTAATTGCATCTATTAACATTTTCACATCACTTTTAGATTTTATGAAAACCGTAATGAATGAAAGTAAAAATTATGTAAATAATAATAAAGCACAACTTGCAGCCTGCCAAACTGTCGCAAAATTTACCAATTCAAGAGAAGAACTAAGGTAGGTACTCTTAATTTTCGCCTTTTTGAACGAATATTATTACTTATTTCTTGTTCGGAAAAATATTTCGTTCCCTCTCGATAATTCGTACACCACTCGAGCGAAGCCGCGAAAAAATAATAAAAATATAAGTGGCCACCTACAATCTTAAGATGACAGTCAACCTTGAGGAACAAAAAACTTACCCGCGCTTTCACGGCACACAACCACTGGCACTTTAGAAAAAAAAAAAGATAAAGAAAACCAAAAACACAGAACTGAAAATAGCACTTCGAAAAAATGCGTTGGAATTTCAAATATTTTTTTCCTGCACAAAGGCGGGAAGTCGGTTGTGTAATATGAAAGTAGTTTTTTTTTTGTACAAGATGGCCGCGCGCGTCCGCTCTTCCCAAAGCGTGGAGATCGACTGAAAGCCAGAGGGTCTCGCCTGTAATATGAAAGCTTAGAGTTGTGTCGGGCGGTCTTGTGCCCCGCAGTTGCGCGCGAAGGGGCGTAACTAACTTTTTCTAGAAAATTCACTCCTTAGTAAGTACTAGGTTGTTGGCTAAAGTTTGATAATTAATAGACTTTTTCGCTTAAGTAATAATTATAGGTTTAGCTGATAATTAAGTCTTGCATTGATATTATAAACAAAAGGGGCCACTCAGAAAGTTGAAAATAAATTTATATGGCAACTTAATGATTTTGGCCCCGTAAGATTGCTGTGTATTTTTGACAAATTAAGCTTTTTCACTACTCAATACCTTACAGAATATCCAGTCATAATCCAATAACTTAATATTCATCATCATCATCATCAACCACCTGTTAACACCCACTGCTGAGTAATAATTCAGTCCATTGTTTATCAAATCCTGCTTGATATACAGTGTTCGTACGTACTCGACAAAACGTGTATAACTTCGAACTTTCATGAAGTAGAACCAAAAAAGCTCATGGTATTCTTCTCTTTTTATTGCCATACATAACTACTTTTTTTTAAATACCTATCACCATGTAGCAAAAGCTTAAGATCGAGACGACTCAAAAGTGGCCGTTATTTTCTTGTGCGGGATTTATTCGTAGGCTCTAAGATCTGGAATCTAGGCCTTAGGTCCGAAAAATAGTTGAGCCTAGGAATTCCGGCCCGTTTTTAGCAATAAATGCAGGCAAAAAAAAATTGTTTTTTTTTTCATTGGCGGCGCTTGTGCACTCTTCTTATCAACAAATTTATGAGTAATTTTTCAAAAAACCCCAATATTTCTCCTTAGCCCATTTCGTCTTAGGCCGCCTCATATCCCGCTGCCTACCTAGTTTTAGTTACTACCTAAAACGGTACACAACCAGCGCTCAGCCGTGAATGCCTGAACTATGGTCTGGAATTCTAGATTTTCACTAAATCGAGACGGATAGACCGAATCTGGGGCTGTTGTTTTGAATTTCGAACGCGTCGCTATACGTCGGCGTGTCTCTCGCCTCTCCTGTTGAAATAGATTATTGGCTTTGGCTTACCGTTGTTTTTAAATGCCTGCGCTTCTAAAAATGCACTCACGACGCAACATTGTTCATTGTCTTTCGTCAACCGTCAAAATCTCACTCAACCAAACTAGCACTTGACCGTTTTCTTTTGTTACAGCTTCTAGGTAACGGAAGATTTATGATGAACTAGCTTTTGCCCGCGACTTCGTCCGCGTGGACTACAGAAAAAGGATATATGCTTTACTTTGCTCCTAATTGTAAAAGCGCAATAATATGTAGCCTATGTGTTATTCTGATGTCTAAGCTATCTCTATTCCAAATTTCATTCAAATCCGTTCAGCCGTTTCAGCGTGAAAGAGTAACAAACATCCATCCATTCATCCATCCATCCACACTTACAAACTTTCGCAAATATAATATTATAAATAAAGTAGGATACTAGGATTATTTAATATTTCACGATACTAATGAATTTATTACGCATAACTTTTTTGAAGTGGAAGTGGAACGAGACACCTGGCTAGACGCACTGATGGTAGATGGAAGAAGTCCATTGTGGAATGGTGACCTCGAGAGGGGAAGAGATCGGTCGGGAGACCACCAGCCAGATGGTCCGATGACATAGCCCAAGTAGCCGGAAAGCAGTGGTTACGTCTGGCACACGATCGTAAGGGGTGGCGTGAGCATGAAGAGGCCTTTACTCAGGAGTGGGTGTTAACAGGCTGACGATGATGATGATGATTGCGATTCATAAGCAGAATACTTAATTAAAATACATACAAATCATTTGATGTATTTTTAACCCCCAGACATACACCCTGACAGACAAAAACACACGCATAGCGGGCAAAGCCTCCTTTTTGGTTGGGGGTTAAAAACAAAAGAGAAGGATAGAGATATCGTATCCACACAGGCTCACATGCACAGCTGTCTCTCAAGCGATTGGTCCCAGGTTCAAATCTCAGTAACGAGCGGCGAACGACACACTTAGGATACTCAATAGTAGCTCCTATCGCTCGCCACGTAAGAGCGCAAATCGAATAAAAAGGTGTATCGTGTCGCCGACTGTACTCTAATATTTCTTTCATCTTAATAAAATTATTTCAGGCACAACCCTAAACTAAGGCCTTTTTTGCATCTACGTAATGAGATGATTTATACAGCGTCCAGTGGCACCTTCACCAGTCCAGTGTCCGTGTCCAGTATCCAGACCGTCCAGTGGTGAAGAGACCACCCGGCTCTGCAGTGCCTGAGACATTGTTTTTAGATGGAGTAGGCTTGCCCAAAACCTATACCATCCTGACAGCTAAGTCGGCCTTGCCCACAGGAAATACGTGTGGAGACAGCTAAGCCGCGGGTTTCCTCACGATGTTTTCCTTCACGGTTAGCGAGTGGTATTTCTGCAAAAAAATCACAAATGTACGTAACTTTGAAATTAAACAAAGTCATAGATATATGCCCGCACAGGGAATCGAACCTGGGACCTCTGGCTTCAGAGCCCACTGTTTTATCCACTAGACCACCACCGCAACCCTAAAACATTGTTCATAATATTAGGTAGAACAAACTTTGCGCCACAACTGGTTACGTTAACTAAATAGCATCACATCTACATTATTATAGAACTGGGAGAAAGTTAGTCAAGTAATGTAGAAGACGATTAGATTGGTAATAGTTATTTTCATCCCCTAGGCTCGGAAAGTATGGTTTTACTAGTTTGATGTGATGAAGGAAAAGCCTGTTTTAAACTATCTCCAATTTCTCACCTTGCTAGTGAAATAATACATTTGTATCAAAATTTTTACATGCAATCTGGTGCACTATGGAGTATTAAAAAAAACGAACACTGGCTTTAACTACATACTTAAGAATGCAAGAAGCTTTTTGTTTGTAAGTATCAATTTCAAAAACTTATTAACAATAATAATTCTAACGTGTTGTTTATAGATCGGATGTAAATGGATGCAATATTATTTGCCTCTTGCACCTCTGTCAAACCACAGCTATACAAGGTGTTTTTCTCTATGACATACCGTTGATTTTTAAATCAATAAAATGTAAACGCTGTGGAGGGAGAGAAGTATTTTAAAAATATTGTTTTCATTAACTTTCACAAAACTTCGTTAGTTCATGCAAAAAAAAAACACAATCAAAATATAAACAAAACACAGTCAAACCATAAAAAAACCACAAATAAACAAACAATCACAAAATTCTTCGTCATGCTTCACAATGTTTTAACAACTCAAAGCTATGCAAATGCACCTACACACAAACAATTTTTAAATTTGGGCTAATAAGTACCTACCAGGAATCGAAAGTTATAAAAAAAACGGTTTTGAGGTTATAAAACAAAAAAAGTATTTTTTCATCTTTCATTATTATTATTTTATTTTTATTTTTTTACCTAGCCTAGGGTATTTATTCTAATTTATAAAACAAGGGGTATTTATTCTAATTAAAACCCAAAATATCATTCATTCCTTTCATTTTACAAAATTGATATCGTGTTTATCAGTGTTACACCCTGTAAAAAGAGTTGGGATCTTTTGTATAACCCGTGTCATTAAAGAAAACATTTAGGATGAACTTGAAAACACTCGCCCTCTTGCTCTAATTAATACATTCAAAGCGAGACAACGCTAGGTTTTTAACGCCGTCCTAAACGTTTTCTTTAATGACACGGGTTATAACACGTTGTATACTATAATTAGTAGCGAGTGGCGTGGTCTGCTAGACCTTTAATTCATAAGATAACTCCTAATCTAAATCCCATACTCATAGCCTTTTCGTTTAGTGATCATAATTACTTAATCAAAGTTTTGTAGCTAATCGCTTTCATTTTGGCACTAGTTTGGTCAAAGTTTTGATGTAGATTGGCCACATGGAGTGGCGGATAGACTAGTGTTCGCCCACCTTTTCGCTCTTTTGCGTGGTTTCATACTTTCACGCTTTTTTGCATTAAGGTGGATCAAACGTGCATATTTACTTGGTGGTGCGAGGGGAATGAGCAATAGTGGGCAAAGGTCACTGGGCAAAATCCGTCCCGGTTTGTAATAGATTGCGTACACAAACAAAATTAGTTTGATTTGATGCGATTGTCAGCTACTCAAGTTTGACTTTAGCCAAGGCTTGACATTAGCATTTGATTTTTCTAAGTTCACCTACTTGAGATCGAGCTCAAGTAGGTGATCTCAGACGACTTTTAATGCCACCTAATGTGCCCCGTGACCTTTGCAACACAGGTTGAAAACCTACAATCAAACGGAAATACAGTTTCAGAGGTAGTAGTAGAGTACCTCTAGAATGATAAATCTACAAGTTTCTGACGGAGCCTCTGCTACGCGCGTCTACGAGTTGCGCTACGAACGCCTACGCCGCGTAGCATGTGCTACGAAAAAATATTTGAGGATAATCTAACTCCAAACTTGTATGGATGTAGACGATTTATAGCGTAGTTTAGTTGAGATTGTGTTCTATAAATAGGGGCATAAAGCCTTCATGGTAAATCATGCATTATGCTATCAGTGGGTGTGTCTGAATCTATACTTATAATAAAACTCTAGCGAAGTCAATTCTGTACATTGAATATTTTTAGAAAAAAACTAGCAGGGGTTACTAAGTAAACTATACTGAATCCAAAAATGCAAAAAAAACGGTTTATGTCTGTCTGTCTGTCTGTCTGTCTGTCTGTCTGTCGGTCTGTCTGTCTGTCTGTATGAACACGATAAACGCGAACACCGCTGAATAGTTTTCAACCAAACTTAACATGGTCGTAACTCACGTTTCTGGGAGTAACTTAGGCTATCCGATGTTTAGAATACATTGCGGGTTGCAATTTTAACTTCGTTTTTTGTAAGAAATATTCATAATTTGGATATGGCTTCTTGAGAAGGTATGTTAAGAACGTGATACTAAACATATTTCTGCAAAAAAAAAAAAATCCGACTTTGAACCACATTCTCTCGAAAACCTACATTGCGGGTTGCAATTTTAACTTGATTTTTTGTAAGAAATATCCATAATTTTGATATGGCTTCTTGAGAAGGTATGTTAAGAACGTGATATTGAACATATTTCTGAAAAAAAAAAAAAAAATTTAAGTTCGACTTTATTATCTCGGAAACCGTTGATTTCCCAGGCATAGTTCCTTGGGCAAAAATGTTCGTTATGATGAGGACTATACGTATACGTACGTATACGTGGTCTCCCGCTTTGTTGGCGGTCTTTTATTTATTTATTTTAACATTCTGTATAATAGCACGCTACGACTTTTGGCATTTGGGGCGCATACAGGGTGTTAAAAGACCGCCAACAGACCCGAAAGCCACGTATACTAAACACCAAAACTAAGTACTTTTTCGATAAATTATTGCTGGGAAATTATTTTGGTTTTTTAGGTTATACTTTTGAAAAATATTTTATCACGCAATGAACGTGTAACGCACAGAGACCATATTGCGCAAGCGTAGGTACCTATCTAATTATGTTACTTAAGCTTGAAGTGCCGATGTTTAGAATACATTGCGCGTTGCAATTTTAACGTCGTTTTTCGTAAGAAATATTCATAATTTTTATATGGCTTCTTGAGAAGGTATGTTAAGGACTACCTAAGATACTGAATACATTTCTGCAAAATAAAAGTTTTGAAAAGTCCGACTTTGAACCTCATTATCTCGGAAACCGTTGATTTCCCAGGCATTCCTTGGGCAAAAATGTTCCTTATGATGAGGACAATACGTGGTTTCCCGCTTTGTTGGCGGTCTTTTAACACCCTGTATTGTAAATGAAAAATCGGCATTCGTTTTTGTTTTATTTTGGCGGAAACTGTTAGTTCTACAAGCGTAGCATAAGGCCGAGTTAGAGCGTATCTATGGGTTTAAAATAATAGGTATCTCACTCTTTTGTTTGACGTAGAGCGGGATGGACAGAGCCATAGATACGCTCTAACCCAGCCTTATGATGCTTGCTGGAGGGAATTGTGAGTGGTTTTCGGTGGAGGTCGGACAAAGTTTATCGATGTTAGAAATGTACAGTAGTACTGTTGCGTCGCGGTCGAAATGTTCTGGATTTGAACCCACGCCAGGTTGAATTTTTTTTTGTGCCTTTTTTTTAATATTTACTCTACTGAGCCCAACTTCATATTAAAAAAATATATTTTGTTTGCCGTAGAGCGGGATAGACAGAGTTATTTGCGGTAGATACGCTATAACCCAACCTTATACTTTGCTTGCTGGCTTAGCATGAGAATGGGTAAGACCTTATCTATGGGCTTATAACTTTATCTATCCCACTCTACGTCGAGGGAGATACATAATAAACCCCCATACTTCCCAGGCAATTCTTATGCTAAGCTTCCTGGTATCTTACACGGGCGAAACAAAACATATTTTATCATAAATTTATTGTTTAGATTAGGGCACACACACACAGACAGACACACAGGCAGGCACACCCTCATAAACACATAAACAGACACACACACAAAGCTATCAAACTTATGACACCCCTCTTTGTTGGTCAGGGGGTTAAAAAAAACCTTCCTTTTGAGTTTTCCTCCACAGTCGAATTTAAATTAAATGTCACATGTGTAAAAACGCATACGAAGTCGCGGGCACAGCTAGTAAAATATAAATATAAAAACCATGTAACGTTATCTTACTTTTGCTGCACATATTGATGTCGTTAGTTTTAGTGCTGAAAGTGGAATGCTTCTCTACGTATCTGTAACGACCGTACACGAACAATAAACTTTATCGAATACCTTTGAAATGGTATCGGTATTTGCAATGAAATAGAGCTGCATTTTAACAAAAAAATTGCGTTTTGCAGAATATCTAGCCTGAGTATCTACCTAAAAGTTTTTTTTAACCGCCGACCCAAAAAGAAGGATGTTAGAAGTTTGGCCGCTATGTGTATGTGAAGCTCTGTGTCTGTCTGTGGCACCGTAGCTCTTGAGCGGGTGAACCGATTTTGATGCGGCTTTTTTTGTTTGAAAGCAGGTTTTTTAGCGAGTGTTCTTAGATAATATGTTCTATCAAAACCGGTTCAGCAGTTTTTGAGATATGCTAATTTTAAGCAAAAATGTCGGGGGTATTGAAAGTTTTAAATTTGTATTATTTACTAAAACTCCAGCGTTTTGCAGAATATCCATTGCAGTCAGAAAACGTCCATTGCAGTTTTTTTGTCCGGATTTCGTAAAAGAAGGCGAGTTTTCTCACGATGTTTTCCTTCACCGCTAACTAGTGGTATTGCTGGAACAAACTCACAAAATATACAGGGTATTTCAGAAAGGTCCTGTGACACTAAAAAGGGTCGCTAAACTCACCACTACAAGCAACTTTTACTATGGGGCCAAGTGCGAAATTCGGTGTAGTAAGCATCGAATTTTTAGAACATCAGATTTTTGTATTTGTGTATTAAGCGGCCCCTTTCAGTGTGAAAGGACCTTTCTGAAACACCCTGTATTATTTTCAGGCAATAACTAATTAGTTCGTTAGTCAATTAACCGCAAAATATAGGTCAAATTAAATGCAGATAGATTTGTTGTCAATGCATAATTATGTTCCATTTGCTAATTAATGGTATAGTCAACAACTCGCTAGGAACCACATATTAGCTCTTGTTGCACGCGGCATAAGTGTGACAACCGAATAAACTGACTGTCAATGTCGCCTCGCTGACTGTACATTACTAGTAGTTCGCCACCGAACTGAGAACTCGCGATTTGTGATGTGTAACTTTTGGTAAAACAATTCACAAAATATGGGGCCGAGTTAGAACAAAAAAAATATTCATTCCTACCAAATTTCATGACGATTCGACCAAAGACTCAAGTTATCGTCAAACATACATACTAGCGCGGGATTATTCCAGTAGACTCGGAGAACTTCTCTCGCTTCGCTCGCTCGTTCAACAACACATTTGTATGGAAACCGTAGCTCTTTAATGCCTCTTTAAAGCACCTTTAAGATTCCCCCAGACAGATCTCATTAAATCCAAGGGTGGAGGCAAACATATTTTTTTGCGATTCACCGGAGAGCGAGTATGTTGACCCAAAAACTGGAGAGTGATGCCCGTTTACGCGGGCAAGTCGACACTGAGTTAAATTAAAAGGCACCCTGTATGGTACAAATTTAAATGAAAACAAGATGTCATAAAAACGAGATCGAGACGAGATCTTAGCCCGCCTGTCGAGATCGAGAACAAGAAAAAGTCGTGATAATATGTTCTATCTATCAAGCACCAGCATAGATATCGGTCTGTGCTGGTGCTTAATAGATGCTCAATTGTCTGAAGAATGACATTATCTCGACTCGTCTCGCTTGCCGAATCACTAAGTCTTACTGAGGCAAGTTGACTCGCCCGAGTAAACGCGCGGCCTCTCAGTGGCTCGTGACCTCGGTTTATAATGTCGACGAATTAGCGCCAATTTTCCGGACGATTATCTCTACAAGTTATGGATGGTCTCGAACATTTTCCTGTAACTATAATGGTTAAGGTTACTGCCCCGTTTTAAAAATCCACCCTTTACCGGGTGTCAAAAGATAAATTGTTCCATTGTTCCAGTAGACTTGGAGAACTTCGCTCGCTTCGCTCGCTCGTTCAATAAACATAACATTTTTTTTTTTTTTTCAACTACTAAACATTTTTTGACTGTTATAAAATGGGAGTGAGATTTTGTTTATGTGAATAATGTCTTCTCAAAATAACGAGTACCTCGGAAAATGTACAGAAATCGTTGTTGTTATATAGGTAATGTGTATAAATAAAATTTGTTTGTAGGTACGGCTGCATGCATGCCTCGTCGATTGGGACACGAACCCTCGTCTCGCTTGAAAAGCACCCCATCGGTTGGAAAGCGTACTTAAGGTCCAATACGCAATCATGTTAGCACACCTAGTTAACACCCCCTGCAACCACACGCTCGCTAGCTCATAGCATAACATTATAATTCACTTAACTACTACAGAAAGACCACTTAAACTTACATTTAAAAAAAAAACTGGAAATGGGCAGGACACCTGGCGAGGAGGGAAGATGGCCGGTGGATTTGGGCAGCAACAGAGTGGCGTCCAAGAACTGGACGACGGTCGGTGGGCAGACCAGCAGCTCGATGGTCGGACGACATCGTTGTGTTGGCGGAGGATCCATGGATGCGGATGGCGAGGGTACGTGAGAGGTGGCGTGGTGGCCTATACCCAGCCGTGGGCAGAGGTGGGCTGATGATGTTGATGATGATGTAATAAAAAACTTGCCAAGTGCGAGTCGGACTGGCGCACCGAGGAACCCATTTTTAACCCCTGAGCAGGTTTTCTAGCGAGTGTTCCTAAACATGTTTTATCAAAATCGGTTCAGCCGTTTCCGAGATATTCTAACTTGAAATTAAAATGTCGAGAGTTTAAAAATTTTGAATTTAGTAGTTAGATATTAGAGGGTACAGGAGGCTGCCAATGAGGGCTCAAGCCCTTAGTTATCCTCCTGCTATGAATATTCGACTCACTCACTCACGGTACGCTCACGGCAGCCACGCAAAAGGTTAGGCAGGCGTGCGGGTTCAGCGGGCATCGCTTTGATCCGCTCACTTTGATCGTCGCTGGCACACGGGGCCGCACCTGTTGCGTAGGGTTAGGGTGGCTACAAACTAACATGCAGTTCGCCAAGTCTTATTTCCTACAGGTTGCACTCGGATCGATAGCGGAATTCGAATTTAAGGTCCAACTAAAAAAAGTTAAGGTCCCCCCACCTTTTTTACATGGTTTTTTCGATTTTGAAGCTAAATTGAGCTATTTTGGTTTCAATACAACATTATTGTCAAATTATTGTGTTATTTAGAATAATTATTAAAAGAATACAATTTTTTCGTCGTGAAACAAAAACAGCTCAGTCAACAACATTTTATTTAAATATGCGCGAAATTTTTACCTTTTCCGCCACGCTAAGTTTCAACTAAGAAGCTTAAAGCAAGCTTCGTACACATCAATAAAAAACCGGCCAAGTGCGCACGAAGGGTTCTGTTCCATCAACTATAAAAACGGCAAATAATCACGTGTGTTGTATCTTAAACACTAACTTCCTTATTTAAGCCGGCTACTAGGACCCAACTTATTCTGTTTTTTATTTGTTGTTAATGCGGCAACAGAAATATACATCATCATCATCATCATCATCATCAGCCTGTTAACACCCACTGCTGAGTAAAGGCCTCTTCATGCTCACGCCACCTCTCACGATCCTGTGCCAGGCGCAACCACTGTTTTCCGGCTACTTTGGCTATGTCGTCCGACCATCTGGCTGGTGGTCTGCCAACGGATCTCTTCCCCTCTCGGGGTCGCCATTCCGCAATGGACTTTGTCCATCTGCCATCGGTACGTCTCGCCAGGTGTCCTGTTTAAAGTGGAATATACATCATCTGTGAAAATTTCAACTGTATAACTATTACTGTTCATGTGATATAGCTAATGAGCTGATGACAGATGGACAGACAGACGGACGGGCAGCGGAGTCTTAGTAATAGGGTCCTTTACCCTTTGGGTACAGAACCCTAAAAAACAACCTCTACACTTTCATTTTCATCACTTTGATTGGCATGGGGGGGCCGCAGTACCTGTTGCGCAGGGTTAGGGTGGCCACGGAACAAGACTAAAGGATGGCATTAATAGTCGTCCACTCAAGATCGAACTCAAGTAGGTGATCTCAGAAAAGTTAAAATACTAATGTGAAGTCTTGGCTACTGTCAATATCAATCTCAAGATAGGGTCTATTAATATGCTGACACCTACTCAAGTTTGACATTAGCCAAGGCTTGACATTAACATTTGACTTTTCTGAGTTCACCTACTTGAGCTCGATCTCAAGTAGGTGATCTCAGACGACCATTAATACCACTCTAACTGCATTTCACCAACTTGTTACTACTACAGGGTGCACTCTAAGTCGATAGATCTACTGATCATTACAAACAACTTGTACTAGGTGGCGAAAAAAACGGAGTGAAAAAAATATCAGCTGTTCCATACAAAAGGTCGACTTAGTACTGCGCCAAATGTATGAAACAGTTGATATTTTTTTCGCTTCATTTTTGTCGCCACCTCATACAAGTGGTTTGTAGTGATCAGTAGACAGCTTACTTAAAGTTCCGCTATCAACTTAGAGTGCACCCAGTTGTATCTAGACAACCCATTGGCGATTTGGCTCATGGTAGAGCTGAAACTAATAGTTCGCTCTAAACTGTGAACTCGCGACCTCAGTTACAGATGTGTGACTTATTGCTAACACGGCGCGCGCGTGGATTGCATATAAATATAAACTTTTCAACCCTATATCTCGGCAAACCCTCGACCGATTTGGCTCATGTTCGAATTAAAAATATAATATACCTATAGGTATATTATAAAAATATATATATATTATATTATAAATTAAATTATTAGAGGTAGGTATTATAATACCTACCTCTATTAATTTAATTTACCCGCTTACCTAATTTCATGGTGATTTGATCAAATTTACTCAAGTTATCGTGGAACCAACATTCATAAATACAAACATACAAACGGCGCATTGTTCCAGTAGACTCAGAAAACTTCTCTCACTTCACGTGCTCCTTCAATTATTTTGAATTTAAATGGGAATGCAAAGACAGATTTGTCTAAAGCCAAATAACCAATATTTTTTTCATAATAGGTTTCTTCTAGTTATATTCTCGGAGCCCCTCTTATAGGTTGAGAGCTGGTGACCATTCGACGTATTTTATCGTACAAGGCTGGGAGTTGGTAGGCTGATAGAGTGGACTTCGCTTATTCTGGGAAAAATATTTATTTGGGCCGCTCGTGGTTAAAAGTTAGATTTTTCTGACTGGGAACTTGTAGGTTAGTTGTTTAAACTCCACTGACTACCAACTCCCAGCCTTGTACGTCAACAGCTTTCAATCTATAAGAGGATTAAGTTATTCCGCTACTGAATATTCAGTGAATGAGCTTCATTAATGTTACGGTAATTCGGATTACTTGAATTTCGGATCCTCAAGGACAGTTTCTCAACTGAAATAAAACTTATTAATACACTTTTAGGCCTATATCCCGAAGGAGTAAGCAGACGAAATGTTGTCTGAAAGACATCAACTCGGCGATAATACCGCCATTTTGTACATGAAGTACATGTTTATATTAGGTAGGTACCTACTTTCTAATGTTATTATTCAGCGTTATACGAAAACCTGTCTGTGACCTGGGGTTGAAGAAATCATCTATACAAGTAGCGTTTACTATTATTCCAGTTTGAAATCTCGTGAAAAGTAACAGCTGTAACTGTTCCATACCACAATTGTATAAGTTTACCTACTGTATATGGAGCGGATTTATGTCATTTTTAGTACTCAAACCTCAGTTGGCTATTACATCAAATGGGTCGATTAACATAAAAAAATAAAACACATTTTTTTTGTCGAACAAAAGTATGGGGAACGTTTTTCGCGATTTCTGTCATTTATAGTACTCAAACCTCAGTTGCTACGTAAAACAGGATCGATAGGCATTAAAAAAATATTTTAGCTTTTTTTTTGCTGACTGTACATTTTTCCAAAATTTGTGAATGCAACTTATAATATCTCAAAAAGTTATGGATGGTCTCCTAGGAACGTTTTCCTGTAACTATAACGATTAAGGTACTTGCCCTTACTGCCTCGTCTCTAAAATCCACCCTGTATATTACAGCTATTACAGCTGACAGCTACTCTAGCTCGATTGATTATGTTTTCTGAGATCACACTTGACCTTGAGCTTGAGCTGACGAATATTAATGCCACCCTTATACTCCGTGCAATTTTAGTGGTTTTAAAGCCGAAGGTATTTTGATGCACTGGTGATTCTGAGCCAAATTACAAAATTTCATTCCAAAACGCGCGAAAAAAAAATTCACTTCTCCATACAAATGGTGTCGATTGGCTATACCTAGCCGTTTTTATTGGAAAGTGTTTTTTTTTTCGCTCGTTTTGAAGTAAGATTTTGGAATATGGCTCAGAATCACGAGTGCAACTAAATACCTTCGGCTTTAAAACCACTTAAATTCCACGGTGTATTAAAACCCTACCTCAGTCCATACGTATGAAAATGCGTGTAAATATTGTCCCTTCAGTGTATTTCCAGCGTGGACCGTGAGTCGTGCATCGATTACGGTAATCCTTCACGTGTGCCCGACACTTGGTTAATCAAAGAGGGCAGGGCCCTTAGCCTGTAACGCAATGGCGGGTCAATGGCGTCCTGGCAGAAGGACAAAACCGGGCTCTCCTCGTTTTTCTCCTACAACCAGAAAACTAATCTATACTATACTTACTATACTTATATACTTATATACTTATACTTATACTTATTACTTATTATCTATACTTATAATAAAACTCTAGCGAAGTCAATTCTGTACATTGAATATTTTTAGAAAAAAACTAGCAGGGGTTACTAAATAAACTATACTGAATCCAAAAATGCAAAAAAAACGGTTTATGTCTGTCTGTCTGTCTGTCTGTCTGTCTGTCTTTCTCTCTGTCTGTCTGTCTGTCTGTCTGTCTGTATGAACACGATAAACGCGAACACCGCTGAATAGTTTTCAACCAAACTTAACATGGTCGTAACTCACGTTTCTGGGAGTAACTTAGGCTATCCGATGTTTAGAATACATTGCGGGTTGCAATTTTAACTTCGTTTTTTGTAAGAAATATTCATAATTTGGATATGGCTTCTTGAGAAGGTATGTTAAGAACGTGATACTGAACATATTTCTGCAAAAAAAAAATTAAAAGTCCGACTTTGAACCACATTCTCTCGAAAACCTACATTGCGGGTTGCAATTTTAACTTGATTTTTTTGTAAGAAATATCCATAATTTTGATATGGCTTCTTGAGAAGGCATGTTAAGGGTCCGTATAAGGCTAACTAGCGCCACCAATGTTGAAAAAATCATATCTTCCTTTAGAAGAAGTTTCTGGAAAAATCCTAAGATGAGCCTATGCGCCATGCTTTTCTAGATTTTTAAGTGTAGATACCCTCTTCGAAATTTACTTTTAAGCTAAAAAATTTTCGATAACCGCCAAAAACGGCCGTTTTTGGCGGTTATCGAAAATTTTTTAGCTTAAGACTAGAAATTGAGTTGGGTACCCACACTTAAAAATCTAGAAAAGCATGGCGCATGAGCTCATCTTAGGATTTTGTCAGAAACTTCTTCTGAAGCGAGATATGATTTTTTCAACTTTGGTGGCGCTAGTTAGCCTTATACGGACCCTTAAGAACGTGATACTGAACACATTTCTGAAAAAAAAAAATTGTTGTCCGACTTTATTATCTCGGAAACCGTTGATTTCCCAGGCATAGTTCCTTGGGCAAAAATGTTCGTTATGATGAGGACTATACGTATACGTACGTATACGTGGTCTCCCGCTTTGTTGGCGGTCTTTTAACACTCTGTATAATAGCACGCTACGACTTTTGGCATTTGGGGCGCATATTGTAAATGAAAAATCGGCATTTGTTTTTATTTTATTTTGGCGGAAAATGTTAGTTCTACAAGCGTAGCATAAGGCCGGGTTAGAGCGTATCTATGGGTTTAAAATAATAGGTATCTCACTCTTTTGTTTGACGTAGAGCGGGATGGACAGAGCCATAGATACGCTCTGAACCAGCCTTATGATGCTTGCTGGAGGGAATAGTGAGTGGTTTTCGGTGGAGGTCGGACAAAGTGTATCGATGTTAGAAATGTAGTACTGTTGCGTCGCGGTCGAAATGTTCTGGATTTGAACCCACGCGAGGTTGAAATTTTTTTTGTGCCTTTTTAAAAATATTTACTCTACTGAGCCCAACTTGATATTAAAAAAATATATTTTGTTTGCCGTAGAGCGGGATAGACAGAGTTATTTGCGGTAGATACGCTCTAACCCAACCTTATACTTTGCTTGCTGGCTTAGCATGAGAATGGGTAAGACCTTATCTATGGGCTTATAACTTTATCTATCCCACTCTACGTCGAGTGAGATACATAATAAACCCCCATACTTCCCAGGCAATTCGGAAGGCAAAGTTTTTTGTTCGAAAGTCCGTTATTGGCTTAATCTTATCTTTAGACAATATTGAGAAACTAATTTCAATATTTTTTATTTTGGTCCAGTAGTTCTGTTTTTATGCGCTAAAATGTTTTGTTCCTATGACCGCCAACAGTATGCAGACCGTCGCGTGACGTCATAAAACCGTATCTTTGAAAAGTTGTAAAATCCAAACTACTGAACCAAAATAAAAAATATTGAAATTAGTTTCTCAATATTGTCTAAAGATAAGATTAAGCCAATAACGGACTTTCGAACAAAAAACTTTGCCTTCCGAATTCTTATGCTAAGCTTCCTGGTATCTTACACGGGCGATACCTAATCTAAACAAAACATATTTTATTGAACGAGCGAGCGAAGCGAGCGAAGTTCTCCGAGTCTACTGGAACAATCCGGCGTTTGTATGTATGTATGTATGTATGTATGTATGTTTGTATGTTTGTATGTTTGTATGTTTGTATGTTTGTATGTTTGTATGTATGAATGTTCGTTCGACGATAACTTGAGTAATTTTTGTCGGATCGTCATGAAATTTGGTAGGCAGGTAAATGAAATTAAAAGAATTTTTAAGTTCGAACATGAGCCAAATCGGTCGAGGGGTTGCCGAGATATGGGGTTATTAAGTTTATATGGGATGAGAGAGGGCGCCACTGCTGCCTCTCAGTAACAATAAAATAGTGCTAAACAGTGATTTTAAAAGTGATAAAAACGTAAATCTAATCAGTAAACAGTGAAAGCAGTGATAAAAACTAACAAAAGTGAACTATAAATACAAATTCTGTTTGGAAACGATATTGTAGATATCGGACGTAAAACTCAGTGGAAACAATAAAAATAAACTTTTACGGGTCGCGAAATAATCCATAACAAGAACTCTATTTTAATCCAATAAATCAAAAAATTTTGGTCCAAAGCACACCAGAATAGAAAATACAAAACAGCGCCATCTATTTAAAAAAAAATGTTATTCTACTTCCTAACAGAGGGCGTGACAAAACATTTTTTATCAGAGCCATCTAGTGTTCAAAATTATAAACCAAAAAGTCCTTATGCTCAACAATAGAGGTCGCTTTACTTCAAAACTACAAGAGAGTCCTATACAAAACTTAAAATGGAAGATAGATAAACTACAAAAAATCCAAAATGATCTAGAGGCACAAAAACTTGAAATAAGAAAAAGCGGCGAACAAGTTACAGAAAACATTCAAAGAATGTTTGGCGAAAAACTAAAAATGCTAGAAGAAATATCTGAAAATCTTGAAAAAGGAGTGGAAAATCAAGAGCAAAGACTGTAGGGGTTGGTCCAATTCTGTACCTCCCGGGAACCACACGGGGGTTATTATTATTATTAGGTTTACATGGGGTCGCGAGTTCATAGTTCGGGGCGAACCACTAGTCATAAATTTATTGTTTAGATTAGGGCACACACACACACACACAGGCAGGCACACCCTCATAAACACATAAACAGACACACACACAAAGCTATCAAACTTATGACACCCCTCTTTGTTGGTCGGGGGTTAAAAAAACCTTCCTTTTGAGTTTTCCTCCACAGTCGAATTTAAATTAAATGTCACATGTGTAAAAACGCATACGAAGTCGCGGGCACAGCTAGTAATATAATATAATAATATAATATATATAATATATAATAATATTATAAAGCTGAAGAGTTTGTTTGTTTGTTTGTTTGTTTGTTTGTTTGAACGCGCTAATCTCCGAAACTACTGGTTCGAATTGAATAATTCTTTTTGTGTTGGATAGTCCAGTTATCGAGGAAGGCTATAGGCTATATAACATCACGCTACGACCAATAGGAGCAAAGATATAGTGGTAAATGTGTAAAAAACGGGAGAAATTATGCAATATATGTGTTGCCCATCCTTTTTTTACGTCGGCGAAGCAGGCGGGATCTGCTAGTCCTCTAGAATTAGAATCAAAATATTCTTTGCTGTACTACAAAAACATTAAAAGGACAGACAGCGTTAGCCAATCGTAATTGAAGTCGTCACCTGACAGCCCATTTTGGCACCATTGTCTTACAGGCTAAGGGCCCTGCTTACTGGGCGACGATCGCCGCTTGAGTGACCGCTTGAGGCCAGTCCCCACAGTGACGCATTTTTTCAATTTTGTATCCGGCTGGACTTCGTTTAAGTTCTCCGAGTAGGCGTTTGTATGTTTGTATGTATCAATGTTCGTTCCCCGATAACATAAGTAAATTTATTCAGATCGTCATGAAATTTGGTAGGCAGATAAATGAGGCAAAGATAATTTAAAGATCGAACATGAGCCAAATCGGTCGACGGGTTGCTGAGACAGGGGTTCGCGAGTTTATAGTTCGGGGCGAACCACTAGTTAATTTCGTTTACGAGAGATAGGTACGAGGCCAAAAACCGTAGACCTTCAAGACTACTTTCCCCTCAACTCAGCGAAGTCTACACAATCAGCCTACCAGCCTTGTACACACAACAGCACGTAAAGTGTACACTTTAGTTGCATGGTCGCCCGTAACGTAACCGAATAGAGTGCTAGCATGTAAACGTAGACGTGCTGTGTTGTGTACGATAAAATAAGTCGAATGGTCACCAGCCATTCTCTAAAATATCCACCGTAAAAATTACCGTTTTTAAATGTCAAAAAAATTATTGTTCATTTTAATAAGGGCTATTTTCGAGTGTTTGGGCGCTCGGAGGTTGAGTGAAATTTTTAGATCATAGAGGCGCAGCTCCCCATTTACCTTTGGCGAGTGATATTGATACTACAAATTCATAAAAATATAGAAATTGGAACTTGAAAATGGGGGCGGCCTAGTGGGTTGAACTTTTGGCTCACAACCGTGAGGTCCCAGCTTCGATTCCCGATGGTGGCAATTACAGGACCTAAGCCGTTCTGATGCATCAGAAGACCTTTTCCAAATAACACATAAACTTTATCCTTGCACCGGC
This sequence comes from Zelleria hepariella, assembly GCA_949319315.1. NCBI lineage: Eukaryota > Metazoa > Arthropoda > Insecta > Lepidoptera > Yponomeutidae > Zelleria > Zelleria hepariella. Next base: position 16,465,882 of record OX439386.1, on the reverse strand, counting down.
TTATGAATATGTCAAAGTCTCATTCGAGAGTAACCAATTATATTAGACCTCCCGCGTCCCTCTTTGCCAATACATGTTGCTTCGCTGGTCAGAGGTCTTGCTGGCTGGTGATAACTAGATGGCAGAGGCCGTAGGTCAACGAAGTTATCGACGCAGTTTGATAACCAACGGGCCGGCGGCAAAGTAGCGTAAGCGCGGTTTTTATAAAAAATATTATAACCATTTTGGTGACAGGGAGAGAAATGGACTTGGTAGTCAAATATAAAATATGCTATGACACTGAATTATTAGTAAAATATGAAAATTGTAGGTATAAAGCTTATAAATAAAGTAATTCTAATTTGATCATTTCATTATACATATTTTGTATTCGAAAAAAATGTATTGCGTTTGAAATCATATTCAAGTTATTGATTATCACATTGTACATACCTTTGGATCACATATTCAAAACATTTAATTTAGTAAAATAGGTTTACTATCACTTTTTTTTGTCTTATATGAAAAATAGAAAAAAATGCATTGTGCTCTATGAACATATTGGGGGAATGGTAAAATCACTCTTATTTGTTCTTCCCACTAAAACTAGTAAATTATTATGTACTTACGAGTACTTACTGACCTGAGCCTACTTCCGTTAAAAACGCATACCTAATACGCTTTTTGAAACTTTTGGAGACTTCGAAATGGTAGAAAAAAACTCATTTTTTTACAATAAAATATGTTCAGAAGAAAAAATACAATAAATAAACTTACAACCTTTTTCGCCGCGCTGTGTCATCAGTTGATAATAGTCATTATTGGCCCAGTGGCCATAAGTGAAGCTGTGTCTTTTCGTTTGTAAATACTTGATTATTTACTCGGTTTAATAGTTACTCCATTTTAGTTTGCACGGCTCTGTAACATTGTATATTTTATTCAATATGGTTTAAAAAGTGTCTTATTCTGTAGTTTGTAAATCTGGACCTACCTATAGATTTGAAAGGTGGGTGAAGTTATTTTCGGCATTGGGTATACCTACTATTTATCTCACTATAATTACTAATTTAGTTACCTATTTCGACGCAAAGTGTAGTTTTGATTTATTTACCTACTTACTAAAAATATAGTAAAATTAGTGAATAGTGAGTATTATTGAGTGGATAGTGGACAGTATTAGTAGAACCTTTACATCGGATGTGACTCGGGGTGGACTTTCAATTAATTTTCTACTTTTTGTATTTTATTGTGTTATTTATTATTTTCTTAAATACGAAGCGTTTTGAGTATGTTGGGTGGGTTTATTTTATGTAATTTTCGCTTTGTATTTGTGTTTTTTTATTTTTTTTATTGATATTTTACATGTAGTGCGTGTTATATTCTAGTATACCTACGTATACGTATGGTTATTAAGTTTTCCCACTAATGGTAATAATACAGGGTGTTTCTGAAAGGTCCTATCATACCGGAGGGGGTCGCTTAACTCATTTATGCAGGCAACTTTTACTGTGGGACCAACTGCGAAATCTGAAAAAAGAGAAAAAACATACAACGTGTTACAAAACATCCTAACTCTTTTTACAGGGTGTAACCTAGTGGTCAACAAGATGTCAAATCTGTAAAAAAAAGTTGAAAAAAACAATTTTTATTTTATAACCTCAAAATTGAAAAAAAGATCATAACTTTTTTGTTTTTGGTATTAGCTCAAATTTTAAAATATCATTCTATGTGTAGGTGCATTTACATAGCTTTGAGTTGTTAAGTTGTGTGAAAGTCAATGATAACAATATTAAAATAGTTATTTGTTATGCAAGAATGCAAAATTATTGTTTGCGGCGAGTGCTTGTATTGAATGCCGAGCTAGCGAAGGTTTCTAAAATTGAGCCACGAGCGTAGCGAGTGGTTCAAAAAAAGAAACCTGAGCGTAGCGAGGTATTCAGAAGCACGAAACGCAAATAATATTGCATTCGTGCGAAACACAAAACTTTTCATCTCACAGAAGCGAGGAAATGATTTTGTTAGCCAAGCGTGACAAACAATAGACATAGGTAGTTAGGTACCTACCATAGAGGTTAGTGAAATGAGTTTCCTTCTTTTTTGCTTCTTCACAAAGGAGTATGTGGCATTGCCTAGCAACGGGTTGTTGATTACAAATCGTGTCTTCTTGAAGTGTCATAAAATCAACAACCCGTTGCTAGGCAATGCTACAAGTTGAAGGAGTTCCTTATTTTTTTTTTATTAGGTCGTCGAGTTCAAATTTCGAAGCGCACAAAAATACAAAGCGGTTTAAAAAAGGATCTTCTACGATCGCATGTTTAAAGTAACAGGGTACTTTCCGAGCATGGGAGATGAAAAGATACTTTTCTCCCGCCACAGCGTTCACATTTTATTAATTTAAAAATCAACGGAACGTCATAGAGCAAAAAAAATATTTAGGTTGTGATCCCTACCACCGGGTGCTGTAAAAAGAGTTAGGTACTTTTGTAACACCTTTATATTTTTTTCGGTGTATTTCGAAGTTGGCCCCAAAGGTGATAAAGGGGCACGAAAACGTGCTGCGCAAGCAGCGCTGATATGATACAAAATGATTATTATTACTATGCAAACTTTTAAAGAATAAGAAATGTTTCTTTTCGAAAAGTCGTCGAACAAAAGCTATTTGAAATCATACTTAGAAGTTGAAGTGTTTCAGGAATTGAGGTATTTAAAAAATATCCTGTATATGAGTTTAACAACCCCCTTCAGTATGACAGGATCTTTTTGTAACACCCTGCATACTTAAGAGTGGAAATTGTAGTTTATAATAAGCGGAGCATAAACTTTGTGTTTTCAGTGAACTGCCAGACAATGCTGCTTCAGTTTCTGATTTGTTTCGGTGAGTGAAAAACTTTGTTTCCAAACTTTGGCATATTTTTTGGCTATTCCGATTTCTGAATTGAGAGAGCAAATAGATAGTGAATTAGCCCGAGCGCAAAGAAAAATGTACAAAATGTATCAACACTAAACGAATCGAAATAGTACACAATAGAACACTAGAATTAGGAGAGAGCTATGTATCTAACACCATGTTCACATTCATAAACGTATTGAAAATATTTTCACTGAAAAAAATAGGCGGCGCCTTTTTTTCAGCGAAAATATCTTAGAAGCTTTATGGATATCAACTTGCTGGTTGTGTTAGATATATCTCAAATAATTCTAGAGTTCTATACCTATATGAGTACTTTTTCGGTTCGTTTAGTGTATCTGATATATAGGAATCGATTTTGTAATTTTTCTTTACGCGCGGACTAATTCACTATGCACGGCGCCTTAAGACCCAGTTTTATATGCCAAAGCGTGCCACTCTCAATGATACTGCCCTAATTGTTTCAGGTTTAGCCTCCTTCACAACCGGACTGCCGACCACTGGTCTGCAGGTTCTATTCCCGACGGCCGAGACACGCCAATCCACCTACGAGATTAAGAGCAACATCAGCTGTGGTACTCTCGCCCCTATAGAGAGTGACTCCTATTGGACTCTGGAAGGGAAGCTGCTAGTGCAAGTTGTGGATAACTTCACAAGAGTTCGATACACGCTGCATGATTTAAAGGTGATTGTTTAAGCATAAAGGGGGGCCCTGCTAAAATAAGGGGTTTAACACACTGGTGCCCGTTTTCACCAACCACCCCCAATTTTAAAAGACCTTTTAACGAAAGTTATCTGCACCTGCAAGTCTAGGGGGTCATGGATGAAGGACCATACACACTCAACTCATATCGCTTGTGAGTGGAATTCGTATGGTCCTTCATCCATGACCCCTAGACTTGCAGGTGCAAATAATTTTCGTTAAAAGGTATTTTAAAATTGGTGAAAACGGGCATGGGAAACACATTGAAAGGGCCATTTTCAGTCTTTGGTAGGAAATAGTACTTGTGTGACTCGCAGTTCAGCAAATGGGCGTAGGCGCGGTCCTCCTTTAAGTATCTTGGACCGGCTGACTGTCCAGCATGTGGTATCACGGCACTAACACAAATATGGTTCACAGGGGTCCACAGGATAGGCAGGGAAAGCACTTTTAGCACCACGTTGTCACAGGTTAGGTTATCTCTCTACGGAACAGGGCCCTTAGCCTGTAACACAATGGTGCCAAAATGGGCTGTCAGGTGACGACTTCAATTACGATTTGCTAACGCTGTCTGTCCTTTTAATGTTTTTGTAGTACAGCAAAGAATATTTTGATTCTAATTCTAGAGGATTAGTTCTCTGGTTGTAGGAGAAAAACGAGGAGAGCCCGGTTTTGTCCTTCAGCCGGGACGCCATTGACCCGCCATTGCGTTACAGGCTAAGGGCCCTGGGCCCTTAGCCTGTAACGCAATGGTGCCAAAATGGGCTCCCGGTTGACGGTTTAAATTACGACTTATTAATGCTGTCGGTCCAGTGTCGGTCCTTTTAATATTTTTGTAGTACAGCAAAGAATATTATGAATCTAATTCTAAAGGATTAGTTCGCCGGTTGTAGGAGAACAACCAAAAAATCCCGGTTTTGTCCTTCAACCTGGGACGCCATTGATACGCCATTGTGTTACAGGCTAAGGCCCCTGGTACGCGTCCGATCGAGTCCGATAGCTCAGGCAAGTGAGCCCTCTACCGGTCAGTCTGTCACATTAAAATTAAAGTATTGGAAGACAAGTTTATGGGTTACAACTTGGTGGAAGGTGTAGCGACCCCTGTCGGGCGCACAGGAAACTGCTACATACTCTAGCTGTCAATTCGCTACTTGCTACAATCCTGCATCGCGCCAGCAAAATATATTTCGTAGCTGAGTATATATAGAACGTCCAACTAAGTTCAGTTGGACCCGGCCGGTCCCCAAGCATAAGATCTGCTTGGCGGGAACTTTCCCTTTATAGTCGAGGAGCATGATCACCCGCTCCTCCTATAGTGGTGACCCCGACGTGATTTGAACACGCAACCTTCTGATAGGTGTTCTATTCTTCTCAGGCTAATAACGATTAAACAGTGAAGATTATGATAATGATAATGAGATCAATCGCTCACGTCGCGTGCGTTTAAAAAAAATACAGATGCTCAGGAGTTCTATCGCCGCACTTAATTGATTAAACTGCCTCTAGTAGTTCTAAGACACTTTTTAAGTAGCTACTTCTTTGCATGTCCCATTGCTGGGCAAATAGGTAAGTCTATGACACCGTAAAAAATTGCCATTGTAAGAAAAAAGTGCGGCCCCACCATGTCTTACAGAACTTGTAGTAAAAGTTAGTGAACGGTGGTGGAAGGAGAAGAAGTATGTAGATCTAAAGTATGAATCTCTGTTTCTAAACTTCGTATCTACAATGTGTTTAGAGCTGTTAGCCTTCCAAAAATAAATAAATAAATAAATAAATCATCAGTTCATGGTAGTACTTATATTTCACTGTGTCACGGTATTTACATCTGGGCGAGTGTCTAGAGCCAACTGTAGAGTAAAGTTTAGGAGCGCATGCAATGTCAGCAACACGTGACTTATGTAGGGTTTTGGACCGTACAGTCATAAAATAAAGCTTCCATAACTTTTTGAGTACGGTAAACAATTACCTATGTTATTCTATTTTCAGACTTCCATCTTCAGCAAGAACCATGGCTACCTTTCGTACAAGAAAGTTGACGCTGCGAAGTTTCTGAATAAACCATGGGAGGTCGAATATCAAGTGAGAGTTTTTTTTTTAAGTTATAAATTGGAAATTACATTTAGAAGTTGACGTTCTTCAGGAATAAAGATATTTAAATTTCCTGTATATTCTGGTGTGGACTAGCTGACGATAATTTATTTTCCACATTTCATATTTGACTCCTTAGTAAACAATAAATGCATTCATTCGGTACGGTCGGCCACGGTTACAGATACCCCGTGGCAGCTCTTACCGCGCGCGGCATAAGGGCGCAAATCGAATAAAAAAGGGTATCCTAGCGAGTGGCCGACTGTACCTAAAGATAAATCGTTGCTTAAAAGCAATGACATTCTTAAAAGCAATCCCCTTGACTTTGCTGTTACACCCTGTATAAACAAACTTTTTTTTTCACAGGAAGACGGTAACATAAAGACGCTATATGTCACCCCAGAGGAGCCTCTCTGGGCCACCAATATGAAGAGAGCTTTGTCGATCAACTTCCAAATCAAGAAGGATGTCGGCACTTATAGTAATTTTGAGGTAAGATCCTTAAGGCCCAGTAGGACGTACAACTAGCACCGCCAATGAAAAAAATCATATCTTCTTTTTGGATGTGTTTTTTGCTAAAAACTCTCCCGCGATTTCTCAACGAGTGGCCACTTTTGGCGAGAATCGATTGCATTGCAAGGTTCTAGGATCTGGAATCCAAACCTTAGGTCCTAAAAATAGTTAAGCCTCGCAGGACAGTTTTTAGCAAAAAACGCATCAAAAAGAAAATATGATTGTTTTTTATTGGCGGCGCTAGTTGCGCGTCCTATTGTGCCTTAATAAATTATGCTCCATATCCGTATACAGGGTGTTACAAAAAGGACATGTGATACTGAAGGGGGCCACAAATACAAGCAACATTTATTAAAATAACCGGCCAAGTGCGAGTCGGACTCGCGCACTGAGGGTTCCGTACCGCCATAAAATAAAATAAAATCTGGTAATACGGACCCTCTCGGTGCGTGAGTCCGACTCGCATTTGACCGTCTTTTTATAATTGTGTTGTTATACTATAAAGTAAGTCCTATAATCATATCAAGTTTACCTTTTTTGCGATAGAGGAAAAACCACTTATTTTTTATAATTACTTAAGATTTTTTTTTTATTTATGTTGGGTAATATTGTATTTGTGTTGGGTTGGGATTGGTAAAGGGTGTAAGAATTGCACGAAAATTTCTAGGGTAGGTAGGTACAAAGTTTTGAGAAATATTCATGGGGGCGAAGTTACAGGATAAGGCTAGCAAAAGATGAAACTGCAGGAAAACAAAACGTGTCGTCCTCGTCCGCCTATGCCGCGCTAAAGAAAAGAATGAAATCATAGACTTATCTATCTATACTTATAATAAAACTCTAGCGAAGTCAATTCTGTACATTGAATATTTTTAGAAAAAAACTATCAGGGGTTACTAAGTAAACTATTCTGAATACAAAAATGCAAAAAAATCGGTTTATGTCTGTCTGTCTGTCTGTCTGTCTGTCTGTCTGTCTGTCTGTCTGTCTGTCTGTCTGTGTGTTACCTCATCACGCGAATACCGCTGAACAGTTTTCAGTCAAATTTAGGACCGTGATAAGTCCTGGTTCTGGGAACAATCTAGGCTATCCGATGTTCAGAATACATTGCGGGTTGCAATTTTAACTTCGTTTTTTGTAAGAAATATTCATAATTTTGATATAGCTTCTTGAGAAGATATGTTAATAACATGATACAGAACACATTTCCGAAAAAAAAAATTGCATATCCGGAAAAAAAATCCGACTTGGAACCTCATTATCTCGGAAACCGTTGATTTCCTAGGCATAGTTCCTTGGGCAAAAATGATCGTTATGATGAGGACTATACAGGGTGTTAAAAGACCGCCAACAGACCCGAAAGCCACTAGACACCAAAACAAAGTATACTTTTTCGATAAATTATTGTTGGGAAATTATTTTGGTTTTTTAGGTTATAATTATGAAAAATATTTTTTACGCAATGGACGTGTAACGCACAGAAGTCATATTGCGCAAGCGTAGGTATCAGATTATGTTACTTAAGCTTGAAGTGCCGATGTTTAGAATACATTGCGGGTTGCAACTTTAACGTCGTTTTTTGTAAGAAATATTCATAATTTTGATATGGCTTCTTGAAAAGTTATGTTAAGAATCCCCTGAAGCTCTGCAGCCCTCTCGCTCGCACTTTTGAACATTTGAATTTATTGTAAGAGAATGATTAAACTTTGGACGATAAAATATAGTTGCAGATATAGATAATAAAGCTATCGACATGTAGACATACTTTAAATTTCACATTTATAGTTTAAAAAATAAATTACTGAACTACTACTTTTAACCGAAGTTCAGTGATATTTTTTTTTATTAGTAGGAATATGAAATCAAAAGTGTGTCCACATGTCGATAGCTTTATTATCTATGTCTGCAATTATATTTTATCGTCCAAAGTTTAATCATTCTCTTACAATCAATTAAAATGTTGAAAAGTGCGAGCGAGAGGGCTGCAGAGCTTCAGGGGATTCTTAAGAACTAGATACTGAATACATTTCTGCAAAAAAAAAGTTTTGAAAAATCCGACTTTGAACCTCATTATCTCGGAAACCGTTGATTTCCCAGGCATATTTCCTTGGGCAAAAATGTTCCTTATGTTGAGGAAAATACGTGGTTTCCCGCTTTGTTGGCGGTCTTTTAACACCCTGTGTGTGGTCTCCCACTTTGTTGGCGGTCTTTTAACACCGCTCGGTATTCAATACAAGCACTCGCCGTAAACAATAATTTTGCATTCTTGCATAACAAATAACTATTGTTTACTGTTGAGCTGGATAGACAGAGTTATTAGCCGTATGCTTTGCTTGCTGGCTTAGCATGAGAATGAGTAAGACCTTATCTATGGGCTTATAACTTTATCTATCCCACTCTACGTCGAGGGAGATACATATTATAAACCCTTTTACTTCCTAATCAATTCTTATGCTAAGCTTCCTGGTATCTTATCACGGGCGATACCTTAATGTAAACAATACATATTTATTATTAAATTTATAAATGTATTGTTTAGATTAGGGTTTTTATTCTATTTTATTCTATTGCTTTCTTTTGAGCCCTGCTACAGCAAGTTAAGAAATAATAACTATTAAAATACCCCCGACATTTTAGCTTCGAATAAGCATATTTAATAAATTGCTGAACCAATTTTGACAAAACATAACTAAGAACATTCGCTAGAAAACCTGCTTTCAAATTAAAAAAAAAAAACCTAAAGCTTCTAAATCGTTCACCCATTTAAGAGCTACGGTGCCACAGACAGACACACCCTCATAAACACTTATACAGACACACTCACAAAGCTGTCAAACTTATAACACCCCTCTTTTTTGGTCGGGGGTTAAAAAAAACCTTCCTTTTGAGTTTTCCTCCACAGTCGAATTTAAATTAAATGTCAAATGTGTAAAAACGCATACGAAGTCGCGGGCACAACTAGTTATTACCTAATTCTATGAATGAAATATACAGGGCGTCCCACGGCTATGCCACATGGAGGGAAAGTACCTTGAATATTGTAGATGGAACATTTTACTGAAAGAAGACATTATTTTAATTTCAAAAACAATTTAAACTGCATTCATAGATATTGAAATAATTACATGGTTGAACCGGGAATCGAACCCGTTACATGAGAAAAAATATTACCCTGTAGTTTTATCATACCGATCGAAAGGCTTCATCATAAGGATTATTTTTTGCTAAATAACATAGTGTCAGAAATAAAAGGAAGACCATGAATTTTAACATTTTTAATACAACATTAATCAATTTATCAATGAAAATCACAGTTACAAAAGATTAAAAGTGTGAAAATGAAACACATTTTTGAATTATTTCTTTATAATCAGCCAGCCGCATTGCGATGGACATAATTTTACGCGTCTTTCGGCTCAGGATACGGCTCGATTTGTTGCATACTACCAGGTAAATGTTAAAATTCATGGTCTTCCTTTTATTTCTGACACTATGTTATTTAGCAAAAAATTATCCTTATCATGAAGCCTTTCGATCGGTATGATAAAACTACAGGGTAATATTTTTTTCTCATGTAACGGGTTCGATTCCCGGTTTAACCATGTAATTAATTCAATATCTATGAATGCAGTTTAAATTGTTTTTTAAATTAAAATAATGTCTTCTCTCAGTAAAATGTTCCATCTACAATATTTAAGGTACTTTCCCTCCATGTGGCATAGCCGTGGGACGCCCTGTATAACAAAGGAGGTTTTGTTTAAGTAAAATAAAACGAAAATAAGGTTTAAGAAAAATAAAACGAAAAGAATGAGGTTACATACAGTTTGTTATAAATAGAGGTTGAATTTTGGCAAAATGTTTCTGTTCAAAATAAGTAAAATGTAGCATATTATAATTATCTTATGGGGTCGATAACACATCAATAGAAGTAACTTTTACTGCGGGACCACAATGGACTTGGTCAAAATAATTAGGCGAAATCGTAGGCAAAATTAATCCTTTTCAAAGTAAAATAAATTATGTTTTCGATTGGCTTTGATAAGGTTCCATCCCATTCTCATCGCGCGCGGATTATAAAATAAGGTATACTATACCTACCACGCGCGAAAAGAATAGGATGCGACCTTTTGGAACTGAGAGGCGCGCGGTAAGCAAACTCGCGTGTCAAAGTATATTTTGCGATTGATTTTGACAAGGTTCCATCCCACACTCATCGCGCGCAGATTATATAATCCGTGCGGGATCAGAATGGGATAATACCTTTTGGAACTGATAAGCTCGCGGTCCTGTAGCGTCAGCATTTCGGCAAACTCTAGTTGTCTATGGCAAACTCGCGTCGAAACTTGCTTGTGTTTTCTGTGCGCGTCGGTGTCTGCTCGAGTTTTATCACGTTTTATTCAATTCATGCAATAACATTGAATCCTTTTAGATTACAAACATTAAACATTTTTGTGTATTTCCAATTTCATAACCCTATGATAGAACGTAGAACTAACAATTTTTTTACTGACGCTACTCGAGAACTGTCATTTTCGATTCAGTTCCAAAAGGTATTATCCCATTCTGATTCTGCACGGATTATACCTTATTTTATCTCGATACTCTCTAGGTATGTTTATGCTTAGGTACTTCTAAGTAGTGTCTATTTTGTCATCAATTAATAATTGCACCAACTACCCGTCTCTCATCTCTAGCAATTTCGCCATCAGTGGTTGCCTGGAAGAGATTGCTGTTAGCAATAAGGTCGCCAATTTGTACCATTCATGTCCTTAAAATGTTTTCTAGTACAATAAAGAATATAATAATATTCTACTCTATTCTGCACAATCTCTTTGAAATGTTAAATTGAAGACTTATCCCCAGCCGTGCCTGTACCAAGCCTACACCGACTGCTCCGTCGTCTACGTCGCCAGCGGGAAGACCATCCGCAAGTACAACTCGCTCCACATACTGAGCGAGCAGTCTGGGTATAGCAGCTGGATGTCCGTGCCCATGGATCTTAGCAAGGCTGCCTTCTTTGGGGGAGCGGATAGGAGATACGAGGAATACAGCGGACCGGTAAGCTGAGTTCCACGACGGGTTACAAAACGTCCTAACTCTTTTTACAGCGCGTAACCTAGGTCAACAGAATATCAAATCAGTACAAACAAGCAGTTTTTTTAATGTATTTTATAACCTCAAAATAAAAATATAAAAAACATAACTTTTTTTTTGTATTAGCTCAAATTTACATAGCTTTGAGTTGTTAAAACATTGTGAAAGTCGGAGAAAACATTTTTTTAAAAATACAAGTACAACTCGCTTCACATACTGAGCGAGCAGTCTGGCAGCTGGATGTTCGTGCCCATGGATCTTAGCAAGTCTGCCTTCTTTGGGGGAGCGGATAGGAGATACGAGGAATACAGCGGACCGGTGAGCTTGGTTCTACGACGTTTTACAAAACATCCTGACTCCTTTTACAGCGTGTAACCTACTGCCCCTCTACTCTTGACGCATTTTTTTCAATATGGGGCAATTCTAAATATTCAATATTTTAATATTCAATAAGATTTAAGTCGCATTTATATTTCTATTGTACAAAATAGCCTTACCTTTGAACAAACATTACAAATCATATAAAATCAAAGCATAATATTAATTCGAATAATGTTGCTATTAAACAGTTTTTTTTTAATCGTTAATATAACGCAATAGCGTCAAGGGTAACCCCCCTGGTCAACAGGATCAAGATATCAACTCTGTAAAAAAAATTGAAAAATACATTTTTTATTCTATAACCTCAAAATTGAAAAAAGTTCATAACTTTTTGTTTTTGGTATGAGCCCAAATAAACAAATATTTTCGTGTGTGTAGGTAGGTGCATTTGCGTATGAGTTGTTAAAACATTGTGAAATTCGATGAAAAAATATATTTTTCTGACAGTTAAAAATGGGAGATTTACGGTCCTACAGGATACCTACAGGGGCTGGGCACAACATAAAAGATCTAAAGACCTAATGGGCCATGTGCACAGCCTCACTGGCTAGCTTGCGGTCAACTGATTGAACCTTCAGCGCAATTAGGTTTAATTGAAGCATGTTAGACTGGAATAGACTTGACGCAGCGCAATACCTAGCCACAGGTATAGATTGTAGGTAGGTACGTGCTATTGATTATGGCTACAAGTACCTAACTGGGTACCTAGATATTGTAGGTAAGTCTTTCGATACATAATAGGTATCTATAACCACCTCTAGGACGATTCTAGGATAGATTCGATAATCTTGGCCCTCTCGCTTGGGCACCCACTTTTCTATTAACGAAGCATCCGGCCCGAAAGAAAAATTTTAATCGCCTTCAAAAAAGGAGGATTACCTACGGTCGGCCAGAGTCAGTCACAGATACCCATGGCAGCTCTTACCGCGCGCGGCATAAGGGCTTCAATCGAACAAAAAGGGGTATCCTAGCGTGTGGCCGAATGTATCTTCAACACCCGTTTTTTTTTTTTTTATGTTTGTAACCTCAGAATTTTTCTCTTCGTGAACCGATGTTGATAATGATTTTTTTGTTTGAAAGGGTATACCTACTTCCCATAATAATATAGTCCCATAAAAAAATGGTGAAAATCTGATGAAGAGCATCGGAAATGGAGAACGGAACTCCTCAATGGACAGCAGCAGATTACTATAAATCAGTGCAGCCTTTTCACCAGTAAAGTCGTTTTTTTTTTTTTGACAATTTGGTATTATAACATTTTTCATTCACAGCTAGACAACATTGGCACTGCGGACCGCGTGTACGAGCTAGATGAGTACGGACTGGTCAGCTTGGAGTTAAAGAGTGTGTTCCAGCACAAAACACGAAGCCATGTACTCGCTGTTACAACTGAGTAAGTACAACTGAGTACCTTTGAATTATAAAAAAATACATATTGTATGATTTATACAAGTGGCACCACAACTGGACGAGCTAATCTCTCAGACGCTGTATAGTAGTGGCTCACATTAGATGGGTGAAGAGACCACCCGGCGCTGCAGTACCTGGGACATTGTTTTAGATACCATCCAACTGTTACGTGTTTTATAATTACTACTGATAACTGGCCCCCAGAACCGTGTTGAAAGGCTAAACTTTTTTTTTCATTTCCTCTTACAATTTCAAGACTCAGTTTCAAGAACCATTCATTAGTTTATATAAAATATCATCAATTCAACAGATTGTCCCTCAAATTCGAGAACGACGCGCCGCGGGACCAGATTGACAAGATCAACCTGGTGAAGACGAGCAAGCGCTACGTGGGTCACGACTACAGCGACCCCACGAACGGGATCAGGAATTACACGCAAAATGAGCTGAGGAATAAAACATTTGAGGTAGGAAGACATTTAAAAAGGAGTTTGATATAAATGCGAAAGGAATAGTGGATGGCTTAAGATGTACCCTTGAGGAACCCTTTTATGATTTATTTTGTACAATAAAGAGTTACTTACTTACTTATATTGTCGAAATAAACTTTTAAACTGCAACACTATTATTGACCATTACTAATTTGCCCGACATTATATTATTTTAGCTTAATTTAGTTGTCAGTGTGAATGTGTTCTAATATTATGAGTGTCAGTGAAATGCTCTGATTCATGCTCACCCTTTCGAGGATTGTGTTGTTGTTTGATATTTATCTTGTTTTGAGTCACATTTTATTACTTTTCTTTGTTTATCTCCACAGATTCTTCTAAGAATCTCCAGCACAGGCATCGACGCGGACAACATAGTAAAAGACGCCTCCAAAATACATAGCCTAGACTTGGTGAATCTGCTGAAGTGAGTGATCATCTTCTTCTTCTTATTTCTTTATCGAAGTCTTCAACCCTTAGCCTCCCAATGCCAATGAACTCCATTATTTAAAAAATGTGGTCAATCCCCATCCAGTCGTTTCGTGTCAGAAGGAAAGTGTTGTGCTAGAAGTGAGTATTTCATTATCTGCAATCACCTATTTTGTAATGCTTAACTAGCTGCAAATGCCTCTACAGCTGAGGTACCATAGTAAGAATTATTTATTACACACTGAAAGCAAATTTTCTTTTTTTTGTATTTTCTAGCAAAAAAAATTTATTTATTTTATTTATTTTTATTATCATAATATATTTAACAATGTCATTACAGGTCAATCCTAATGCGACAATTGTAGGTAATTATAAATTGTATTAATTAATCAAATATAATAAACAATAATTAACTAATTAATAAATCGTAAATTAAATTATAGATTGCAATAAAAAGAATTAAATTAATCAATAATCTATCGTATTAAAAACTAAGTAATCAAATAATATAAATTTATAAGAAATAAATACTACATGTCATAAGAAAAATAAAATCAAATCAATTAGCAATTAGAGAATTAAATTAAAATAAAAAAATAATATATCTAAAAACATAAATGACAAATTTAGCATTACCGATAATAATATGGAAAAAAATAATAATTTAAAATAAGTTTAGGCATGTCAAAAAATAGCAAAAATTAATACATTGTAAGAGCCGTCCTAATATACGCTTTAAATTAGAACTTACAGAAGTCACCATTTCTGACCTAACTATATCACTTCCAGAACAATGGCTCAGCTGGACTACCAAGCGCTGAGCAAGCTGTTCGAAGACATAGTATTGGGTACCAGCTACGACATAGAGACCTCAAGGAACATCTTCCTGGAAGTTCTGCCGCATGTCAGGACCAACGCTTGTGCGCTCTTCATCAAGTACCTCATTGTGGAGCAAACGGTGGGTGATTTGTTAAAGACTACCTTATTCTTTAATTTCATTCTTTTTGCCAGACATAGATGTCAGACATAGAGACCTCGAGGAAAAATTTTACTTCTGGCGTTCTTGCCGTCTATTCGGAACAACGCTTGCGCGCTTCTCATCAAGTACCTTATTATGGAGGGAGCAAACAGTTGGTGAATTTGATAATTTATCACATCAAACTCCAACAATGTACGTATAATATTGCTCATGATAATATATATTTCCTATTTCAGGCCAAAATCGAGGAAGCAACCCTGCTTTCCCTCATCAGAAAGTTGCCGTTCAACGTCGCCAACCACAGCCAAAGCCTCCTGGAAGAGCTTGAGGTCTTTACCAGGTAAATTATTTGCCAATATTTAAACATTCAAGTATTTTAAGGTTGAAACAATTAGCTGGGGACAGGACTTGAACCCGCAACTGCGTGCATAACGTTCAGGCTTTCTACCAATTGAGCTACTGCGCCAAGTAACTGTTGATGCGAATTTATTCAACCCATATCTCGTCTTCGGAAGGCGCCTCCTAGTGTGAGAAGTTTTGACTTATCTTCACCAATGTGGTTAAATATAGTCTTTAAAGTATTTGGGCGATTGCATACAAATGCAGAGTCTAGAGGTAGTATTAATAGTGGCATCTCAAGCTCTGCATCAGTCTCAAGCTCAAGCTTGAGTAGCTGTCAGCATATTAATAGACACTAGCTTGAGATTGACATTGACATTAGCCAAGGTCTCATGGTTTTGTTTTCTGAGATCACCTACTTGAGCTCGTGCTTGAGCTGACGACTATTAATCCCACCCTAAGATTGTGATCTTAGCTCCGCTGATAGCAACAATTTTGAGGACATCAAGGACTTGCAAGCATTTCCGCCCAAAAACCATATTTTAAATTCCACCACGATTCGACCCGTTTTGAAAGTAAGTGCGTAGGTATGTGAATTTTGAGACTGAAATCATAGCAAGTTTTTTCTTCCTCAGGTTAAGCCCGGACTACACGCAAGAGGTCCGGCACGCCGCCATCTTGAGTTTCGCGACGCTCGTCTACAAGACCGCCGAAGTTGGGAAGGTTAAACAAGACTACTTCGACGACATTGTCGTCAAGTACTTCAGGATGTACAACGGTGGGTAGATTGTTACCACTCTTCAACTAAGACCATTTTACGACTTTTTGTATTTTCTAAAGCACTAACCCGTGCTAGGTAATATTAGATTTTCTCTATAATATTCCCTAGCACAGATTAGAGATAGACTGCTCAGATTCTAGGTTAAAAAAATTAGGGGCGCTACCTAGCCCGGCCTTCAAACGAGTGATTTTGTACCGAATGTGCTGAGACTAAATAAGCAGATAAATCTCCCCAGGCTTGAAGGAGTACATTACTTGTTATTGCAGTAGCTCTTCAGCTTCATTTTTTAAAGGGGTCTTGAGAATTATTAAGGTTAGGTAAAGGCATGTCCCCCACACAGGTGTGTTTTATCGGTCGGTAAGATCGGATGCGTTATTGCGATTTCTGTTTCATCATCATCATCATAATAATACAAAATGTACTGAAAACATTTATCGCAGTAACGCAAACGCAAATACGCGCCTGTGTGGGGGAGCCTTTTTTCTCAAAAGTACGTCTACCAAAAATTTCAAAGTTATGGCTGTGCTTAAATTCAAATTTGGTCTTTACTTCCAGACTGTCCCCAATACATCGACAAGCTGGTCTGGCTGCAGGGACTGTCCAATATCCAGTACTCGATCGAGCCCTACATGAGGACGATCTACAATAACAACAAGAACAACAGACACGACCGCCTCTGGGCTATTCTGGCGACGACGCAGAGCAATAGTGCAGCTGTGAGTGTTTTATCCTCATCCTCAACCTCATCTTCATCCTCATCCTTATCCTCGTCCTCGTCCTCTTCCTCATCCTCATCCTTATCCTCGTCCTCGTCCTCGTCCTGGTCCTCGTCCTCATCCTCATCCTCGTCCTCATCCTCATCCTCGTCCTTATCCTCGTCCTCGTCCTCATCCTCGTCCTCGTCCTCGTCCTCATCCTCATCCTCGTCCTTATCCTCGTCCTCGTCCTCTTCCTCATCCTCATCCTTATCCTTATCCTCGTCCTCGTCCTCATCCTCATCCTCATCCTTATCCTCGTCCTCGTCCTCATCCTCATCCTCATCCTCATCCTTATCCTCGTCCTCATCCTTAACCTCATCCTTATCCTCGTCCTCGTCCTCATCCTCATCCTCATCCTTATCCTCGTCCTCATCCTCATCCTCATCCTTATCCTCGTCCTCGTCATCATCCTCATCCTCATCCTCATCCTTATCCTCGTCCTCGTCCTCATCCTCATCCTCATCCTTATCCTCGTCCTCGTCCTCATCCTCATCCTCATCCTTATCCTCGTCCTCATCCTCATCCTCATCCTTATCCTCGTCCTCGTCCTCATCCTCATCCTCATCCTTATCCTCGTCCTCATCCTCATCCTCGTCCTCGTCCTCGTCCTCATCCTCATCCTCATCCTTATCCTCATCCTTATCCTTATCCTCGTCCTCGTCCTCGTCCTCGTCCTCATCCTCATCCTTATCCTCGTCCTCGTCCTCATCCTCATCCTCATCCTCATCCTCATCCTCATCCTCATCCTCATCCTCATCCTCATCCTTATCCTCGTCCTCATCCTTATCCTTATCCTCATCCTCGTCCTCGTCCTCATCCTCATCCTTATCCTCGTCCTCATCCTTATCCTCATCCTTATCCTCGTCCTCGTCCTCATCCTCATCCTCATCCTTATCCTCGTCCTCGTCCTCGTCCTAATCCTCATCCTCATCATCCTCATCCTCATCCTCATCCTCAACCTCATCCTCATCCTCATCCTTATCCTTAACCTCGTCCTCATCCTCATCATCATCCTCATCCTCATCCTCATCCTTATCCTCGTCCTCGTCCTCATCCTCATCCTCATCTTCATCCTTATCCTCGTCCTCGTCCTCATCCTCATCCTCATCCTCATCCTTATCCTCGTCCTCGTCCTCGTCATCATCCTCATCCTCATCCTCATCCTTATCCTCGTCCTCGTCCTCATCCTCATCCTCATCCTTATCCTCGTCCTCGTCCTCGTCCTAATCCTCATCCTCATCATCCTCATCCTCATCCTCATCCTCAACCTCATCTCTATCCCCATCTTCATCGTCGCTCTTTTCTTCTGTCTTGTTTCTATTTACACTTTAATTAGCGAACAACAGCGAACGCTGGCGAACAACAAGGACTGTCCAAAATTTTTTTTACCTACTCCATGGATGATCTACAACAAACACAAGAAAAACCGACATGACCGCCTCTGGGCTAGGCTTTTCTAGGGTGGTATTAATAGTGGCATCTCAAGCTCTGCTTTAGTCTCAAGCTCGAGCTTGAGTAGCTGTCAGCATATTAATAGACACTAGCTTGAGTGACATTAGCCAAAGTCTCAAGTCGGTGATTTTGTTTCTGAGATCACCAAGCTTGAGCTTGAGCTGACGACTATTAATCACCTCTCTTATTTTGTTTCCTGCCAATCACATTTTTTTTCTGACGTCTCCATTTCCTTCCCAGGGCCTCTCCGCCACGTGGCACGTCATAATGAACTCGCAGGAGCACATCCAGCTCCGCATCGCGGCCCTCCACGGCTTCCTGAGCTCCCCAACCAGGCCGAGTGAGCTCCTGTCTCTGCACCATTACTTGACTACCTGCGACAACGAGCAGCTCAAGAGATTTTGGTTCACCACTGTGAATAGTTTGGAGAACAGCCGCCCGTACAACTGCTATAGGGTCGCGTGAGTATCTTGATTAAACAACCAGTCATTTAACCAACCAACCAAATGATCAAAGAAGTCAAAGACCGACCATATGAAACAATAGCCAAATGACCAAATCAAACCTAGCATCAAACAATTTACTGTAATCAACCAACCAAATGAGCAATCGAATAAATTATAATACATCCAAGGCACTAGCTAACCTACCAACAATACAACCATCTGACCACAATCCACCAACAAGCCTACCCAACCAACCAAAGGACAAAATAGCCAAATTGCCAACCAAGCACCCACAACTAAATGACCAAGTTAGGTACCTATTGGATAACCTAATCTAATGGATACTGACTAATCGATCAAGCTACCAACCAACAAACTGGCCAGCAACCAAGCAACCAATTTACCAAATGAAAAACTGTTTGACTGATACCAACTAACTAAATTCTGATGACTTTGTATTTTCTAAAGCACTAACCCGTGCTAGGAAACTTTTATAAAGTAAAAAAATTCGCTCGGGACAGGATCAATGAGGTTGAAAATTCGCATCGACAGTTACTTGAGGCCCGTAAGATCAATCACAGTTTAAACCAAAAGGCTAGTTTAAACCCTATCTGTCGATTAACTTTCATAAAAAATGCGAGGTTTAATCTATGGATTGAATTTAAACTGTGATTGATCTTACGGGCCTCTTGTACGGTTGCATGAGTTTGCGGGTTCAAATCCTGTCCCGAGCGAATTTTTTAACCTTATAAAAATGTTTATAAATTCTGATGACTGAAATCCGTAACCCCTAGAGTACCTTTTATTCATTCTTTATCAATGTTAAAGACATTTTTTCCCCACGCAATTCCAGCTCAAACTACATACCCTTCCTGAAGAACCAGATCAGCAACCCAGACACCAAGTACTGGGCCACAGGGAACTACATAGTGGGTACCTATGATGACGAGACCGCCACCGGAGCTATGTTACAGATGATGAGCATCGCCGATCCGAAGAGTGGACTCCCGACCGTCTTGCAGTTCAGACTGAAGACTGTTAGTGAGCTGATGGCAACAAGTGATATTGGGGTAAGAAGTCAGCTTTTTTATGTAGACTCCAGAGTGTCCCGCTGCTGGGAAAATGCCCCCCTTTTTCCCTCCACTATCCCTATCGTCGCCTAAGAAGAAAGAGAAGAAAAAGACTTTTTAAACTTTCGCAATTAATGGAGGTTGGTCGTAGCTCTCGAAATTTTTCTCAATTTCTTGAAATAGGCCTTCAACGTTTGTTTCATAGCCATGATTTTCTTTTTGTACCAACATACTTACCTCTTCCTTGCCTTTCTCTTTAAGAAACTGTCGTGTGGAAGCATTGTCCCAGATAATTAACCCCAAACTACGTGTCTCTGTATCATCATCATCAACCTGTTAACATACTTACTTTTAACTACCTTTGGCGCTACAACTCTTTGTGGGTCTTGGCCTCCTTCAGAGTCGATTTTTATTCGCTTCTCTTCAACAGTTTGCCTATCTTCCTAAGATCTTCAATCCAAAGCTTTTAGGTCCGCTTTTTTGTCTCTTCTGTTGTGGTTTCCATCAGATCATTACCTTGCGTGTCTCTATATTCTAATATTAACTGCATCCAAACGTTTCAGGTATTCATAAAAGCAGAAGGCGTAGCGACGAGCATGTTCCAGAAGATCCACACCGTTGACTCTGAGGACCTGAATGTGGAACAGCTGCTCGAGATACTGAAGAAGATGAAGGTTCAGACTGTTACACCGGAAAAGGTAAGCTCAGGTTGCACTTACTACCGGTTCGGATTATTTCAGTAGTATTCCAGTCTTTTTGTATCACCCCCGTCCCTAGGTGCTCAGGGGCCTGAGTCTGTAACGCAATGGTGCCAAAATGGGCTCACAGTTGACGTGTTGAGCGAGGATCAGGATTCTTCCAATCTAGGATTGAAATGCTATCCTGACTTGGAACAAAGCATCCCGAAGAAGACTTGTGCGTTTTCCAGCAAGAGCATTGCAGTTTCACGAAAATATTTCCCATGGACTCTGGCGCCTCTTATAGGCTCTGCAGAGGAAGTCATTAGACAGCCTCAAGTCGTGTAGGTGTTTTACCCACACTTTTTTCACATACAGTTTCAGCATTTTTTTTATATTTTCCTAAAAAATACATCTTTTTTAGGTTCACATCGAAATAGTTGTGAAAGTCCACGACAGAACCGTTTACGCAACACATTTCAACCAATCGAGATTCGACCGATGGAGAGGCGAAGATTGTAAGTGAAATTACACCTTAAATAAAAAACAAACCAATTCCGAACCACCACACAATATAAGAGTAAGCGTATGTTGAGACTCAGCCGAAGTAGTTACACGCAGCGCAGGGCAGGTCAGATAGGTATGAAAAGCCGGTGAAGGCACGTCAAATACAGGCGCATTATTTCCTTTTAAGGTTGGACGATAGCAACGTGGCGGGAAATTCTTTTTTTTTAATATTTATTTTGAAGCTACACTGAGCCATTTTTATTCAGCGATTTTTCGTTTGCGGCAATAACATAGTATTCTTTTCATTATTGTAAACAACAGAACAAAAATAATTCAGCCGATTATGTGTTCTGGTCGACAAAGCAGTGGCACTGTCCAATAAACTAGTTTATGACCAACACATAATCGGCTGAATTATTGTTGTTCTGTTGTTTACAATACATAATGAAAAGAATACTATGTTTGTGCCGCGAACAAAAAATCCCTGAACATAAATACATCAATTTTGCTTTAAAATTTAAAAAACTGATAATTTTGAATTTCCCGTCACGCTGCTATCGTCCAACCTTAATATCCGATTCCGATCTGCCTACACTGCGCTGAACTGCGTTACCCAGATCTCAGCATGCGCTTTGCCTAATATTTGGTTTTATGGAAGCTTAGAAACTGCCTTCATGTTTACTAATGTTTCTGCAGTGACAAAATCAATCGAAGATTTCCTGAGATTTGGCAGCCATATTAATCAGCAAGTCGTATACTACCCATTCCAGTTGGATGCCAACATTCCTACCGAGCTAGGTAAGTTTATGACAAAATATTTAGAAATTAAGAATCGAAATTAAATTATCCTATCGATTAGAATCGAAATTTAGAATTAGAGAATCGTCCAAGATCCCTAGAACCCTAGAATCCCTAGAACCCTAGATCCCTTTGATACCTAGAAAAAATATTAGAAGGACCATTAAGATGTACAAGCTGCTCCCGCACATTCTTGAAATTGCTTTTGTTTGGTGCTAAGGATTGATACGATGCATTTTATGATATTGATTTATTTATTGACTATGATTAACACGGTTGCTACAAGTACCCGCCGCGACGGTTGATTGCGTACTGAGTTACTGACTCCATGTTAGTGATACAAACAATGCACAATGTGCGGTTGGACCGTACAATTACAAATATTACAATTACAACTCAAATACTCAATAGCAAGAAAAAAAGATTATATTCTGTAAATGCGACTCTTTTATTTTATTTTAATAATTGTAATAAAAGGGTGTTTTCCTTTAACATGACACTACCCTATATAAAAGAGAGGTTAATTACCCTACAGCTCAGTGATTGTTTTGTTTATTATCTTATCATTGTTTAATTTATTGTTTTTTAGGAACGCCAGTAAGATTGCAAACTGCTATTGTTTCATTTTCATCGATAAGAGGAAATCTGACTGCGCCATCTTCAAAGGACTTGACTTGGCGAAATGACTTGCATTTAAGGTAATCTGACGATGATGATGATGATGATGATGATAGATGATGATGAATCTGAAGGTATTTGCATGATATCTCGTAGAGATCATAGTTTGGCAAGCACCAATGATTTCAAAAGTTTTCAAAGTTTTCTCTTGCCTGGAGAAAAACATCGGAATGGAACTTTCGAAATTCCACCCCTAACCACTTGCATAGTTATCTCTGAGTAAACGTCAATAAATTTATTGTATGGAAATGACAAATTAACTCATAGTTAGAGTTGGCTAACCCTGACCGACGCAAGTCCGCCTAAAAGGGTGAAGGGGATAGGGAAATTATTTATTCAACCCTTTTATTTTACCGATTGCTAGCTTTTCCCTTGACTGACCTTGACCGAAAAATAGAGCTGCAACCTTTTATCTTAGTCAGCGCGGACGAAGTCGCGTGCGAACAGCTATAAAGTATAAAGTTGGCAACTCGTCCCTTTGGAAAAAAAACAAATGTAAAACGAGTGTTAAATCCGGTAATTTAATCCTGACCTTTGAACCCGTTTCCACAGGTACCTAGGCACGGCCGTGACCTCCCTCTGCACCGACGGTCCGCTGATGAAGTCAGAACATACGGTCAGGGTCCAGCAGTCGGTAGTCAGCCATCTGCCCATGAAGTTTGAGGTCTCCTTCTCCCCGCTGAACAAGAGCTTAACGTAAGTCCAATTTTACCATAAAAAACCCCGACTAAATTATTTCAGAACTCTCAAGAGCTTTTGTATACATATAAGACGCCGCTAAGTGTCGGATGTCTAACGCAAAATCGCGAATCTGATGCTAAAACGCTAAAGTGTGTCCGCTGATGAAGTCGGAGCATATGGTAAGAGTCCAGCAGTTGGTGGTCAGCCATAATGTCGATGAAGTTTGAGGTCTGTTTCTAACCACTGAATAAGAGCTTTAAGTAGGTTCCTAGATCAAACTTATCTGTTAAGCCTCCGGTTTTAGTCAGGATCTCGGTCCCGATCAGATAAGAAAGAACCGATAAGAACTTGCTCGATAGTAAAGGCCACGTTTTGGCTTTTTTGCGTCAGAGCATTTAAAATTGTTCCTTTCTTTCAAGAGTTCTTAAAGTTATTAGTTTTAAGAATTTGTCTCCGGACTTCATATTCAGCAAAGCATGTCAATAGAAACCTTTGTAGCATACAAATAAGAGTAAAACCATTGCAGACTGAAGTGGCCGAACCCCACGGCACAGAAGGCCGGCCTGGCGATGCATGCGCGTGCGCAAGTAGCCATGGAGTCCCTGAAAGGGAAAGACACCTACACCGTCAATGCTGGAAATGGACGTAGTAAGGTGAGTTTTCTGTTATTTTTCTAAATTGAGGTTTTATTATTTTAGTTTTACCCGTTCATCTTGCAAATCTATTGCAAATCTATCAACTGTAGTCGAATGTCGCAAGATTTTGACACATTTCCCCGTGTCCGATTGAGCAAGTTTACATACATATAATCTTTCGCTTGCAGCCTTGCGTAAAAAATAACAATTTTGCTTGCTTTCAGAGTGACGATTCCGGTATATTTTTCGACTGCGATCGCCCAATGACCATGACGGAGGTGGTAGAGAAGTTACTGGCCTCACACACCTTCAACTATGAGTAAGTTTTCAATCAATTATATGACTTCAAAACAAGAAGAGGTAATCAATTTGACGCGTATGTTTTTTTTTATGTTTGTGATCTCAGAATTTTTTTCTAGGTAAACCGATTGTCATGGTTTTTTTTTTGTTTGAAAGGGTATTCTTTCCACATGGTCCCATAAAAAATGGTAACGTTGAACGTTGAAGATGGAGAACGGATAGCAGCAGTGAAGTTAGATTTTTTCATTTTTGTTAATTTAAGTTATTCTAAAGCAAACTACCTGGGAACAGTGTACCGCGAACATTGAATTTTCTCATAAGCGGTCTTTAAACAGACCAAAATCAAAAGCAGAACATTTGGGCAAAGAGCAGCACAGAATTCTCTGATTTATGATTTAGGTATTTATGGAGGTTAACCTTTTTATTCTTGCTCAACAGCTTCCTGACGAAGCTCCGGCCTTCAGTCCTTATCCTGAACGGCCTCCTGCTTCTCTCAGCACCACCTTCAGGCTCCTGTGGACTCCTTATAGGTAGGTTACAGGTTCATTTTCAGTAGCTAGGTATACCTATTAAATACTAAGTAAAAACTTGGTATTGAATAGGTATACCTATGCAAATGTTAGAATCCACCCTTGTTCTACTACATTATCTAGGTAACGACCTCACTGAGGTTCGTGTATTGCACCAGAAACATTCTAACGTAGCTACTAGGTAGACCGGTTTTGATGATTCTTAGCTAAGCTACGGCGTAGAGGGTCTACGCGCTTGCTCCTAGCTTAGGTACGGCGTAGTGGGTATATGCGCTTGCTCGTAGCTTTGCTACGGCGGCGTAGAGTCTACGCGTTTGCTCGAAGCTTAGCTACGGCATAGTGGGTATACGCGCTTGCCCGAAGCTTAGCTACGGCATAGTGGGTATACGCGCTTGCTCGTAGCTTAGCTACGGCGTAGAGAGTCTACGCGCTTGCTCGTAGCTTACCTATGGGTTAGCGGGTCTATGCGCTTGCCCGTAGCTTAGCTACGGCATAGTGGGTATACGCGCTTGCTCGTAGCTTAGCTACGGCGTAGAGGGTCTACGCGCGCCTGAATATCTCTTCCGCAGCGCTATTTAATTGGTTGGCAGGAGAGTTATGGAGCGAGATTAAAGGCTGATTTTCAGTGGGTAAAGACGAAAGTTAGATAATAATTTATAATTGACGGAGGAAGTAATCGCTTATAAAATATACAAAAAAAATCGGTGAAAAACTTCATTCTAGCTTGTTTATCAAGGGCTGAAATGCTGACCGCGCTGTGTTGGCCTGGAGCTGAGTAGCTACCACGAGTGTGAAAAAGCTGTGCCGGACGTCTGTCATGTATTCTAATATTATAGTAGAAAGGTTTATCCAACTTATCACTTTCAGTGACAGTGACATTAAGCACTTGTTGTAGCTGCTCTGTACAGACCACGGCAGCAATGTGCTAAACCAATTTTTTTTTCTTCACAGGGGGAAGGAGGAGCTTTCAGGGCTTTCACACTGGCCAAATCCGCTCAGTCTTAGAGCTGACAATGAAGTGTGATGAGTTGAAACTCACCCACGACGACATGTTGGCGATCAAGTTTGGGAACAGTCTCGTCTACAGGTCAGTTAAGAATCCCCTGGAGCTCTGCAGCCCTCTCGCTCGCATTTTTCAACATTGCAATTGATTGTTTTAATGTTTTTTTAACGAGCGAGAGAAGATCTCTGAGTTTACTGGAACAATCCGGCGTTTATATGTTTGTATGAATGTATGTATAAATGTTCGTATGTACTTGAGTAACTTTGTTCGGATCGTTATGAAACTGGGTAGGCGGGTAAATAAAATTTAAATAAAAATTAAGTCCCAACATGAGCAAAATCGGTTGAGGGGTCGCTGAGATATGGGGTCCCGAGTTAGTAGTTTGGGGCGAACCACTAGTATTAATTCCTCAATAGCTACATCTTAGTGTCCCCTTTCATTCTGTCCTCAGAGAGAACAAGCCAAACGGGGCAGTGTTCATGAACGTGACCGGTTCAGTCCACATGCAGAGTGCTGAAGGCAACGCCACAATAGACCTGGCGCTCGTCGGGGAAAACCCTAACAAGAAACGATGGAAGGTAAGGAGCAATTAATCCTTACTTACTTACTTAAGGCCCAAACCTAGGCACAACTAGCGCCGCCAATGGAAAAAAAAAGATATCTTCTTTTTAGATGCGTTTTTTGCTAAAAAAAACTTTGCTAAAAAGTGGCCACTTTTGGGGATAAGAGATTTTATTCGTACGTTCTAGGATCTGGAATCTAAACCATAGGTCCTGTCTGAATATTATAATTTTGAGAGTTATAAGTTTAGCTCTTATAAAAATACTTAATACTTCATCAATTTCTCCACAGATCTGTCTGAGCCAGCATGAGACCAACCACGGTCCGATAGACCAGGACATCTCGGCCAACCCAGCCGCCTACGATGGCCATCTCACCATGGCATATGCCATCGGCAAGGATGAACAGTCCTGCCTAGCTAACGACACCATCAGCAGTACACTGAACGTGGAATACAAGGGGACGCCAAGCGATGAAGAGAAACATTTGGAAGTCTATGTTCGGGGAAATAAGGTAGGAAGTTAAACGAAACAGCATTTTCCACCGACCGTGCAACCACCCTACGATATTCCAATCCAGTTTCAGATCACAGTGATTCTTCACAATATAAAAAGGGTTGCGCAAGGTTATATCTTAGGCCCCCCACTGTTGCTTTTGTTTTTAATTCAAACTCTTCACACGAGGTACCTAGTTTCAGTTTCTTCGTTGTCACCACTGGCCACGTCTCATCTACTAAAGACTAAAGAAATAGATGAATTTCACTTTTTGTTTTTTCTAAAGCACTAACCCGTGCTAGGGAATAATTTAAACATTTATAATAAGTTGAAAAAATTCACTCGGGACAGGACTTGAACCCGCAACCTTCCACATACCTGCACGGTATGCGGAAGGTTGCGGGTTCAAGTCCTGTCCCGAGTGAATTTTTTCAACTTATTATAAATGTTTAAGATGAATTTCAGTCAACGCTAGTGGAAACAATTAATTATGGCACAAACATAATAAATAATTAATATTCTCATTGGTGGTAATTACACATCTTAGAGGATTAAATAAGATAATTAAACTTTAACTTGTAACTTTGGGAGTTTCAGAACCTTGAAAGCTTAAATATTTCTGTCCTCAGTTACCAAACCTGGACTTTCTGACAGACAACGGTTTCGGCACTCAACCAGGCTTCGGTCATCTGCTGCATGATCTGGAGAAGGAACCTCTTCATGTCACCGCTATTGTGAAGGTTATAATTAGTAATAAAAAAAGTAAGATGTAGGCCGTCTTGCACCACTTTCTTAAATGTGGTTTAAACAGCTTTTAACCAAAATCTTCATACAAAAGTTTAAATGGTGACTTAAGTGGCATTTAAGAAGTGGTGCAAGACGGCCGTAGCCTGTGCAATTGTACACTAGCTGGGCAAAGGCCTTCTCTCAGAGAGAGAGTTCGAGCTTAATCAACACGCGTGCTCAATGCGGGTTGGCGATTTTTGCTTTGAGGGTATAATGCCTAATACGCTCAGGTTTCCTCACGATAGTCTGGTTGTCTGGAAGAGATCGCTTTTAGCTTTAAGACCGCCATCTGTACTGTTAGGTTAAAACAAAATTGTAAATATTTTTACTGGTGTACAATAAAGTGTTCTCTATCTCTATCTATCTATAGTTTATGAAGATGACAATTTTATCGCCGTTTAGCAGCGCTATCTAGATTTTATGCGATACGATAAATCAACTATTTCACAGGAAAAGGACGGACTCGGAACGGTGCGACTGAACCGCGGCGCCGAAATAAAATTCAAAAAAGAGAACTTTGCCTGGCTCATGGATAGCTGGAGCAACATGCAGCTGATGAAGAAGTTTGGAATCTATCGTGAGTGGCGTAGGGCTCATGTTTACCTGACTACGCGAAGTAAAAAGGAAGGTTATGATTTTAGCAGCGTATAGTATGTATGTTTGTGGGTATGTTTGTAGATATGTACATTTCTGTTCCCACGCAAAGCATAAACTACTCGGCCGATTTCAACAAATAAGAAATCGTTAGATTCCTTTGCATTCATTACCCAGGTGACATAGGAGAGTTTAATTTCCAAAAGGATCCAAGATGGCGGCTGTGGCCTCCAAAAATATCGGATACCATCGTCATGGGTATCAAATTAAAGGGATTCAAAAGACTTTTTCAAAAATGTACCGTCAACATAACAAGTAGAAAAAAAAAAAACAAAATGTGTTTTTTTACCCTTTTTGATGATCATCCAAAATTACTTAGGTACCTACTTACTAAAAGAAATTAAAGCTAAACGTAGCTTTTCTTTTACGTCTGCTATGACCTGTCTTTAACACCTGTAAGTAAACTTCTGCGTACTTTAGAACACCCTGTATATATACTTATATATTTAGTTTACTAAAATCTAAACTTCACAGGTGAATGCCGCCTCACGGACTCAACTGTACTGACGCTATCTGGCGACGTGGAGCACCTGCCTCCAGTCGATGGACTGGAAAACCTGGCGCTGGCCGACTGCACTGATAAACCTAGGTAAGAATGTTTCTACATGGTGTTTCAGGAATATCCTGTTACACTGAAAAGCAACTTTTATTGTCGGACCAAGTGCAAACAATTTATATCGACAAAAATCGGTAACAAAAATTCGACGCATCAAATGTATGAGTGCAGATAATTTTTCGACGTTTGGCACTGGGCATTCAAAGTTGCTTGGATTGATGACCCCTTTCAAAGTACCTTTTTGTAACATCTAAAGTATATAAGAAATCATAATTACTTAAACATTAATTTGAAGTTGATTTTTTCAACCATATTTTCATTACTTTTTGACACAGATTCGCAGTTCTCCGCACTAAAGGCGGCGGGATCAAACTATACACTGGCGGACACTATGTCCTGCTCACCCGAGTTGACGGAGAGGTCGTTGTGACTGTCAATGATGAAGAGAAGGAGTGCAACATGAAGTGCAGTTTCCCTGCAGACCAGATACAGCCGGATTTCAAGTGAGGAACGAACGAACGAACTAACTAACAAAAAACAAACAAAGAAACAAACAGATAACAAACAAAGAAACAAACACAAATAAACAAACAAACAAACATACAAACGAACAAACGTTCAAACAAACTCTACACTGGCGGCCACTATGTCCTGCTGACCCGAGTCGACCGAGAGTTCATTGTGACCGTCAATGATGAAGATAAGGAGTGCAACACGAAGTGCAGTTTCACTGCAGACCAGATACAGCCGGATTTCAAGTGAGAACGAACGAACGAACAAAAGAGCGAACTAACGAACAAACGAACCAACGAATAAATGAACAAAATAAATGAACAAACGAACAAACCAACGAATAAATGAACAAACGAACAAACTAACAAATGAACAAACGAACAAACTAACAAACGAACTAACAAAAAAAGCATCTAAATCGGTTCACCGGTTTAAGAGCTATGGTGCCCAGACAGACACACACAGACAAACTCACATACAGACAGACAGACTCACACACAGACAGGCACACACACATAGCGGTCAAACTTATAACACCCCTCGTTTGGTCGAGGGTTAAAAACTCATTACTCATAAAAGCCTTTTATTATTATTATTTATTTATTTATTCATCTTTCCCGCCGACAGAATCACGCGGCTCGGCAGCGACGTGAAGATCCACTCACGAGTCTCCGGGGTCCAAGTCTACTACCGACAAGATGGTACTGTCATACTGGCACCACACAGCTACATGACCACTGCCTGCGGATCCTGCCAGGCGCAGCATTATTATAAGCTTACTTAGAACCAAAGAAGAACTTTAATAATTATTATGTTCCAATTTATGTTTTATACATCGTAAAGATAAATAAAATTTAGTTTTAGCTTTTGCTAATAAAGCCTTTTCTTACGATATCCCACATGATACAGTCGCCTCACTTCAAAGAATTTTTTTTTTAACTTTGCCTCGGTGTTATTGTCCCACTGCTGGGCAAAGGCTTCCCCCACTTCAGTCCAGACTTTTCGGTCCTGGGCTACCTCAGACCACTCCGGTATATTATATATTTGACGAGATCGTCCCGCCAGCGTCTTCGCGGCCTACCTCGACATCGATGTCCATCAGACATCTGCTGGCACCCATTCCGTGGCGATTCTTGCCCACCTATCCGGGTGCATGCGGCTGATATATCCGGCCCAGCTCCACTTTAACTTTGCTGTTTGGAGCGCAGTCACTTCAAAATATGGACCCCCATTTCTTGTATAAATAAAAGTCTTCGCGGATGAAGTCGAAAGCAAAAGCTAGTGGTTAATCAATATATTATCAGAGCCATATAAAAACCGGCCAAGTGCGACTCGGACTCGCGCATGAAGAGTTCCCAGTTCTATAAAAACGGCAAAAAAACACGTTTGTTGTATGGGAGCCCCCTTAAATATTTATTTTATTCAGTTTTTTAGCATATATTTGTTGTTATAGTGGCAACAGAAATACATCATCTGTGAAAATTTCAACTTTCTAACTATAACGGTTACGATACAGCCTGGTGACAGACGGACAGACAGACGGACGGACAACAAAGTCTTAGTAATAGGGTCCCGTTTTACCCTTTGGTACGGAACCCTAAAAAAGGGTTAAAAATAACAAGGCAAATAAGTAGGCCAGAGTTCCACCCTCGCCTCTCGCTCCACTGACGTCACCAGAGTTTAAATAAAGAAGCGAGCCAACCGCAACTAAACCGATTGGTCAGAAACTGGACCATAGATAATGAGTAGACCATAGACTAATGAGCTGAGCTTACGTCGTCGATCAGGCATGGATTGAGGCGCTTACAGCCTACTTTGATCATAGGAAGGGAACGTTTCGCTCCACTGGCCTCTTAATTACACAAAAGAGTCAACGGAGTGGTGCTAAAGAGGTTTTTGTAGGGTTGACTGGCCAGTCGCTGTGATGGGCTTTTCTTTATGAGCAATTTTATTATTATGTAAATAAAAACAAAACAAGCTTGTAGGCCCTTACACAAGGTGTCATTTTATTAACACAGAGCCGAAACATGCGTAGTTTATTCGAAATCGAATGTTGTAAATCACTATGATCAATCATCAAAAAATCAATCACTTGTAGATATTATGAGGTTGTACACTAAATACACTATACCCCCTTATACCCTATCTACGTACAAAGGTAGGTACATACCTAGACAGTGGTAGATACATACCGGCTATTGTCGATCTTACTTAGATATCTCCACAAATAAAACCGGCCAAGTGCGTGTCGGCCTCGCAGGCTGCGGGTTCCATAATACAATTTAAAAAAAAAGTTGTACTTACGGACCCTCGGTATATGATTACTAGTCGCGCTTGAACATTTTTTATTTTGTTGTTTTACTATAAAGTAAGCCATAGGACAATCAAACCAAGTGTGATGCTTGTATGTTGTACCGTTTTTGCGATAGGTAGAGAAAGAGCAATAAGTATAAAAACACGTTTGTTGTATGGTGACCCCCCTTATTTTATGTTAGATACTCAATAGATACTATTTATTTTTTATTGTTTGATCTAAAAAATTCAACTGGCTACCTAAATACGGTTCCAAAGATACAACAATTATTTACAGTTAGGACAGACAAAAAGACGGACAAACACAGCGAAGGCAGAGTCCCGTTTGGCAACCTTCGAGTACGGAACCCTAAAAACACTAAAAATACCTGATAGTAATATTTTTCCTCCCTAAAAAGGGGACATTCCAAAATAACAAGAGTTGGTCATAAATTCCGGTGTAGAAATAAGTACCAACTAATCATTAATGGAACAGCAGCAATAGGGTATTTCACAGTGAAGTTGTGACGCCATACAGACAAGTTGGAAAACGATATGAAAATTGCTTATTACAATATCATCGACCCATCGAGCTTTTGGCATTAAGGGTGGCATTAATAGTTGTCAGCTCAAGCTCGAATCAAGTAGATGATCTCAGAAAACATAAAAGCTCACGTCAAGCCTTGGCTAATGTCTAAAGCTTGAGTAGCTGTCAGCATTATTAATAGACAGTAGCTTGAGCTTGACATTGACATTGGCCAAAGTCTAAAGTCAGTGATTTTGTTTTCTGAGATCACCTAAGAACTTGAGCTGACGACTAAGTATTAATGCCACCCTTAGATACTGTAGAGTGCCCAGTCCCCGTAGCATGACTTTTATCGAGGCGGATTTATCCAACAAAATGGCGGTTTATCAGCATTTTTGACGTCTCTAGTGGGTTATATATTGCTTTCGACGATATATAACCCACTAACGATATATATTGCTTTCGACGATATATAACCCACTATAGACGTCAAAAATGCTGATAAACCGCCATTTTGTTGGATAAATCCGCTTCGATAAAAGTCATGCTCCCCCCGCTGCCCTAGATAATGGACAACATTAAATAATAGACAAGATAGAGCAATAACTGTTAAATCCGGGACATGGCCGAGAGAGCTGTACCTACAAGTTGTAACATTATAATAAAGAAGTGATTTAATTCGTGATCTGGTGTTTAAATACGGACCTACAGATACCTACGACAAGCAGCTTTACACCGAAAAGATTAGAATAATATTTATAAAAAAATTGCCTAAGAGCAAACACCGAATTTGATGTGATAGCTAACAGTCATATCGGAGGTAAACAAAACTATCATTAGGGGTAATCGATGGATATGTCAACATGCCCGTATGCAGGGTTACTAATGACAACCAGTCATTTGTCAGTAGTTTTTGTACGTACCTAAGTGGGTACAGATGGGCGAAGATAAATGTAGTAATTTGAAGATTGAAACGTTGGCTACATGTTAAGAACCTATGCGTCGAGGAAAAGTTTGTAAGTATGTATGTATGTAGAGTAATCTCCAAAACTACCAGTCTGATTTTAAAAATTCTCTAGTGGGAAGCTACGTTATCGCTGAGTGCTATAGGCATTTTTTTTTGTGATAACGGGAATAAAAATTAGTATAACTAGGACAAAGTCGCGGGCAAAAGCTAGTTTTATAAAAGACAAAAAGCCTCCTATATCCCATTATCCTCGACGACATTGAAATCATCCATGAAAATGTGGCTTGGTCCTACTTATCGCGGCTATGCGAACGCCACAAAGTAGGTAAGTAGAACAGGGCCCTTAGCCTGTAACGCAATGGCGGGTCAATGGCGTCCCGGCAGAAGGACAAAACCGGGCTCTCCCCGTTTTTCTCCTACAACCAGAGAACTAATCCTCTAGAATTAGAATCAAAATATTATTTGCTGTACTACAAAAACATTAAAAGGACAGACAGCGTTAGCAAATCGTAATTGAAGTCGTCACCTGACAGCCCATTTTGGCACCATTGTGTTACAGGCTAAGGGCCCAGTTTTAAGTAGCCCCTCGATTGTGAAGGTGAAAACCTAGGCACAACTAGCGCCGCCAAAGGACTATATTATAGCCGCTTTTTGGATATTTGGAGCCAAATCTGACGACATATCACCGAGGGGGGAAATAATTAGATACCGTAATCTGGGGTGTTTTGCAACTACAGGGGTGTTTAACAACACTTTCAAGAATAAAGTAAAGAAAGATTTTTAAGCAAAATCTATGCCTAAAGTTCAATAAAAAAGTTACGTGTCTATGGTCAATACTTTTTTTATTTATTCTGACAACACTACTTGATGACAGCTGTCAAAGTAAGTAAAAAAAAATGGCTTTTTTGAAACTGACAGTTTGCTAACGAAATTTTGTGGAAA
Organism: Zelleria hepariella; assembly: GCA_949319315.1. Lineage (NCBI taxonomy): Eukaryota > Metazoa > Arthropoda > Insecta > Lepidoptera > Yponomeutidae > Zelleria > Zelleria hepariella. The sequence continues at coordinate 16,431,970 of OX439386.1, read as the reverse complement.
AAAACTTTATTGTTTTCGGCAGGAAAAAGGGCAACAAGATCAGTTTTTCTGTGGTATTCTATGGCTTTTGTTCATCGTTAACAGGATACGACAAAGAGATAAGCTTTACATTGAGTATTTTAGGAGTTTCTGTACACTTAAAATTAGAGGGTAGTATTTTATTGCCAAAAGGGTGATTAACAACGCGCTATGGGGTCACTAACAACGACATGTGGGGTCACTAACAACGACACGTGGGGTGAATACCAACGACTTATGGGGTCAATAACAACACTTCTTATACTTTTTGAAACTGTTACTAATGACCCCATATCTCGTTTTTAATGACCCCAGTCAAAGTCTGAATTGCAACACGCAATCTTTTAATGGATAATTTATTCAAACAAATAGTTAAACGTATTGGGGTCACTAGAAACGAAAAAACTATCCAAGACTCGCATCTATAAGTTATTACTTGAAGGATTCAGCTCGGGTTTGCAAAAATTTACGGCATTAAACCTTGAAACATGTTGTTATTCACCCCAGTTTACGGTACGTGATATTTTCCGATCCCCCCGCGTTGAGCAACTGACGTTTCGTTTTTAGCAAAAAACGCATCCAAAAAGAAGATTTTTTTTCCATTGGCGGCGCTAGTTGTGCCTAGGTATAGGCCTTAAGAGGCCCCTTCAGGACCGTGGGAACTCGGCGATGGCCAAGCGCGTGAAGCACTGTTTTCTTTAGCTGTTTCACCCAGAGCGAGACGGGGCGCGGGAAAAGTGAGAGGCAATGCGGCTGTACTCGTATGAGTCTACGAGTGTTCGTGTCCTTTCGCGAGTATGTAGTTATAGTTGTAATGTAATAGATCTATTTTCCCAAATTTTTTCGTAGTTCAGCTGCCATTTCTACATTATTAGCTATTTCAAAAATCTTTTTTTATCTGACAAGTACAATACATTATTGATGTCCCCAAGGTAGTTCGACTCCAATAGACAGTGTAATAATGTAAGTAAATAACAGCTGAAAGTAACCCCTTTTTCGGCGCGAAAAACGCATCGCTCTAATTTCTTTCAGGCTATTTTTTTTTATTATAAAAACTATTTGCGAACCTCCGTATTGGTCATCTACTGATATTTAATAAACCAAGTTTCAGCAAAATCCAGCATGTAGGTAGTTTAGAAATTAAACCGGAACTAAGTTTGTATGGGAAAATCGTGCTCCTACACCCTCTTAATGGACGCGCCCTTACGCGAGGCGCGCTTACAATGGTTTTGCAGTAAATCTATAAGAGCTAACTACAAAAACAGATTCTCAACATTCATAGGCCATGTCTCAGTTTAGTATGGTCGTTGCAATTTTGCTTTTTCTATTTCAAAAGGAGAGTTTCGCTGAAAACAATGAAAATGTTCTCTCGAGGCAGAAACGGTAAGATTTTTACTTTCGTACCTACCTATACTACTTATTAAAATTGTATGGCCGTACGGAACCATCAAGGTGCGAGTCCGACTCGCACTTGACCGGTTGTTTTTATTAAGTATTTATTTATGGACATTACAAAAACTAAGGCCTTTGCATCTACGTAATGAGATGATGTATACAGCGTCCAGTGGCACCTTCACTCACACCAGAAGGGTGAAGAGACCACCCGGCGCTGCAGTGCCTGGGACATTGTTTTTAGATGGAGCATGCTCTATACCATGGACATTAGACTTGCATGACATATTTAGGTACCAAGGCTACATCTTAGTTTATTATAAAGATTTTTTTATTTACTTACTTTATTATAAAGATTTTACTTTAGTTGCAGTCTCCTTTTTTACTAGCTTTTTCCCGCGACTTCGTCCGCGCAGACTTAGGGTGGTATTCTAGAACGCTACTTAAACTCAGTTCAAACTACAACGCTACTTAAACTCTGTTTAAACTCCGTTCAAACTAGAAAGCTCCTTGAACTCTGTTTAATCTTAGTTTAAGTGGAGTTTAGTTGTGTAGACTGTCGATAAAACAGTGCATGTTTTGATTTGAATATCCCTCCTTTCATACAAAAACATGCACTGTTTTATCGACAGTCTGAACTCTGTTTAAACTGAGTTTAAGTAGCGTTCTAGAATACCACCCTTAGTTTTTTTTTCCCCGTTACACAATTGATAAAATTTGCCTATAGTAGGTACTCTGCGATAACGTAGCTTCCCATTAGTGAAAGAAGTTGTAAAGTCGGATGAGTAGTTTTGGACATTAGGTACCCCCTACATACATACATACCTACTTATAAACTTTTCCTCTATATTATAGGTATTAGTGTAAATTTCTGTGTTGTGTCCATCAACCGTTCCAGTTGCATCGTAGTCCAGAAGCAGTCGGGCACGCACGGCGACAGTAACGAGGGTGGTGATGATGATGATGATGATGATGAAGCTGAAGAGTACAAAAAACCGAGACCCGAGCCGAAAGGCACGACCAGTGGGCTTAACAACGAGAACTTGGATGTTGAGGTGAGAATATGGGTATCTCAGAAGCAAGATGTGGTACATGTTCCACTTGCTGGGCAAAGGCCTCTCAGAGAGAGAGTTCGAGGTTAATCACCACGCGTGCTCAGTGCGGATTAGCGATTTTCGCGTTGAGGGTATCTATATTGCCTCATTCGCTGGTTTTCTCACGATGTTTTTCTTCACCCTACATCTCAGAAGTATGTAGGTATAACGCTTGCCATGAAAGAAGAGACTGAGGGTGGTATTCTAGAACGCTACTTAAACTCAGTTCAAACTAGAACGCTATTTAAACTCTGTTTAAACTCAGTTCAAACTAGAACTCTCCTTGAACTCTGTTTAAACTCAGTTTAAGTAGAGTTTAGTAGTGTCCACTTTCGATAAAACAGTGCTTGTTTTGATTTGAATATCATTTGAAGGGAGGGCCCTTCATATCAAAACATGCACTTTTTTATCGACAGTCTGAACTCTGTTTAAACTGAGTTTAAGTAGCGTTCTAGAATACCACCCTTAGGGCCGGTTTCTGAATTGAGAAATTCGCTAAGCAAATGGGTAAATATCATCCTGTCTCTGCAGATTTCTCACAAAAGAGCGTGACAGAGCGATACGTAAGTATGTGCGACAGTCGACACTACCAAACTCTACTTAAACTGAATTTAAACAGAGTTCAAGGAGCTTTCTAGTTTGAACTGAGTTTAAACAGAGTTTAAGTAGCATTGTAGTTTGAACTGAGTTTAAGTAGCGTTCTAGAATACCACCCTAAGTTTCTTGTGCAGGATTTAGATCTGGGAAATTTGTCTTAGGTCTTAAAAAACTTTAGAGTGCGCTCTAGCATTTCATGGTCCGTTTTGTGCAAAAAACTTGTTTTTTTTTTGGCGGCGCTAGTGGACGGCGACCTTCCTCAGTTAAAGACTCATGTTTCCTCAGTTAAAGACTCAACTTTTTTCAGACCATTCCTGTACCACCTTTGAAATACACAAAAAACCCTCGCAAATATGCCAGGAAATCTACGAAAAAGCAGAAAAAATACCCGACGAGGAAAGTTTTATTATGAAACGCATGCAAAAGGATTGAAATGTTTGAATCATTTAATTTTAGTAATAACCATTTAGTAAATTAAATAAAAATCGGACTATATTATAGTAATTCGTATTTTATTACAGAAATTCATACTTTTGTTTTATTTTTCACCATAACTCACGTCTATTAGTTTAAGAATTGTCTACCAACAGTTCAATATCTAGTCATCGTTGTCAATACCACATTTTGTAGGGTATGAGACTAAACTGTTGGTAGATACGGTCATCTATAGTGTACCCAATTATCACAAACATATATCTAGTACATTTTGCTAAAAACAAACCACACCCAAATAACTTAATCCTTTTCTTATTTGAAAAAGCTAATAAACTACTTTTGGCAGTATCAGAATTATTGAAAACTTAGTAACTAGCAAACAGTTTAGTAAAATTAACAGGTAAGTATCTTTACTTTGTTCGATTGGTAACACAGAGTCTAAATTCAATGCACACATAAATCGATGGCTCCTACGTAAACTACCGTATCCCACAAAATGGCGATTTTCATGTTTTTCGTGTTTTGTCATTAGATGATTATTCCGCATGTATCCCAAAAACAAAAACTTAATAATACTCAAAAATGAAGATTTTTTCAGACGTAAATTATCGTATGTTGATCACGGGCGCGCCGTAAACTGTCGTATTGACCTCTTGCGGTAGTTTACGTGGGACACATTGCATGCTACGCCTATCGTAAGTATATCTTACCATACTCTACGTGGGAAGTACGTAGATCTGAGCTTGTGTTTTGTGATGAGGCATGTTCTTAGTAAACATGTTAAGTATTCAGTTTTGTTAGTTTCACTGCGTTTTCTATCAGTCTTGTTCAAAACTATAGTATGTAAAACATACGATTACGTACGTTGATTTTTCGAGGGGGTATGCTATGGTATGTTACACATACCATTTTGTACGACGTCGATAAAAAGTGATGTTGTATCGTATGTAACACATACGATTATTTACTTGGTTTATATGAACCTGTTAACTATTGTATGTGTCACTTAGATTTATTTACGTTGCAATATTAGGCTGAGCTTATGAAAATATCTTACAGATACGATAGTTTGCATGGAGGTTGAACAAAAAAAATTAGATCGTTTATTCAAATATTCAAATAATTCAAATTGTTTATACCACATAAAGCAAATTTGATTAATAATAACGTCTTTTTTATGTTAAAAAAATATTTTTAGTACAAAACCATCACTGAAATTTACTACTTATTAAACGGATGGAACAAACTAAAAATCTAAACAAAACCATAGCATAAAAGTTTCCGCTTTGTGTATCGTATGGTAAAAACTAATATACTTACTTCATGATGGTAAGTTACACGCTACTGTATGGGACCTTCACTTTTACTAGAGTTATTTTTAACAAGGATTTGAAATGAAACACGGATGCGGTTTCTTATAGACTGACCAACCGTTTTTACATGCATGCTTGAGATACGCCTTGGTTAACGATGAAATTTCAGTTACCTGGGTTCTAAATTTCCGAGATTCAACTCGGCGTAGGCAAATCAATACCAATAGAAGCTGATCACCAAACACATGAAGGTAACAAGAAATTCATTTATAAAATATATTTTTTACTAAAGATACAAACACTCTCCACAAAGAAGCTTCAAAACAAAGATTAAGAGATCCTCATTTGGTTCATCAAATACTCACAAACTTAGATCCTAAGGTTTTAAAAAGGCCCAATCTTGGGGTATTTTGCAATAGACTTTTAGACTGAAAACCTGTTCATAGCCTGTAAGTTAATAAATGAAATTATTAAAATCATAGATAAATCTGTATTTATTCTTGAAAAAGACGACCAAAAATGAAACCCAGCTCTGGTGATCCTCGTTTACTGACTGAATTATTTACAATTGTTTGGAACACTAGAATTTTACCAATCTTTCAAATTTAAATTAAAGCCAAAAAGAAAAGAGGCGGTGTCGGTTGCCAACATGGCCCCCGACGGTGTGATGCACCAAATACCTATTGGCCGGCAACCAGCAACGCCACCTTGCGCGACGGACGTCGCAGCACACCTCCTCCCGTCGTAGCGACATCTACGACCCTGACAATCCCATCCTTGCCCGGATAGGTCGCAGCTATTCGGCCACGAGGCCAACTGCTTCTAGGCAGAGTTCCATCCGCTATAAACACCAGGTCGCCAGTTTTCAGCTGCCTTGATTTCGGTATCTCTTTGCGTGGGACGAGCTGCGGCAGGTACTCCTTAACAAAACGCTGCCAGAAGTGATCGGCAAGCCTCTGCGCCTTTCTCCAATGTGCACGTTTATACAAGTCTGCGTCATCAAAGAGTTTCGTCTGAGGGCCACCACTGGAGCTCCCAATGAGGAAGGAAAAAGGAGTAATTGCGTGGTCCGAGTCCTCGTCGACTGGTACATGCGTGAGTGGTCTAGAGTTAACGACGCACTCGGCCTCTAGAAGGAGGGTGTGTAGGACCTCCTCTTTTAGTGTTCGGTCTTTGAGTGTTACTGAAAGAGCGTTCTTGACGGATCGTACCATACGCTCCCAGCATCCACCCATAAAGGGCGCGGACGGCGGCGTGAAGTGCCACACGATCTTTTCATTCGCGCAGAAGTTGAAAAGTTCTGGAAGAATCTTGACTGTGCCAACGAAAGATGTTCCATTGTCAGAGTAAATGTGGGATGGGCAGCCTCTTCTTGCTATGAAACGCCGTAAAGCCATCAAGGCAGAGTCCGATGTGAGATTATCAACGATCTCAATGTGAATTGCTCGAATCGTCATGCAGGTGAAAAGGGCAATCCACCTCTTCGCAGTCCGCCTGCATATGGAAACGTTTAAGGGCCCAAAGTAGTCTATACCAACGTGGGTAAAGGGACGCTCGTGATGCGCCAATCTAGCCTCTGGCAAATCTCCAGTGGGTGGAATTACAGGCTTGGTTTTACGGTTCTGGCAGACTTGGCATCTCTGAGATATTCTTCGCACGGCTGGTCTCAGGCTAAGAATAAAGTACCTTTGGCGCAACTCGTTCACCACCAGCTCGTGGTTCCCATGCGCAAACTTGACATGGTATGAGCTTATTAACAGTCTGGTGATAGGGTGTTTGCCATCAAGCACAATCGGGTGAGAATCAATAGCCGTCGTAGCAGCGGTGCGTCCGGATAGCCGAATAAGCCTATCCTCTCCATACAAAAGTGAAATGTTCTTAAGTCTACTATCGTTCGAGACGGGGCGTGCTGCTTGAACACGAATGAGTTCATCAGGGAATGAATCTAGTTGTGACTGTCTGAATAAATGGATCTCGGCAACGTTGAGATCTGTAACATTAAGCAAACGTAAGTTGGAATGATCGCGCGAAGAATCAGATATTTTAGAATTTCGCAATAACAGAGATCGAAAAACGTAAGCCGATTGATGAACGCGAGCGGTTGCCCTGAGAAGGCGCAACCAGCTGCTAAACCGCTGATGGTTGGCGACAACCGGTGACAGGGTTGGAAGTTGCGTCGTATAACCGACTAAAGCTCCAGTCGCATCAGAAAGTTTTTTCATTTCTTCCGTGACCGGAGGAACATTGCATTTTGGTTCACTGGGCCACTGGTTTTCAGGTAGCAGAAGAAAGGCTGGGCCAGTAAACCAACGTGAACACAATGAAAACTCCCCGTTGTCCCGAGTAGCGTCGTCGGCGATGTTTAGAGCTGTAGGAACATATCTCCAATCGCGAACATTAGTAGTTTCAACAATCTCTCCAACACGAAACGAAACGAAAGCTTTAAACATGCAGGCGTCGCTACGGAGCCATTTTAAGACTGTAAGGGAGTCAGTCCAATAAAAGGTAGCATTAGGTTTTCGTGTATGTGCGTCTGTAATATAGACGCTATAACGAGCGGCGATAAGGCCCGCTTGTAATTCCAATCTAGGGATTGATACAGGTTTAAGGGGCGCTAGGCGACCCTTTCCCCCAATGAGAGACAAGCTTACGCCGCCGTCTTCATAAGTAAAACGCCAAAAGGCAACACAGGCGTAAGCTCGCTCACTAGCGTCCGCAAATAAATGTAACTGAACATCATTAATGGGACTGGTGCTATTCAAATAACATCTAGGAATAGAGCTGTTAGCTAAATTTTGAATTTCGAAAAACCAACTTTTCCAGTTCTGTATCGCAGAGTCAGGTAAACTCTTATCCCAATCAATTCCTAGTTTCCATGTTTTCTGGAATAGCACACGGCCCTTCATTATGATAGGGGTTAAAAACCCTAAAGGGTCATAAATTGACATCAATAAAGATAGAACGGAGCGCTTAGAAAACTTTGTGGGAAGCTTTGGTAGACACTTTATAAAGTAGAGTTTGTCGTCATTTATGCTCCAAGTAATACCTAGCACACGAACTTGCGAAGGGGAGGTTGGGCCTAAACTCACTTCGGACACATCAGTTGCTTGTAGATCTGAGGGAATCGAGACCAACGCCTCTTTGGGATTAGAAACCCAAGACCTCATTTCGAAACAACCCGCTTTGTGAATCATTAAAATCTCAGAGGCTCGCTTAGCCGCCTCTTCATTACTGTCAAAGCTGCCCAAGAAATCGTCCATGTAATGGTCCTCAATGATGGATCGAACAGCATCAGGGTATTCTTGAAGAAATTGACCGGCATTCTTGTTCTTAACCCATAGTGCGGTACATGGACTGGATACTGCTCCAAAAATCATTGAGGACATACGATATTCTTGCAGTGGTAGGTCTGGGTTATCTCTCCACAAGAAGCGCTGAGAATCTCTATCCTCAGGTCTAATCTTGATTTGGGGAAACATTTCTCTGATGTCTCCTGATAGAGCAACTAAACGTTCTCTAAATCTCATAGCTATGGAAAGCAATGGCTGAAGTAGGTCAGGACCGGTTAAAAGAAGTGAGTTGAGGCTCACTCCAGCACACTTCGCTGCCGCGTCATGGACTACACGCAGTTTCTTTTTCTGTGGATGTACAACTCCAAAATGAGGAAGGTACCACGGCATAGGGCCTGAAGGTGGTCCTTCACAAAACTCGGCATAGCCCTTACTAATCATACCTTGTATGTTTTGTCTGTAAGCGTCTGCATAAGAGCTATCTTTAGCCATCTTGCGCTCGAGACTAGTGAAGCGGGCTAAAGCTAGCTCACGGCTCTCAGGGACAAAAGAAATATTATCTCGCCATAATAGCCCGGTTTCGAATCTACCCGAATCTAAACGCTTGGTTGTATCTTCTAGGATCTGTAAAGCACGTTCGTCAGTGGCACTACGGTGATCCACCTTCGTTATTCCGATAGAATCCAATTTAAAGTAATCTTTGACAAGAACATCTAGCGAAGATTCATCATCGCCAGCCATGGAGACGTGATTGACGGATGCCTCTACATTAGGTCTATACGATATGTAGCCGAACAAGACCCATCCCAAGGGTGTGTGGGCGGCTGCCGGCTGGCAACGAGACCCACGGCGGACGGCTTTGGGGAGCGTCACCTGCCAGTTATCAGTGCCTATCAGCAACATCGGCTTAGCAACGTCGTAACAGAGTTCGTCCACCAGGTCTGACAAATATCGATACTGGACAATATCATCTAAATGCGCCGACTGACTAGCTATACCTAGATTTGAAATGGATCGCGCACTTATGTTGAAAGTGTCCGCACTATGGCGGCCCTTGACTTGAATGTCAACATAACTTACCTCACATTGTCTAGTTAAACCGCCAATACAATCAATATTTAATTTACTTGTAGAGCCCTTGGCCCCCACTAAGTCCGCCACTGACTGGTCTAAAAGGGTTACCGAGCTTCCATCGTCGAGAAGGGCATACGTGTCTATGCTACATAGAGGCCCGGTAATGGTGACCGCTATCACTTTGAGAAGTGGCTTGAGACTGGATAATTTGGGAGGCGAAATGCTATGGGCTACGATTGCTGATGGCTGTTTATCTTCAAAGTTAGCAGAGTCGTTACTAGTGCAGGGAATTTGTATTGTAGACTGTACCTCCAAACTTGAAGAGGTTGACGGGCTCGACTGTACTTCCACATGAGCTGTTGTAGCCGATTGAGACCTGTGTAGAAGTGTATGGTGCCGATTCTTGGCCGTGCAGCCTTCTACTGAGCACCTTTTCCTGCAGCCACTATATTGGTGAGATCCTTTCCTCAAACATTTTCGACAAACCTTGTTTGTTAGCACCCATTGCCAGCGCTCGTCCAACGAAAGAGATTTGAACTCACGGCAATCGCTGACGTTGTGTTTATCTGTGTTGCAATACAAACAGGTATGCGAACTTTTTGGTTCCTCGTCGACTGAAATAGAATATATTTTGTCTTTGACGGGCTTGACAGGTTGACTTTTGACAGTTGTCGACTCTGGCGAAATAAAACCAAATTTAATTTGTAAATCAGCTTCGTTCTCTAGAAAAGCCGCTAGAATCTCTAGTTTGAACAAGCCAGAGCCAACTCTTGCCATTGCAAAGTCAGCCCACCTAGCTCTGAGGAGAGGAGTCAGTTTTCCGATGACTGTATTTACCAGTTCGGGAGCTGCGAGGTACTCGGGCTGATGGAGGAATCGTATCACCTCAACACAGTTCCGGATTCGGCATGCGAAGACAGTGAGGTCCCGTGGGGCGTCGTACGCGTTGAGCCTTGGAAGACCTCGGACGAGAGCTAGCTGCTGGAGGACTATGTGCTCAGGCTGGGCGAACCTGGTTTCCAGTGCAGCCATTACTTGCTCCGGATTGTCGGCAGAGGCGAGGAGTACGGCGACGGCTTCGTGCGCGGGACCGTGGAGGGCAGCAGTAAGCCTGCTGATGTTGTCACACGGAGAAAAACTAGCCTTGGACTGCTCAAAGGCCCTCTTGAAAGGAAGCCAGTCCAACGCGCGGCCTGTGAATTTAGGGATATCACTCACCCGTATCTTCTTCTTGCCAAGGTCTGCAATCGCGTTCGCCAATAAAGTTATATTGTCTAGTGTACCTTCATTGCTAGTTTTATTTTTGTTCAAATTACAATAGTCATCACTACAGTGGTGTGTGCCTAACATAGGTAAATGTGAAGTGGTGTTTCGGTCCGTAGCATTCTCACAAAGGCGCCCGCCGCCGCACGGGAGAGCTGTAGAGTGCGGCTGGGCGAATGCTTGAGCTGCGGCAGGCTTAGGCCCGGGCATTGGGCACCGGGAAGCAGCTCCGGCCTCAAACGTAGTAAACGCGGCATCGCGCAACGACGGACGTGTTGGCGAAGCGGGTAGTAAATGGGCGTGGCCATAGGCCGCGCCGTGGTTTGTTTCCCTGCAAAGGGTCTGCACTGGATTAATATGTTCTGAATCTACAATACTTTTATGAGAGTCAACTAACCATTTTTCCACGTAATCTCCTCTGCAGCTGCTGCGGGAGGCAGTGCTGGCAATGGCAGCTAGTTCTGCCTGCAGCTCGAGATCCGCCAGTGCTTTTTCACGTGCAGCGCGCTGGGCGCGCTCTGCGGCGCGGTCAGCTTCGATCTCCTCGTCGATTTGGGCCACACGCCTAGCATGTTCCAATCTTGTGGCAAGCTGTTGCGCCTTCACAGTATTGGTGGAGCGCACGCTGGATTTAGTGCGTGGCTTCGCTGCGGTACCTTCGCTAGTAGAACGTGATTGCCGCACAAGGGTGCGGTCTAGCGACTTCGGTACTGAGTCGTGAGGAACGAGCGGCGAACTGTGTGCAGCGATAAGTTGAGGTGTGCTGGACGATGCTGGTGCATGGGCACCGGGTGCAAGGGCACCGGAAATAGAGGCACCGTCACTGGGTATAGGAGCACTACCCTCGATAATAGGCACTGGCACTGGGTTCACTATTAACTCGTTTGTTTGCTGGGTTTTTGACTGAGCTCTGGTTATTATGGGCATGTTTGCATCTTCAAATTACTTCTGACACCAATGAAAAAGACGACCAAAAATGAAACCCAGCTCTGGTGATCCTCGTTTACTGACTGAATTATTTACAATTGTTTGGAACACTAGAATTTTACCAATCTTTCAAATTTAAATTAAAGCCAAAAAGAAAAGAGGCGGTGTCGGTTGCCAACAATTCTGAATGAATTATTTTGGCCAGTTGGATGGACTCAAGACTTGTTAAGAACTGTGCCTGTATGCTTGACAAGCTCAGCCATCACCATGAATTTCATTTAGCCTAGTTTCTAGACACGCACGGCAGTGTTCATATGCATGGTAACGAGAAGATGTTAATGGATCAGTGGCCTTTATATAGACGGTGTATGAACGCTTCTAAGTATGAACACAATAGTAAGCCAAACTGAAACTCCGATCTGCATGGTGTATTGTATATTCCAAAACTTTCATTGGTGCGTAAGATACCTACAGGTTTGGCTTGGCTTCTTTTACTAAGTCTGGATAATAATAGGTGAAATGTCTGACTCATCTTTGGATCACAAAGTAACCAACAACCACCACAACCAAAGAGTATTCTATCTGTCAATCTACGCCAGCGAAAATACACGTCTGAGTCTGAGTGACTGCTGTAGTCTTCTTGGGATAACTATCATGGACTCCTAAGCTTGAAAGTTTAGGTAAAGTTTAGGTCTTAGCCTTTTGCATGTCCTGAGTAAGAATAGAAAAATTACTGATACAAGTTATCCCGAAACACGGCACTGAAGAATAACTATGTGACAACATCATCCTAAATTTCCAAATACGAATATCCAATACAGATTCGTTAAAATTTACAGGAATTCTTAAGATTGTTAATATCTTACTAATTTACAGTCTTTATTTCCAACTGTCCTCTTCAAAACTGTAACCGCTATGGTGTTTGGGAAAAAAATACTGCGTTTACCACCTCAGTGGCAAATATAAATTTTATTTCCCAACCTTCCTTTTCGAGCTCATCAACGGATAATATCAGGGTTGGTTAGCCTAAAGTACTTCTTAAACTCTTTAGAGTTTATGCAAGCCTTTAAAAAAAAACCCAAGTTATGAGAAAAGCACTGAGGCAGAGAGTATACCATTGGGTACTACTACTTTATGTAAGTCTAGTACTTTTTCATTAAATATCTTGAAGTAATTGGAAAGAATAAATAGTTGATTCGGTCGTGAGCTTCAAGGGAACTGTTAAAAATTTTAATTACTATTTGCCAGGGTGGTAAACACCACTAATTTTACCCAAGTCCCCACCCCAGTGGCAGTTTCGAAGGAGACAGTTGGGAAAATAGGAAAACTATTAGGTATACAAATTGATTAGTGGAATGGAACATAAGAAAGTATGAAAAGTTATTTCATATAAATGTTTCTTTAAAATTTAGGTTTAGGTTCTACTAAATATAACGAATGAAGTAAATATTAATTAACACTTAGATAACCCTCTGGTCCCATTTAAAATTTTAATATTTCTCCATGTATTTACTGAATTAATGTTACATACCATACTATTTTTCATATGATTTACAAAGTAAAAAACTGTAAGTGCCACATACATGTAATTTTGCCTGCGATTTATCCATGTAAAACATGGTATGTGAAACATACGATATTTTCAGTCACCTCATCCACGCCATAAAAAATGGTAAGATTAACATACGATATTTTCTTACTTCGTTACCCCGTCGTAAAGAATCGTAACAACAATATCTCCAAAAGCATTCAAAATACAGCTTTTACTTTAGCACATAAAAATCGAACCCAAAATAACCTACTTATGGTAAAAATTTCAAACCAAAAGCTTTAAAATCAAAAGAACGGTTAAAGAAAACATCTTTAAATGGCTCTCCTGGAAAGTTAGCTTTTTCAACATACGGTAGTTTACGTAGGAGCCATCGAAATACAACTTTCCTTAATTCGTAAAACTAAAAATAATATTACCTACCTATTGCTGTAGAATTATTTTCTTACAAATAGATAAAGTGCAAAAGACAGTCCACGTGGTAGGTACAATCAGAGACACGCTAGGATACACCTTTTTCTTGTTGTTTTTTGTCGCTGACCATACGTGAATTTTGTTACAATGAGACACTCAATTATTTTAATATTTAAAGTACATTTATACACGGACTAGAAGAAAATAAGGACTCTGCGCTCCATTTTGAGGCCTTAAAAGATATTGCCATTAGACACAAATTTAATAGAATATGAAGTATACAACTTGAGATAGACTTGAAACAATTACAATTAAATAGTTATAAATAAAGACTTTTCTAATAATAATATTTAGTAAGAAGAACAATGAATATTACGAATATTTTGATACTCAAATTTTCCTATTTTTATTTAATTTAAGAAAAATACATATAATTTTGGTACGTATTTTATTAAGCTTCACTCCTTTTCTATGCATGTTTTTTTATATCATACTTTTCTTTAAAGGAATAATATACATACACGTTTATTAATCCACGAACTTTAGAAATTATTTGACGTAACGATGGTGTAGTTCTGAGTTCAGTAAGACAAGTTCGGAAATATTCAATGCAAAACAAAAACAAAGTTACGGATAATTTTGCTAAAAATACCTAGAATGATCAGATCCTTGTAGGTTAGGGTGTCCCAGGCTATAAGGGAGATTTTTTTTTTCGCGAAATCAGATACGCATACCCTCTATATTTTTTCTATTTGACCCTAATAACTCAAATACAAAATATTAACTTGATTGGATAATGATAACCCGTGCCGACTTGAAGCCAAAGTTTAGAACTTAAAATTTGTACTGAGCTTGTATGGGCGGATACTTGACTTCGATATTTATCTCGAAATAAGAATTCAATAATGTCTGTTAATGTATATTTAGTGAGTACCTAACATAAAACAAATAGTATTATATAAACGTCAATCAATTTATAGTAGTTTTTAGTACTTTGAAGATCAATGATTGCAGTTTTTCTCTATGGCACTGAATTTTATCAGGATCGATATTTTTCTGGTTTTTCCAAAACTTTTTTAAGAGTGAAACATCAGGGCTTGTTGTCATTTAGCTGACTTTAGCTTCAAAACATCGCGGCAAGCAAAAATAAGCATTTTATAAAAGGGGTTTTCCGATAAGGTTCAACTAAAGTAGTGTTGTGGGCTAGTTGTGGGAAATTAATTTTTTTCGATTTGGTAGCTAAGCTGAGCTATTTTTTTTGTTGAACGATTTTTGTTTTACACCACTAAAACATTGTATTCTGTATTCTTCTCATTGTTCGAAACAAGTGAATAATAATAAATCAACTGATAAAGTGTTTTGCTCGGAAAAACCAGTGGTACTGCACCAAAACAAATTTTTTGGCCATATCTCATAATCAGCTGATTTATTGTTGTTCTGTTGTTTATAATAATCAGCAAAATACTGTTTTATTGACGTGGAACAGGAATCACCGAACAAAAAAGCTACAAAATCGAAAAATCCGTGAAAATTTAATTTTCCAGCCACACTACTTTAGTTAAACCTTACGGCGCATTATTTCCGTCTCTCCGTATGAATTAATGATTTTCTTGCTGGAAACTCGTCATTATTCTGCTCAAAGGCCTCAATAATAGCCTCAGGGATACACACATAATCTCTAATACTTAGCTGACCTCTATCTAATGCTGCTGCTAAGATATTTTTTGTTTTGTTTGCATTTTTTTGCAAGTCCTGTAGGGCTTTTTATAAACCTAGAAGTTTTTTTTCGCAACTATGTATCTATCGATACGTGCCTTTTCCCAATAGGTAATACATTTGCGAATTGAAAGGTTTGCATTGTCATTGACAGATAAATTCACTTCATGAATATTGTAAAACAATACTGCCAAAATTTGCCCATTTCAAGGAAGTTTTGAACCCGTTAGTTGATGTTTTAAGTCAACAATAAAACAAATATCTCTTTATAGAACTTGGTAACTTCAGTGCCATGAAGAATGCATGAAAAAAAATGCGTTCACTAACAAAAAACTAAGCAATTGCAAGCACATCAATACTTAGCGCGCGCTCTCCATAGTGCGTAGTACTGAGAACTTTCGATCCAAGTCGGCACGGGTTGCCATGATTCTAAGTTCACCAAACTTTATTTCCGTTTGTTTTGACATCATTCGAAAAAAATAAGAGGGTATGCGTTTTAAAAAAACCACTTTGATTTTTTTGGGACACCCTATTGTAGGTACCTACTTATACCTAAATATTTTTGGTCAAATAAATTTGACACATTTCACCCATTACATTTAAATGTATCAAACATTATTTTAGTAATATTAATACAAAATGCCCTAAGGTTTTCTAGCGTTTTTAACAAATAAATTACTAAACTTATTTTAGCTACATATTTTACTAAATAATAATGAATAGTTGTAACATAAATTCGTGCTACTATAAAATAGCGCTACAAAGATAAATCAACTAAGTCCAATACAATTAATTAAAGCTTTATATTTAGCTAATGAACCACACATTATGAACTTATTTGATTTACCTTTTAGAGTTTTTTTTTATATATTTACATTTTAAGAACACAGTTTTGTTTGTATATTTTCTTCATAATACTAGATATTTTGTTATTAATTTTATAACTATAGTACCTTTATTTACGTCACTTACTAAATTCTCCGTTTAGTAATTTTAGGTTCCGATAAACAAGAGCAGCTTTTTAACCGATTGAGTAACAAATTTTAAACAATTAGGCCGTAACGACCGGGCGTTGCTCAATACGTTAAATATAAGCTCTTTGGGGTCTTTAAGGGGATACAGGGAGACTTTAAATTCGTCAGCCAAACCTTGAAGGGTCTTTCTACTGATCGATACAAACAAATTCTGCGAGCCGAAAAAATCGGGGCAAGAAATCCAAAATTTTGCTGCACCAAAATAGAGGGCAATTATTAAATAGCTTTATTCCTGAAACACGTCACTTTTAAATGTGATTTCCAACAACTTTGTTTTACGACTTTTCGTTTAACTCGATCTACTTTTGATTTTTTGAACGTTTCGTTTCTTATTCATTAAAAGTTATACAGGGTGTTAAAAGACCGCCGCCGACAGACCCGAAAGGCACGCATACTAGACACCAAAACAAAGTACTTGTTCGATAAATTATTGCTGGGAAATGATGGTGGTTTTTTAGGTTATAATTTTGAAAAATATTTTATTACGCAATGGACGTGTAACGCACAGAAGTCATATTGCGCAGGCGTTGGCATAAGTTTATAATACTTGAGGTGCCGATGTTTAGCATACATTGCGGGTTGTAATTTTAACGTAATTTTTTGTAAAAAATATTAAAAATATGGCTTCTTGAGAAGAAATGTTAAGTACTTAATACTCAATACATTTCTGCAAAGAAATAGTTTGAAAAGTCCGACTGTGAACCTTAATATTTTGGAAACCGTTGATTTCCCAGACATACTTCCTTGGGCAAAAATGTTCCTTATATTGAGGACAATACGTGGTGTCCCGCCTTGTTGGCGGTCTTTTAACACCCTGTAGAAGTTGACGTGTTCCAGGAAAAGTTACCCTATATGTATAGAAACGTGTGGAACATTCTATTCGGTTGCACCATATAGACAAGTAATATTTCACCTATCTAGGTAGATACCTATCAAGTTGCGCAGCTCGCTTAAGGCGCTGGGCATAGTGAATTAGCCCGCGCGCAAAAAAATGCACAAAAACGATTCCTGTATCAAATACACTAAAAAAAACGAAAATGTTCACATATCAAACCCTAGAATTAGATGAGAGCTATCTTAAAACAGCCAGTTTTGTGTTGATACCCATAGCAGATTGCAAGATATTTTGTTTGAAAAAGAGTGCGCCTCCTATTTATTTTTTTTTTCATCAAAAATATCTTCAAAACTTTTATGAATGTCAACACGAAACTGGCCGTTTTAGATAGGTCTCATCTAATTCGGAAGGCAAAGTTTTTTGTTCGAAAGTCCGTTATTGGCTTAATCTTATCTTTAGACAATATTGAGAAACTAATTTCAATATTTTTTATTTTGGTCCAGTAGTTTTGTTTTTATGCGCTAAAATGTTTTGTTCCTATGACCGCATTGACCGCCAACAGTATGCAGATCGTCGCGTGACGTCATAAAACCGTATCTTTGAAACGTTGTAAAATCCAAACTACTGAACCAAAATAAAAAATATTGAAATTAGTTTCTCAATATTGTCTAAAGATAAGATTAAGCCAATAACGGACTTTCGAACAAAAAACTTTGTCTTCCGAATTCTAGGGTTTGATAAGTGAACATTTTTTTTAGTGTATTTGTACAGGACTCGATTTTGGGCATTTATCTTGGCGCGCTGGCTATTCACTATGTACAGCGCCTTAAAGAATGGGAGAGGATTATTAGCAGGACAAAGTTGTATGGCGTCTTAAGAATGCGGAGACCAAATCCACTAGAAGGTGCTGAGCCAGCTTAAGTACCTAACTTTCAAAACACCGTTCGGTTCTCACTCTCACAGTCTGTCTCCTTCACTGCCGCAGGTTTGGTCCCCTGGATCGGGGTCTCAAACTCGGGGACTATCCCCCGGATCAGGGACTATGCGACAATCTGCACGTGCTTCTTCTCTCGAGGCTCCTTGAGAACGTACGAGGTCGTTCTTCTGAGCGAACTCGCCGAGTCTAAAATAAAATAAAAAGATTTTTAAACAGAGGCTTGATACACCACGTGGTTTGACAATCGCAGTAGACGATTTATTAAGATGAAATACGTCTCACAACTAGCGCCGCCAATGAAAAAAAATATCATATCTTTTTTTTTTATGCGTTTTTAGCAAAAAACGCACCTGCGATTTCTCAACGCGAGGCTTAACTATTTTTAAGACCTAAGGTTTGGATTCCAGATCCTAAAAGTGGCCACTTTTGGCGAGATTCGATTGCATTCGTAGGAAATCCAATCCTGGAATCCAAACCTTAAGTCCTTAAGATATGATTCTTTTTCCATTGGCGGCGCTAGTTGTGAGAGTATAAGGTCTGAGCGCGAGAAGGGACTGGGCGTCATCGGGGCGGCGAAAAGTGTGCGGGAAGCGCGGTCAAGTCTCATTTTTCGCGGCGCGTATTGTAATACGATCGATCGTGCATGACTGTACTCACTATAGTGCGGACAGGCGCAGGAGGGGCGCGCGGGCGACGAGGGGGCGGAGGCCGGCCCTCGCCGCGCGTCCCGCTACCAAACGCGCACCTCCTTCATCTCTATCGCACTCGGGGACGGGTCCTGGATCTGGAGAGAGAGGAGAAATAGGTAAACAAATACAGATAAGGTCAAAAAAATCGCTCGTTACAGAACTTGAACCCGCAACCTCTTGCATACCGTGCAGATGCATTCAGCATTATCATTCGGCAGACTCTTATTGGTGCAGCATCCTTTCCGCACCCTTAGTAGCTCTTATCACGTGCAGTATAAGGGTTTCAATCGAACAAAAAGGGGCATCCTTGCGACGACATGATGCCGCTTCTCATTAATTTGGTCGAAGTAGGTTCTCCACCAACATCAAAGTGTACCACATTTTTTTCTAAAGCACTAACCCATGCTACGGACACCCGTGCTTGTTCCGGGCTCGGTAGCTCAATTGGTAGAGCGCCTGCATGGTATTATGACACTGGAGATTTTTTTTCACTTGACATTTTGAAATCATCGTCAATCAATTCCTGTTATCCCTAATCAGGGACATAGGGCTCTTAAAACAGTTTTCCATTCTGGCCGATTTTGCGCCTTCGTCTCAAGCTCGGATATGCTCATCCCGAGACTGTTTGCTTCCTGTTGCACTGATCGACGCCAGGTAGTTTTAGGGACATTTTGAAATAATCGCCAAAAATCTGTTCCCCGACTGCTGGAATCTTTAGAATTTAGTGTTTTCAAAATTAACAGTACGGTGGACGATGGTGATGGTGATGACAACATTTACCTCGTTATATCTAGAAGGCGCGGCGGGCACGTGAGTGGTGGGGGAGCACCGAGTACAGCCGGTCCGAAGTATAGTCCGGCTGGAGTTGGCCCCGCGCATTGCCGTGCGCAGCTCCTGCGGATCGGAGGACTGGGGTCAGGTGCCTTCTGCTCTTGGGTTAATGAACTTTGTGAGACAAAAAAACTGAAGTACCATTTTGTAAGTAAGCAAGTAACTCTTTCTTGTACAAAAGAAATCATTTACAGGGTAGTTTATAAATAGCTTTATTCCTGAAACACACCAACTTCTAAATGAAGGGCCGAATTCTAAAAGTCCTCAGGTCCATTTTTTTAACAATGCCAATGCCATCGTGTTCAGCTCTTAGTGCTGAACACGATGGCATTGTCAGTTAAAAATGTAAAAAAATGGACTTGAGTGCTGAACACGATGGAAAATGTAAAAAAAATGACTTGAGCTCTTAGTGCTGAACACGATGGCATTGTCAGTTAAAAATTTAAAAAAATGGACTTGAAGACTTTTAGGATTCGGCCCTTCAAATGTGATTTTCAACTAATTTTGATTAAAGGGCAATTTTATTTTTCCAATAAAATAGTAATATTTCCAATTTTTTATTTTAGCAAAATTTGCGTTGCGGTTTATGAAATAGGAGCAGGAGAAAGGTGGTAGAGAGTGGAGGGGCACGAAAGCGCGCAGCGCAGACAGCGATGAAATGTAAAAAAAAATCCAAACTTTTAAAGAATAAGAAACGTTCATTCAATAAAAAGTATTGAGTTACTCGTATTCTAAGGCCCGGTTTCTGAATTGAGAATTTTACTAAGCAAATACTTACGTATCGCTCCGTCGCGCTCTTTTGTGAGAAATCTGCAGAGACAGGACGATACTTACCCATTTGCTTAGCGAATTTCTCAATTCAGAAACCGGGCCTAAAAGTCGTAGAACAAAATTTGTTGACAATCACATTTATAAGATGACGTGTTTCAGGTATAAAGCTATTAAAAAGTTACCATGTATACTTTTTAAGTTTGAGTTTCTTATACAAAATGCTTTTTAAACTTTTACTACTGGGACAGAGTCGGTGTAGTTAGGGTACGGTAGGGTAGTGTAGGGTAAGGCAGGGCATTGTAGGCTACGGTAGGGCAGTATAGAGTACGGTAGGTAAAAAACACAATTTTTTAAATCGAGTCCATGGAATGACAGTTGTTACAAAGGCTTTATCTGTCAGTAGCATACTAGCAACTGTCATTCCGTGGACTCGATTTAAAAATTAGAGTTCTCTAATTTTTAATTCGAGTCCACGGAATGACAGTTAGTTCAAAGGCTTTATCTGTCAGTACCATACTAGCAACTGTCATTCCGTGGACTCGAATTAAAAATTAGAGTTTAGGGTATGGTGGGATAGGGTATAATAGCGTAGGGTAGGGTATGGTAGCGTAGAGTAGGGTAGGGTGAGGTAAGGATGAAGTACTAACATGTCCCATTTCACTGCATAGGGACTGTGTCTCCTGCGAGGCGTGTTTCTTGGTGTTCCAGCAGAACTCCAGGATCGCCACCATGATGGCCAAAGCGAGGCCGCAGAGCAGCGTCACAAACACGCCGCCTGGGACAAAGTGAAAGTGAAATGTTTTTTTATTGCCATACGTGAAATGTTATGAAACAGTTAGTTTTTTCTGAAATATACCTACACCGTGCTATTTTAGTGGTTTTAAAGCCGAAGGAATTTGTTGCACTGGTGATTCTGTCCAAATTCCAAAATTTTACTCCAAAATAAGCGAAAAATAAAACACTTCCCAATACAAATGTATATCTCCAATCGACACCATTTGTATGGAGAAGCGAATTTTTTTGCGCGTTTTGGCATGAAATTTTGTAGTTAGGCTCAGAATCACCAGTGCAACCAAATACCTTCAGCTTTAAAACCACTAAAATAGCACGCTGTATACCTACCTTTAGTTCAAATATTTATATCGTTGAGAATATCACGTTTGGCCCGTGTTATTAAAGAAAACATTTAGGATGAACTTCATAACGCTCGCCCTCTCGGTCTAATTAATACAGTCAAAGCGAGACAACGCTAGGTTTTTAACTCCGTCCTAAATGTTTTCTTTAATAACACCATTGAAATTTTTTATTATTTCATGGGCTGTGAAATCATAATCATAGTATGACTCCCTTCTACTGCAGCTCGAGGATGGCTTAGATTTTGAATTTTGTATTATGAATTTTGATTTTTTTAATTTTGAATTTGTGTCGCCATGGTCTTCCACCACTTGTCTTATATAACAATATAAATGTATGACTCCTTTCTCCTGAAGTTCGAAGATGTCCATTTTGAATTTCGAATTTTGATTACTAAATTTAGAATTTTGTATTTGTGTTGCTGGCCGTACCTACGACTCTTCCTTACCAATATTCTGCACTCCAAGCGGGTTGGCCTTGCTGTCCTTCCCATCACGGTTGCACACGTCGCCGGTGTTCTTCCACCACTTGTCGTACAATATCTGTATGACTCCCTTCTCTTGCAGCTCGAGGATGGCCAGGGAGATCTTGTCGCGCCAGGGGCTCCCCTTCCACGTCGCTATGCCGTATCCCTGGGACACAGAGTTGTTGCCAGTTAGGCGGACTTGCGTCAGTCAGGGTTAGCCAACTAACTCTGAGTTAATGTGACATTTCCATACAATTCAGTTAACTGGCTAACCCTGGTTGAAGCAAGTGAACCTTAGAACCATAGTGTATAATTATGTAATATTATAAAGCGGTGGCTCTACCAAATGCCCTAAGCATAATACCTACTAAGTACGTCTCTCGCTCCCAATTTTTATTAGTTTCGCCAAAGTTTCGCTCACTTCGCTCGCTCTAAATTTATATTCTTAAGCTTACTCTCAACTTATATTAGTACTAACATCGCTCCCGATCTCTTCTCTAATACTGTTTCGCTTGCTCCTTTACATTCTAGAGTTAGCTTCTCTCGCCCTTAGTCTCTATATTTGTAGCTCGCTTTGCTCGCTCCCAATTTTGACCGACCTAACCTAGTATTATGTACTTGATCTCGCTTTGCTCGCTCTCAATTTCTATTCTTCCGCTCGCTTTGCTCGCTATCTATCACCTCAAATAATATAGCGAAAACAAAATCGAACTTAACTTAACCTTGTGATTCACTTTCAAATTGTGATTCCATATAGCTATGAGTACTTTTGTATAAC
Source organism: Zelleria hepariella (assembly GCA_949319315.1). NCBI lineage: Eukaryota > Metazoa > Arthropoda > Insecta > Lepidoptera > Yponomeutidae > Zelleria > Zelleria hepariella. The sequence goes on along the minus strand of OX439386.1, from coordinate 16,409,413 downwards.
AGCTATGTAGGTATAACTATGTTTTTAGTCAATAAATAAATTATTATTATTATTAACCTTAGAGTCAAGCAGCCCCCCGATCTGCGTGAGGTTGCAGTCGCGCTGCACTCGGTGGTCCAGCATGGTGGACTCCATGAGGAATGCGAAGTTCCCCCCCAAGACCCGGCGCACACCCTCCTCGTAGGAGGAGACCAGCGCCGGCGGCGAGGCCGTCGACATGTGCTGCCACATCTGCTTGTAGATGTCGATGTTCGAGTCCTGTTGAGAGGAAAGTTTCGTATTTTTAAGCGACTTCAAAAAAGGAGGTAGGTACACAAGACAGAGTGCGGCCAACGAATTCCTCATAGAGCAAAGCTCGGAGCGGCACGTCAAAGACCCCCATCAGACATCCCAACCCGCGAGGCTGAAAGCTGAGACCCATGGAAAGCGAAGCTTGGAACGGGCCAAACGCCCCAACCGTGATTAAGGTGTCCGAATGAGAAACTAAACTTGTCAGCTATTACGATTCGTGCTGGCCTGCCACTTAGTGTGCTTTTAGAAGTCTATTTAGTAGATATAATATCTATTTAGTAGATATAAGTGGTATGTCAGGGAGGGAAGGAGAGCTCCTGTTAACAATAATAACTTATCAAAAAAATCTAAACAGTCCGACATGCCGAGGGTGAAGACGTCTCAGCATACCAAAAATGTTTGCTCTACTTAGTGCCATTATCCAGAGAGGAAATCGGAAACTACGTTTGTATGGAGAAAACACTACTGTGATATCCTTTTTAATGGAATGTAATAATGTAAATAATTGTTGTAAGTGGGTCAGAACCAGAACACATACCCTGAAGAATGTCATAGTAGACCCGCCATTCAGGGTCCCGTATTGCACAGCACTCTGCGCCGCTAAGTCAGCCGCGCTCTGTATCGGCAGGACTGTCCTTTCCACCGTGAGGAAAGCCGCAAGGTTGGCCGTGTACGAGGATAGGATGATCAGCGTGAAGAACCACCAGATACCGCCCACAATGCGTGTGGAGGTAGCCTGCGGAGGAAGAAGAGAATAGAATTAAGGATAGAAGGTTAGACACTTTGGACACACATAGGTAACTAATCATGTTATTAATTCTCTAAACAATTTCTTCATAACCACAACAACTGACAATTTTTCTTCTAAATGGCTGTATCAACTAGACTTGTAGTAGACATTTTGCAGAAAGTCGGCATTGAGCTACTAAATCGTCTGGAAGGGAAGGGCAAAACCATGAAAAATGGAGATTCCTTCTTCGAGCCCTATGTTTCTGGTAAGGGACAAAAAGATACAATTATCATCATAGGGATGACTGGTGGTAGGGAAGGCTTTTAAGGTTGCGGACCTCGCAAAGTATTTTAGGATACTAGGTCAGGGTGTCGTCGTTTTGTTGTTGACATCTTCTCTGTTCTCCCAAACGTCAGTGATTTCAAGTTTCTTTGAGATTGTCTTTTGGTGTTCCACAATCATCTTGCGTAAACTGAAAGAGAGAGAGAGAGAGAGTGAGCGATGAAACGGTGCTCTCACCTTAGGGTTGAGGCCGGAGCCCTGCCGCAGGAAGGTTCCGGTGATGAACCAGAAGGAGTTGCATACGCTGAACTGGTTGGTAAGCAACTTGGTCTCGTGCCCGCAGACGTGCGTGTTTGAGGACCTGGAGAAAGACACAGTGTCACTAAAATAATAAAGTCAGAATTTTCTCCGAATCTTCAGGGAAGAAGAAATATTTTAAAGAATAGTGCTAGCTTAGCATGACCCACTATATCGAGTTTTAAAGCACGATACACCTTTGTCTGTAGCGCTCTATGTACAGACGACAGCACGTGAGACTGTACACTTTTGTTGTAAATTCGCCCATAACGTAACCGAGTAGAGTGCTAGCGTGTAAGCCTCGAGGTGCTGTCGTGTGTACCTAGATTAAAAGTGTGAGACAAAGATATCGTATCAGTATTTGGTCTAATAAGACCTCAATAAATGTCAAAATGAAAGGGTACAATGACTGTAGTCTTCAAACAGTAAAGGTTGGCCTTAAAATTGATTCGAATGATTGATTTTTAACGGTTCGTACTTTTTTTTTGTCAGAGTTGCAAAGACTTATTTGAGCCTTTGCATTTGGAGCAAAATAGCTTGACAGCTCAAAATTCTTCAAGGTAAGTAGTCTGACTCAAGTTTTAGCTGGAGAGCCAAAACGACTCACATTTTTTCTGGAAGTTTCTAAGCTGATTATGTAGAATTCGCTTCTTCAGCTGTTTAACTGAAGCTGAAGATGAACTTACCATTCATAAGGCGAAAACCGTGCCATCACGAACAGAGTGAACGAAACTAGGACGTAAGCCGCCATGACATAAAGCCAGATTTCTATCGCCAGTGGGTTCAGGAAACTAAACAGTCTTGTGGGTTGGGACGTCGGGACCTGAAATAATAAAAAAAATATTTATTTCTGTATATATTTTTCCTATTTTAAATTAAGAAAGAAAACCACTAACTAGGAAAAACATTCAGGGAAAACCGCCGCTCACTCAGTTTGATTCACAGTAAGGACCTTCTAGTCTGACAAAACTACCTTGTTTGAGAAGCTAATATTCTTGGGAACGGTGAATGCCAGCCAGGGGAAGGGCACGAACCAGGTTGTTGAGGCCGCTCACTTCGTTCCACCCACTTCCACTTTCTTCTGGTTATCACCTTGGCTATGTCAGTCAGTTTCGTTCTTAATTTAAGGCTCGGTATAAGGCTAACTAGCGCCACCAATGTTAAAAAAATCATTTCTTCCTTTAGAAGAAGTTTCTGAATAAATCCTAAGATGAGCCCATGCGCCATGCTTTTCTAGATTTTTAAGTGTAGATACCCTCTTCGAATAACCGCCAAAAACGGCCGTTTTTGGCGGTTATCGAAATTGAGTTGGGTACCTAAACTTAAAAATCTAGAAAAGCATGGCGCATGAGCTCATCTTAGGATTTTTTCAGAAACTTCTTCTGAAGGGAGATATGATTTTTTCAACATTGGTGGCGCTAGTTAGCCTTATACCGAGCCTTAAGCAAATCTAAGCATTTAAGTTTAAACATCACCTTGAACAATATCCCAATACCGAGGTTCATGAAGGGCTTGGTGAAGTCTATGACGGCCTCCCGAGCGTAGTTTATCGTCATCGAGGCCACCGCTATGTCCGCTTTCTGGAAATAAACGTTACAATGTGTTGATAGTGATGATCTACAAACTTGAGGTTACGCATTTTTTTCTCCCAAAACTGGTCCGTTTTTTTTTTTCAATATTTTCACGACAATTTTAAGTTTTTTCGAAGGTTGATATGGTAAGTTTATACTCGTACTTATGCTGCTAATATTAGCAGCTATTCAAGCAAGCAAAGTATATGCTGAATAATTCTAATTCTTATTTTAAGTTAATATAAAATAGATTTATTTATATTACTAACCAATGTATGGATTTTTTCTGAAATAATTTGATATTGAATTGAATTGAATTTAATGCTGGATCTCTCTTTACAATGTCGTCCATCCCTATTTGCCCATCACGTTTCATTTCCTCTTTCCTCACTCGTTTTTTTTCTCTCTATTTCTCTCTCTCCCTCTCTCTCTCTCTCTCTCTGCCTGTCTTTCTTCCATTCTCTAGCATCTGAAGTAGATTGCTTATCAACTGGTACGCTTTGGAGGTAATGTATACGGCTGTATAAGTGGTGACGATCCACTTACCCTGTCCATAAGCTCTTTTACAATGCCATTCCATTGGCCCGTCGTTGGATCTCTAACTCCATACATGTTGTCTGGAACCAAGCGCAATCTATAGTGGAAGCCAGCCCTAGCCGCTACCCTAGCTAGCAGGTCTATGCAGAACCCCTCGAAGCGAGCGTTGCCTTGAAGGTTCCAGCCCTCTTTCACCATGACGTAGGGTTTCTCCTGAAATGATAATTTGGCAGGTTTAATGAAAATAGTAATGGTAGAGCCAAAATCCCAATGGTTATCCCAAAATTTTTATTTTTTTTATTTGAAAGCAAGTTTTCTAGCAAGTTTTCTTAGATATTTTGTTTTATCAAAATCGATTCAGGCGTTTATGAGATAATAATAAACTAAAATATCGGGTTTTTTTTTTGTTATTACTTATCTTGTTTAAACGAGTGATATTAAAGGAGAAAATGAAAGAATGGCGGATCAAGGGGAAACAAATGGGCACTTACCTCCACAGTGACTATAGTAAGGGTCACATTCGGTGGCGGGTCTCTTCTATAAGCTGCGGGATCTGTGACTGCTAGACCTTCGCTAGGGCTCCAGGATCCGGCCAGTACGGAGCCTCCGCCCTCGCCGCCGGCTAACCTCATCAGCTGTAATCGGAACTCTGTCCGGATTCCGTTCTGGAATTCTATGGGGCCGGTCAGCCCGTGCGCTTTTATCTGGAAGGAAAGTTAAAGCAGGTTCAAGTAGTTCAAGATTTTTCAGCTAGATTTTTTAAGCCATCTTGCCGTACACTGTCACTTCCCTTCTTCGTCGTTTAGAGCCATTATTAAAAAAACATTCAGTCTTTTCTTAGTACTCAACTAACTTCAACAATAAAAGAGAGATGGATTTAGAAGTTAAAAAGTTCGAGCCAGGACTTGAACCCACAACTTTACAGTTCAAACACTCTCTCTACTAATAATAAAATTGAGCCATTGATCAAGTAGATGTTGATGAGAAAATTCTTACTTCCTTCTGAATCGGGTGACTCTTCTTTTCTATCTGAGTCTTTCATATAAGGAAAAAATTTTTCTATGTATTACTTTGGGTGTACCACAAGGTTACATCCTAGGCCAGTCACTTTACATCTTGTTCCTCCCCGATCTTACCTTATTAATATTATCCCTAAGCTCCCTCTCGTGGTTCCAAGGTTTTGTGTAGCTTCGGTCTTCGGTTTGGTTACACAATTTTTTTCCATCATTTGTTTTTCGGAAGAAAAGCGAAGTAGATAGATTGTTCTTTCTACGTGTTTGGGTGTACCTCAATGGTCCATTCTTGGCCCGTCGCTTTACCTATTGTTCGTACCTTATTAATATTATCCCTAAGTTCCCTCCCATGTTTCCAGGGCACCGCATCGTCACACGTCACGTTGACGGGGTGAGAACGTACCGCACCAAGTGCTAGAGCTAACACTTGCACCGCATCATAGATGAGAGCTGGACCAGTCTGCAACCGGGAAAAGGTTTTGGCTATATCTAAATAAGTAGATGTACCTAAACAAAACTGATTGTGCGGTTACAAATCGGCACAAAAATTTTCTAGTAGCCCTAAAGGGCATTTTAGACGGTCCAATGTGCGTTTAATATTGCTGGCATTCAATATTCCCATTGATATTGCCATTGCAATGGCAATGGCAATATCAATGGGAATATTGAACGCAAATTGAACCGTCTTATATCCCCTTAACATGCTAGCCAGACGTCGAAGGGATCCATTCTCTCTGTTGCGAAAGTGAAGGGAATAAAATTTAGTCAGAGCAGTATGCTTAGCATGGTTGTTTTGACACTCTCTCGAACTCGAGTAACAGACGTGCCATGTCTATTGTGCGAGCATGGCAGGCGGGACTCAAGATGGCAATAGATTAGGGTCATGTCGAGCAGAAAGTAGATATTGCCATTTTTAATAAAAATGTTGTATTTTTGTCTCTATCGCCATGTTGGCGTAGAGCCAACTCGAGCCCGACCGACAAGTTGACAGTTTTGCATAGAGAAGGGCCTATCTCGGGCTTACCATGCTGCACGTACAGGTAGGACAGCACAACCTCAAGATAAAGGTTATATCCCACTATCGGGTAGCGGCATCTCGCTTCACGCTTTGAAATACAGCACGATGGCGATAGCTGATAATGGGATAAAACTTTTATCGTGACATTGTGCTCCCCTAGCTGCCCTCCATAGCCATGGAAGGCAGAGATAAAATTTAAAGCCCTTTTGTCCTTGGCCCCAGACTTCACTGAGTTTAATTGGATCAATGAAGAGAAAATCTTGCCATTTTAAGACCTACCTTGATGTGTCCCTGTGACAGTATGTTGGCACCGATGGGGTGGAATTTCTCCATGACTCGAAGCGTATCTTTCACTTTGTCAGAGTCGCGGTCCACGAGCCGCCAGCCGCTCATGTTGACCCGGTTGTACAGGAAGTCTTCGAGCTCGAAGAGTTCGATGTCCTGGGTAAAAAGTACCTACTTTATTTTTAGTTTATTTAATTTCGGTTTACTATATTTGTAAGTGGGCAGTGGGTACGCTTGGTGATTTAGCTCGTGCTCTCTCTTTGAGAAAAGGCTTTTGCCTAGCTAGAAGTTCGTAGTACATGTACCTAAACTTTTTTTTAAAGTTTGTAGGTAAAACATCAAAATGGTGTTTTGTTTAACTAAGGTCTACCTTTAACATTCATCACGAAATCTTTCAAAGTCTTTACACATTCACGGCGTGAAGTCGCGGCATAGGAACTTAGGTAATCGTAGTAGGGTAGGACGGGTAGGGTAGGACGGAGTTTATAGGACGTGTAAAGCTATAAATACTTACAAATGAGGTAAATATGTAATGGTAATCTTCGTTGTTCATCTGCAGTTGCAATATCTGAAAATACAAAAAAAAATGTAAGTCCGTGTCGACAGCCCTTTGAAGTCAGCTGTGCACTCAAATAAATGATATTATGGGCAATTTCTCCGGATGATCAGTCGTCAAACATAACATACATTATATTAAATTAAAACATTTATAATAAGTTGTTAAAGTTCACTCGGGACAGGACTTGAACCCGCAACCTCTCGCATACCGTGCACGCGCTCTACCAATTGAGCTACCGAGTCAAGTAACTGTCGATGCGAATTTCTTCAACTAGTCTCCGTCTAATGGACGGGGGGCGCCACCTGGTGTGATTAGTTTGCACTAATCTACACCTTCTACACTTTAAAATATTCCCTAGCACGGGTTAGTGCTTAGAAAAAACAAAAAATACATATATTATGTTCCTATCTCTCTTCAGAATTTCAGACTGACCATAGGGTGATTAGGGTGTCAAAAAAGCGATTTTAATTAATTACAAAATAATGCTCACCGCTCGAAACAGCTTATGCAGCTGCTGCCGGTCCGTGTCCACAATCAGATGCGTGACCCGCTGCGCCTTCAACTGCGCCAGCGCAGGCCGATACTCGCTGGCGTGTGCGCAGCGCCGCGTGTACATGTCGCGCCCGTCGCGTGCTATGTTCAGGAGATTCAGCTCACCTGTGAAGGTTATAGATTTTAGATGTAAGATGATTTATTCAGTTTTACCACCATTCAAATTTCCAGGTGGGTGAAACAACTACTCTCCCTCACTCTCTCTCTCTCTCTCTCTCTCTCTTTCTCTCTCTATGCCTTGATCAGCCATCTTACCGATTGGCAAAGTTTTGCAATATCGGCAGCCGTTAGCTTATATGTATTATGGATTGGTTGGGCAAAAAATATAATATGGGTTTGACTTCGGGGTACCACTAAGGTCCACTTGCATCAACCAGGGTTAGCCAGTTAACTCTGAGTTAACGTCAATAATTGTTTGGAAATGTCAAATTAACTCAGAGTTTGTTAGCTAACCCTGACTGACGCAAGTCCGCCTAACTAAATCATACGATTAAATAAAATTAAAATAACTGACCGTAACCGTAGTCCTCGTACAGCACCCCCATTCTGGACCAGTTGAGGTAGGCAGTGAGGTTTTCGAAGGCCAGGTCTAGGAGCGCGCGCGAGGGATGCATGTTGATCGTAAAGCTCTCTGTTATGTTCACTGGAAAAGTGAAAGTGAAAGTGAAAAAAAAATATTAAAATTATTAGGTTAAAACACAAAAATAGACACATTACAGAAAAAAAATGGCAAATGATAAAAGGGGTGTGCCAGTAATGACCCAGTGAAATTAACTTTTAATGTATGGGGCACCGTGCGTTAAATCTGGTACTGCTAACTTGTTGAATAATCCAGGTTTGTGACCTCGAGCGCCGACCGGAAACTCGTATTTTTTTTTTAAATACGCGAAAAATTTATGTAGGTAATTGGCAGCCTTATTGCTAATAACAATTTCTTCCAGGCAACCACTGATGGGAAAAAAGCGTTTATTGAAACCCGTTTTAAGAAATAGCAATAAATGCCACTCGCGACCGTTGCAGGAAAACAGCGCAAGGACACAAATGAATGACGTCACAAAATCATTAGTTCGTTAGGTTCTTGACATAATTAAATGTGATCCATCACCCACGATATCATTAATGTTTCGGACAATATTGCCATGGCACTTGACCTTTAGTCGCTATATTGACTTTACTTGCACTCAGCAGCTTTAGTTTTGCTCGCGATAGTACGATTTATTATTTGTTTTTGTTATTGTTATTGTTCTTGTATGAGTGAATGGCAGAACCGGAAACACTAATTTTTCTCCACCACTAATACCTAAATATGTTTGGACGTATCTGTGAAGGCCAACGAGCTCGAACTGGCATTAAAAAAAAGAACATGTCTCGCCAGCGACATCTAGTTTCAAATTTGAAACTACAACTTATGAGCTGTCAGAAAATCTCTTATTCTCGCCTGTTTTATTTTTTTATTGTGAAATAAACGAATTTTATTATTATTTATTATTATTATTACAAGTATTTTTATCCTATCTGAATCGCTTTTGTCATACTTAGGGATACTCAACTCAGGTCATACTCAGAGAGGGTGAAAGAAACTTCAGAAACTAGTGGCTCTGCGAGCTGTAGACCTAGGCCCGGTTTCTGAATTGAGAATTTTACCTCTACGACGATGAAAGATGAAGTCACAAAGCAATGAAGTGAATAAGACTTCTCCTTTGTAAGCACTAATTTACTCTGTGATAGACCCTACATGTCGGGTCAACGCCATCTGTCACAGCTTTTAGAACTATTTTTTTATTTTTTTTAGCTGTCAGAATATTTCTCATTGTAGAGTCGTGCAAAGCTAACTTTGCAGTGGGGCATCCGAAATAGTAATTTCCGTACGTTGCAGTGGTACATGTTACAAGTTCTACAAGTGGTACATATTACGTGAAAATATGGAAAATAAATAAATATTGAAAATATGGTGAAAACATACAAAAGCAACGTACGGAAATTACTGTTTCGGATGCTCCACTGCAAAGTTAGCTTTGCACGACTCTACCTCATTCTCATTGACCGACCGTACGTATTTGCGTGCGTGCGTTTGTGTTTTTAACCTAATTGTATGTGTTTTTAATGTAATTTATTATTTATTTTTAAAATTTAACGTCTATATGGGTCCATGAAACCTGAGATAAATATATTTTTTATTTTTATTTATTTATTTATTGTGGTAACGAATCAGAAGAGCCGCCTACCTGTGTAGTCTGCGCCGGGCGCCACGTCCATATGCGGCACGTGTAGTGAGCGACTGAGCGCGCTGAGCACTGCGCCGATCTCACCACCTTCGCTGAAGAGGGCCACTGCGCCGGACTTCACTTGCTGGCAGGCTGGAAATGAGACGTGGTTTAATGATTTTGGACCTTTAGCGCCGCTAATGAAACAAATCATATGTTCTTTTTGGATTGAGTTAATTTTTCTCTCTTCTGACCACTTATAATTAATTAGGGAGTGAGGGAAACCTGCCCCCGTAGCATATCGCAGTCGCGCTCGCCTTTCTTAATTTGTCACTCGTTTTAACGCTTACTAATGCGCTGCACCATGTCGCATACGCAACAAAGCTAAAAACATGCGCGCAATATTTTGTGACGATATTTGACATTTTGATGCGCCATTTATGTCAACCTACAATTCGGAAGGCAAAGTTTTTTGTTCGAAAGTCCGTTATTGGCTTAATCTTATCTTTAGACAATATTGAGAAACTAATTTCAATATTTTTTATTTTGGTTCAGTAGTTTGGATTTTACAACGTTTCAAAGATACGGTTTTATGACCTTCACGCGACGGTCTGCATACGTTTGGCGGTCATAGGAACAAAACATTTTAGCGCATAAAAACAAAACTACTGGACCAAAATAAAAAATATTTAAATTAGTTTCTCAATATTGTCTAAAGATAAGTTTAACCCAATAACGGACTTTCGAACAAAAAACTTTGCGTACCCAATTCTCCCGAGGCCGCGAGTCGCAAAGCAATGTTTACTTATTATTAGCTATTTTGTCATTGAATTTAGAATAGGATATAATTTTATTATTGTAAGGATTTTGGTCGCGCATATTATTATGCTCATGCTCGCATTTGCGACTCAAAGTCGCATGTGCGGTGCCACTAAAAAAGGCGCCCGCGACATAGATGTGCTACGGGGGCAGGTTGTTCACCCCAGTTATCGAACCATTGAAAACCGCTTCCGATTTCAATAAACTTTTCAATTACTTAAGACTTATTTCTTTGCTTAGCTTTTACTCAAAACAGCGTCTTGAGTGCCCACAGCCATAGCCATTGGAAGTAGATAATTGGGAGGCAGGTCAAGTGGCGGAAATGGCGGCCAAGAGCGGTAGTGGGGAGGGGGCAGCAATATGACCGGATTCACGGTAATAGCTAGCAGGGTAAATTATTCTGAAAGTGACACTTGGGCAATGTAAGTTACTTACGAATGGTAGCATGACAAACAATACTTTCAGCGTAGTCGTAATGAAATATGTATTTGAAATAGGTAATAAAAAAATCCCGGCATTTTAATTTCAATTTATTATAATTATATCTTAAGCGGCTTAACCGATTTTAGCTTTTAGCTAATTATTATACTTTCAATCAAGTCGTATTTCAAACAAAAATAAATAATTGAACGAGCGATCGAAGCGAGCGAGCACATCGCGAGTTAAGACGCAATACGACCCAATCTAGCGCCGCCAATGAAAAAAAAACATATCTTCTTTTTGGATGCGTTTTTAGCAAAAAACGCTCCTGTGATTTCTCAAAGTGTCCACCATGAAACTCTAGGGAAGAGTATACCCTCTCATGTAACCACCAGGACCGGATGTAACGGATTTGAGAGCACTTACGTACGCAAAATCATTTCGTCTCGTATTAAGCGCTCTTTAACGTGCCATTTTGCCCGAATTGAACTTCGTTTTCGCGACTGAAAAGGTTCTGGCCTTATTGTTATTAAATTGAGAGGAATAGGCTTGGATTATTTGGGTCAGTAACATGGATTGGAAAGAAAAAGGCGGATTCTGAGTCGTACTCGTTTGATTACTTGTAACGTATATTACGGTACTTAGGCGTTTAACGCCTGTAGCGTTAAACGCC